>WNWK01000666.1:0-412144 GCA_009830355.1 Cherax destructor | reverse complement strand
CTTACAGGGTAAAAAACCAGGGCACATTTGGGAAATCACCTGATGCTTTCCCCAAAAGGGCAAGGTGGCGATTTTGTTCTTGAAGCCGGGGTCCCTTTTTCTCTTGCTTGATAAAAGTTAAATTTTGGCTTTTTTTTCCCAAAAAAAAAATTTGTCTGGCATTAAAAACTTTTTTTGTGGCTCATAGCCACCCTTAGTAGGCCCCCCACTGACTCAATGGTTTAACCTACCACCCCCGGGGGGGCCCCAAAAAAATTTTTCCCCCCTCCAGCGAATGGGTAATATAAGGTTTACGTCGTTTAGAAAAAAATGTCCCAATTCTTCAATCGCGAATAAAAACGCGCAACATAAAGTGTGCTAAATGAGGGTCTACTGTATATTTTTTTTTTTTTACATGCTTTCAAATGGGGAAAATCAAGGTCGGAGCGCCGCGTGAAAACGTATATATTTTTTTGGGGACAGTTAACGGGTTAACGAGGTATGCCTGTATTACTGTAGCAAAAAAAATTTTACAGTATTACGAAGGGTCATTATTCCAAAAATGGTTTTTAATTCCCTACACACTGCAAATTTTGAGCAATGGGTTAAGGTGCTGTTAAGGGGGCCCCAAAATCATTTAATAATGAGGCTTTCACAAATTTAATAACTTTTTTGGCAATTAAAATGACAGGTTTCAGAAAATTTTACACATTAAACAAAAAAATTCTGTGAAGTATATGACCAAGGAAACATTTCGGCTGCTTCCATACTTTTTTTGTTTTCTAGTAATAAAATATATTTCTAACCTTTATTAAAATTATGTTACAACCCATGCTTTTAAATTTAAAATTTATTTGATGTATTAAACTGAATAATGTCAAAAAAAATTACAGTTGTGTACATGCATACTGTCTGTCCCCTTTTTGGGAAACATCCCATGTAGTGTCTAATAGTTAAACACTGCATACAATACCATAATGATACTTTTTTAAAACTTATCTACAGAGCATACAGGAATATTAATCATATAAATTTTATCTATAAAATATATTGTATACTGTGTATAGAAAATATAAATAATATCACTCAGAAAAATGAGGTACACAATCCAAGTGTGACCTCACTGCCTTAAGTGTATCACTTAACAGTATGGTGCATACTCTTGCCTTCCCCTCCTTCCTCACTAGTGGTTGCCAGAATATGACAGAATATAAATAAAAAAAAAAGATCTGACAGAAAAACAAAATTTATAATTATCACATATGGGATAGCACTCAAAGAAAATGGTACACATATACAGTGGACCCTTGGTTTTCGTACAGCTCCCAACTCGAACAATTATGTAAGTGTATTTTTGCAAGTGCTTTTGTAAGTGTATTTTTGGGGGTCTGAACGGGCTACTCTAATTTACAGTGGACCCTCGGTTTTTGTTCACCTCCACACTCGAACAATTATGTAAATGTATTTTTGTAAGAGCTTTTGTAAGTGTATTTTTAGGGTTCTGAAACGACTAATCTAATTTACATTTGTCCTTATGGGAAAAAATTCCTTCGGTAATGGCACTCAAACAGCATTCTGGAAAGAATTTTCAACGAAAACCGAGGGTCCACTGTACATTTGTCATTATGGGAACAAATTCGTTCGGTAACGGCACTCAAACAGCATTGTAGAAAGAATTATCAACGAAAACCGAGGGTCCACTGTATACTATACCTTTTCATTAAATAAACTCACTTTTAACAATGGGATTTACATGATACACATATCAAGTTGCCAAAATAATTCAATTTTTATAACTCTTGGTTTGAATCAATCTGCTGTCCACTTTGAAATATACAGTGGTCCCTCGGTTTTCGCCGAAAATTCATTCCAGAATGCTGCTAAAGTGCCATTACCGAACGAATTTACTTCCTTAAGAAATAATGTCACGTAGGTTAGTCTATTTCAGACCCCCCAAAAATACACTTGCAACAGAACTTACGAAAATACACTTACATAAATGTTCGAGTTTGGAGATGCATGAAAACCGAGGGACCACTGTATTGCAGAAAGATACACAGAAAAAAAAAAAACAAGCATGCACCAAACTGAAGGGAAGGGACATGGGAAAAGATACTTCCATATATTATTAAAGAAGTCATTCCAGATTTCAAAACAAAATACGTATTAAACTTGTAAACCTGTCCATTCTAGTTGATAACCTGTCCATTCTAGTTAATAATTTGGCTAATTCCATTCTGTCCATTTACTGTGGATTTAGAACAGATCTTTAATATTAACACATCAGATCAATATTAGCAATAAGACAGACATATTACAGTATATAATTTTCCTGTAAAAAATTGCTTTGTAATGTAATATGAAATAAAAAGTTAATTCTTTAAATTTTATATTTTAGTAATACACAACCTATGTATGTCCCTTCCCCCTTCTCTCTCATTTTCATAAAATCTACTCCTTCCATCACATTTTCATGTAGTGTTATATCTTCCAGAACTGGCAAAGACAAAATACACATATTGAAGAGGCACTCAATTTTATTGACAATGCTGAAACTCAGATTCATCAGTAGTTCTGTAATTTCCTAATCCAAACAGGGCAAAGTTAAGAATGAGTGCAAACTCATAAATCCATTGCAGAGGATATATTACAGTGGTACCCTGAGTTTCGAACTTTCTTCGTTCCAGAAGGCTGTTCAAGTGCCATTACCGAATGAATTTGTTCCCATAAGGACTAATGTAAATTAGACTAGTCCATTTCAGACCCCCAAAAATACACTTACAAAAGCACTTACAATAATACACTTACATAATTGGTCGAGTTGGGAGCAGTTCGAAACTTGGGGTACCACTGTACAGTGGACTCCCGGTTTACGTACTGCTCCAAACTCGAACAATTATGTAAGTGTATTTTTGTAAGTGCTTTTGTAAGTGTATTTTGGGGTCTAAAGGACTAATCTAATTTACATTATTCCTTATGGGAACAAATTCGTTGTAACGGCACTGAACAGCATTCTGGAAACGATATACGTAAACCGGGTACCACTGTATATGCATAAATTCATGTAAAGGTCTAGGCAGAGTATAATATTTTAGAGAACAATTCATTACTAAGCATCATATTTTGGAAAGGAGGCTTTAGATATTACTTCAGTCCATCTTGGATTATTGTCAATTTGTGGCAGTGATCCAGAACAGACCAAAATGCTGTCTAGAATTTCCTCTCACAACTTTGGGTACAGTAATAATAAACTGTTCCAGCCATGTGAATGTGACTTTTATTATTCAGAGAAGTACTTTATCTTTGTTTACATTGCAATGCAGCAATAAACTACATTTGCTGAAGTGGCTGGAGCTGAGAGTAAAACAATTACATGGAACCAGCTCTCCTATCCAGCAATCATCTACCTCTGCAACTGAATCGTCTTAACAAAAGATAACGCAGTAGCAAGTCTGCTTGGAATATGAACTCACCATGCAATGTACGAGTGAATTTGCTCAGAATATAAAACTTGCCATGCATGCATGAGCGAGTGAATTTGCAATCACAAAAGCATCAGTGACCAGTGCTAAATAACAAAATAAAATAGAAAGCAGCTGACTGCTTACATGTCACCTACTTTTCCACTCCATTTAGTAAGCAGTTATGGGAGTTACCCAGGGAAGTTTATCCAGGTCAACATTACCTCCACACAGTATAACTCCAACTTTTTGTGCCTTTGGTTGCACCTCACGTATTAGCTTGACTGCAGCATAGACACCTGCTCCGGATGCTGCCTCAATGACTTGCTGTGGAAAGTGAAAAAGAATGTTGTCACTGCTACTTCTGTACACATATGAAGACCAATATATCAAGACATACACATTGAAAAATATGGTGTCACAACATTTAAATAATATGGAACGATGTGTCAGAAATATATCTGGAGATGAGGAACACGGTGTCAAGAGACTGTCCAAATGCTCTGCATAACAATGGGCTTTCTATACCGTACTAATATATGCCAATCACCCTAATTATATAATACGTATACATTCATCCCTTGGTTTTCGCTTGTCCCAGTTTTCGCCGATTTTGGTTTTCGCCGACTTTTTTCAGGGAAAATTTGTCTTAGTTTTCGCCGATTGTTTTAGTTTTCGCCGACCGTATGGGACCTGTCCACCAGTGCCGCGCACATACAAAGGCCGTAGGCCCGCCACCCACGCACATTGTCATGCAGTCTAGCATTGTTTACGCTTGAGTGAACATCACCCCAGGAGTTTATACAAAACATTTATTAACAATTCATTGTTTTTGGGCCTTGATTATTGTGTGTGACTACTAAATAAGCTACCATGGGCCCAAAGAAAGCTCCTAGTGCCACTTCTTTGGTAAAGAAAGTGAGGAACACTGTAGAAATGAAGAAATAATAGAAAAATATGATAGTGAAAGTGAGAAACACGATGGAGTTTAAGAGTGTAGCAGGCATGCAGGGAGTGTAGCATGCATGCAGGGAGTGTAGCATGCATGCAGGGAGTGTAGCATGCATGCAGGGAGTGTAGCATGCATGCAGGGAGTGTAGCAGGTATGCAGGGAGTGTAGCATGTATGCAGGGAGTGTAGCATGTATGCAGGGAGTGTAGCATGTATGCAGGGAGTGTAGCAGGCATGCAGGGAGTGTAGCATGAATGCAGGGAGTGTAGCAGGCATGCAGGGAGTGTAGCATGAATGCAGGGAGTGTAGCAGGCATGCAGGGAGTGTAGCATGCATGCAGGGAGTGTAGCAGGTATGCAGGGAGTGTAGCATGTATGCAGGGAGTGTAGCATGTATGCAGGGAGTGTAACAGGTATGCAGGGAGTGTAGCATGTATGCAGGGAGTGTAACAGGTATGCAGGGAGTGTAGCAGGTATGCAGGGAGTGTAACAGGTATGCAGGGAGTGTAGCAGGTATGCAGGGAGTGTAACATGTATGCAGGGAGTGTAGCATGTATGCAGGGAGTGTAGCATGTATGCAGGGAGTGTAACAGGTATGCAGGGAGTGTAGCAGGTATGCAGGGAGTGTAGCATGTATGTAGGGAGTGTAGCATGTATGCAGGGAGTGTAGCAGGCAGGGAGGGAGTGTAGCAGGCAGGGAGGGAGTGTAGCAGGCAGGGAGGGAGTGTAGCAGGCATGCAGGGAAGTGACCCCGGATAAGGACTTGGTACCTAGAGTCCTTATGGAGGGGGATTCCCCTTCCAAAAATTAGGGTCTCTTCCCTCTCCCATCTTCCCTCTCTCCCATCCAGCAACATCAGTCTTCAATAAAGGTAAGTGCCACATTCAGTTCATTCATTTGTGCATGTAAATCTATCTTTAAGGCCCCCCAAAAATTTTTTTTCCAAACTTCTGGGTTTCTGAAACGGATTAATTGAATTTCCATTATTTCTTATGGGGAAAATAGTTTTGGTTTTCGCCGATTTTGGTTTTAGCCGATCCATCTGGAACGGATTAAAACCGAAAACCGAGGGATGACTGTACTGTATTCCACTTTATAGAAATAAGGTTTGCTTGTTTTGTTTGTTAAATAATAATGTTGCATAGAAAATGGGAAACAAGGTATCAAAGTCAGTAAAATACAATATATAAAAAAACATAATTATTAAGAGACTGGAATTCAAATATACTACTGCATTTTCATATGAATACTTTTTGTCACTTAAAAGTTCCCACTTTTTTAAGTGATGCTGGAATAGAGTACAAATTTTTCAAAATTATACTTTATATGAGGTTCTAGATCATACAGTATTTTGACTTATGTTGATTCTTCACAAGTGAAACGAATAAAACAGCCGTCATAATATTGTACAAGAAAATACAGTAGGGCCCTGTTTTACAGCTCTTCACTTTACAGCATTTTGCTAATGCAGCAGTTTTCAATTACATATACCCATTCTTCATTTATTCAGACTTCCTACAGTAAATATATTCACCACTTACTATAAGCTAAGGACAGAAATATTTTAAGGTAAGTAATGTGTGTATGTATTGTATATGCATTTTTTAGGCCTAGCTCTTTTGCTCACTTAATACATGTATATGATAGTGTAAACATGTTATCAGGCTGTTATATGCATTTGAAAGTGAAAAAAAAGGCTATATTTCACTTTACAGCAGTAGCCCGAAACCTAACCTGCTGCACAAGCAGAAGTACTCTACTGTAATCAAATAATCTAAATCTTTTCTTCTTTCAACAAATCGGCCGCTTCCCACCAAGGTGGGGTGGCCCAAAGAGAAAAACAAAAGTTTCTCTTTTTAACTTTAGTAATGTATACAGGAGAAGGGGTTACTAGCCCCTTGCTCCCGGCATTTTAGTCGACTCTTATGACACGCATGGCTTACGGAGGAAGAATTCTGTTCCACTTCCCCATGGAGATAAGAGGAAATAAGAACAAGAACTAGTAAGAAAATAGAAGAAAACCCAGAGGGGTGTGTATATATATTTTATACGTATGTATAAAATGAAATAGAAAAAGTGCTCAATTATTAAAAATTTCTTTTCAGAACCAGCTTTGTACATGAAATACATAAAACAAATAACCACTCAAGTTCACATCATTAGAACAAGTTATATTCTGAAAAAAATGGCTAAGTACAGCAAATTTCTTTTCTAAATGAGTCATAAAATTTAAAATTTCCTGTTTGGTCTTATCTTCTCTTTTACTATTCTTATAAATGTGTCATAACATAAGAAATTTAAATTCTTTGAAAACTGGAGCAGTGTTGAATGACCCTCATGGACTCAGCCCTTGGCATGTATATATTAATAAAAAATTGAAAACTATTCTCAGAATTGTAATTTTTTTTTTCAATGAACCAGCCACATCCCACCGAGGCAGAGTGACCTAAAAAGAAAAAGAAAAGTTTCTCTTTTTAAATTTAGTAATATGTACAGTGGTACCTCGGTTAACGATGGTCCCCAAACTCACCCTTTTATGTAAGTTTATTTTTTTAAATGCTTTTGTAAGTGTGTTTTCGGGGGTCTAAAAGGACTAGTCTATTTTACATTATTCCTTATGGGGATAAATTCGTTTGGTAATGGCACTTGAACAGCATTCTGGAACTAAAAAATATCATTAACCGAGGTACCACTGTATATACAGGAGAAGGGGTTAGAATTGTAAAATACAGTATTTAAAAAAAGATAAACTTCTCAAATCATTCACTGACCTTCATGCGTTCAAAGGTGAGTTTCATGCCTTCAATCATTTGGTCATCAGTCACTGTGAAGACTCTGGTGTTGGCATACTCACAGATGATGGGGAATGCTAGATGGCCAACCTTGATAAGTAAAAAAACAAGTAAAAACAGGTTACAGTATGTCTCCGACTCACAACTTACGATGCCGAAACTTTAGAATAAACTAATTACTTACGAATGCTGATCTGCAGTTACTGCAGCCAGAAATAATTTTAATTTAATAATTTGTTTACAGTTATTTTTACTAAATGCATACGTACATACTTTGTGTGTGTTCATATTATGTAGAGTAAGTACAGAGAACTCACATTTGTTTGACCGACTGGTCAAGAACTACATATAACCTTTTAATATTAAGTATTTACAGCCCTAGTTTAAAGCTGTCCAAAATGTTGTGCATACTATGGGTTATTCATAAAAAAATAATTGAAAATTTGGTGTCTGAATATTTGCAATGATCGTAATTGACTATCAGTGTTCTTAAGTAATTACAGCCTCTCCTCACTTAACAACGGAGTTCCAATCCTAAGACCATGTCGGTAAACAAATTCATTGCTAAGTGAGGAGCATACTATAATGGTAGTGGGTTTGTGTCAACCATCTTTGATATTGTTTTAATGTCACCTATGCACCATTTATAACATTTCTGGTATATTTTTAAATGTTTATACAGTAGTGTACTGTATATTGTAATAAACAGAATAGAGGAAATCAGATCTAATATACATTATTTAGGTATGCATACTGGTCATAGAGCCTGTCGTAAGTCCGATTCGTCGGTAAACGAGTACGTCGCTAAGTGAGGAGAGGTTGTAATGGGTTTCAAAGTGCCATTATCATTAATGCAAAACATCATAAGTTGGAAGATTGTAAGTTGGGGGCCTACTGTATATGCCATACCATGTACAGTGGACCCCCGGAAATCGAACATTCTTCGTTCCAGAATGCTGTTCAAGTGCTGTTACCAAACGAATTTATTCCCATAAGGAATAATGTAAATTAGATTAGTCCATTTCAGACCCCCAAAAATACACTTACAAAAGCACTTACAATAATAAACTTACATAATAGGTCGAGTTGGGAGGCGTTCGATTTCTGGGGGTCCACTGTACAGTGGTACCTCGGTTAACGATATTTTTTCATTCCAGAATGCTGTTCAAGTGCCATTACCAAATGAATTTATCCCCATTAGGAATAATGTAAAATAGACTAGTCCTTTTAGACCCCCAAAAATACACTTACAAAAGCATTTAAAAAAAACTAAACTTACATAAAAGGGTGAGTTTGGGGACCATCGTTAACCGAGGTACCACTGTATATGCTTCCTCCCAGCATGGTATATAGTGTACAGTATACTATATTGTACTGTACTACAAATAATACTGAATACTTATTGTTTCTATAATGGCATACCTTATTGAATCACATGTCACCAATCTCTGTACAAACATTTTATCATGTGGAAACAAATAAATAATTAAAAAATAAAAATAAATAAATATACAGCTATTTATCCTGACTTTATATTAAAATATTAATTTTCTTTAGAAGAAAAACAGTGAAAAAATGGTAGAATTAATCTGCACAAAGGGTTTTTGACATTCTTACTGCCTGCAGCCTCATGGAGTCTGCCACAGTGTTGAGGAAGATTGGTGGATCTGACCACAGCCGCTGCTTTGCCTCAAGACATCTCTGAAGGTTCTTACCAACTGGCTCTACAGCATACACTGCAGTAATGAACAAAACAAAACAACTCAAACATCTGGGGAGAATGAAGCCAGAATATTAGCATTCATACAATGTAAGCAGAATTCATGGACTAATTGTAAATGAAATATCTTAATTGCTAAGGTAATTTTTTTTACACACCCGGCCATCTCCCACCAAGTAGAGTGACCCGAAAAAGAAGAAACAATTTCACCATCACTCATTCCATCACTGTCTTGCCAAAGGCACACCGACATTACAGCTCAGATGCCCATCCAAACGGCACTATCCCCACACCTCCTTCAGAGTGCAGGCATTGTGCTTCAAACGTCCAGGACCTGAATCTGGCTAACCGGTTTCCCTGAAACCCTTAATATGTGTTACCTTGCTTACACTCCAAGAGTATGGCAAATCATAAAAGCCACTTGCATCCATTCACTCCTATCTAACATACACACACACACACCTTTTATTATTATAATCATTTTTATTATCCATGAGAAGTGCTAAACCCATTAGGATTATACACTGTCTGGGGAGGGGGTTGTAATCTGGGTGATCCCAGGAAAAAGAGGGTAGTGTCAATTCCTTGGATCAAGATTCCTTCACCAACATAAATGGTTAATACATGTATGTTATTGATCTACCAGTTCTCCTGTGTATATACTGTATTTCATATCAGGAAACTAAGCTACATCACAATGCCAGTTATCCTCTATCATACATTCCATTAGGCCTTATCTTAAGCCTTATATACTTTGGAAGAGCAGTTCATGGCAGTAATGATTTTCACATACTAGACTATTTTTACACTCCACTACACTGGACTAAAACCAGTGATTATTTAGGCATAGTATAGTATATTCTGTTTCTTATACAGTAGGTATTGATTATTCACTCCCTTTGGGGATAAGGGCTGGGAGGGTCCAACGAATTTTCAACAACTAATGTTCACATTGTCCATGTGTGTTCCATTTATTTTGCACATTGCTTTTAGCAGTATCTGTTTAGTTGCTTGATCAAACAAGACTGCCAATTAATGTTGGAAATTGAATAAATGATATTCGACAATTTACCGCACCTCTCCCCATGCAGCTTCTTGTCTTTAGACAATATACACAGCCTTGCTTTTTCTATACCCAAATCAATAATCCATCCATGTAACACTTGGAAAAACATTTCTGTTTGTTTATATTTATATATTTATTTTTTTATATACACATGAATATAGATATTAAATACAGAAGTGGGCAATATATTCAACCTTTATTGACTACCCATTTTAAAAATAATTGTTTAATATCCTCAGAACTGTTTGCTTCAAAAATAGCCTTATAGTGAAAAGCTCCTGCTTGATTAATGATGCACTGTATAAATACAGCAGGCCATCCACATTCGCGAGTTCCACTTTCACGAGCTTCAAACATTTGCGAATGCCCAGCCGCCTATTATCTGCAGTAATGCTGGCAGTAAAGAGTTAGAATCCACACACTAGACTCATCATGCCATGCAGTTACACTCCATATAATCACCTCCATTCAACTGTCATCAGTAACTGCATGACTAACTATCATCACCATCATCATCGTCATTGTCATCATCATCACAAGTCATCAGAGTTCGTCTGCCTAACCTTACGAGTGGTGAGTGTTTTGTTTGTTCATTATTTGTTATTAAATCATAACATGTATGTATATATACAATATTTTACGATGTTTTCATGTGTTTTATGATTGTTCATGGTTCAATAGGTTAAGGAAGCAGTATTGTTAGGCTAAGTAAATGCTATTATTATAGTTCCCTACAATATATTTGTGCACCAAACATTCACGAATTTTCAACATTCGCGAGGTTCTTGATTCCCTAACCCTCACGAATGTGGAGGGCCTCCTGCATGTCAATTTTTATTTGTATATGCTAAGACATTTTGTAGGTAGTAAGTTGGTAGACAGTAACTGCCCAGGGAGGTACTACCGTCCTGCCAAGTGAGTGTGAAACGGAAGCCTGTTAATTATTTTACATGATGAATAGGATTGCTGGTGTCTTTTCTGTCTCATAAACATGCAAGATTTCAGGTACGTCTTGGTACTTCTACTTACACTTAGGTCACACTACACTTGCATGTACAAGCGTATATACAGTGGACCCCCGGTTATCGGCTGTTCCTGATAGCGGCCAACTCGGTGATCTGCCGGTTTTTCGGCTTCCGGTGATCGGCCATATGGGACGCGTCTGTCCACCAGCTGGGGCTGCTTATGCGTCAGTTTGCCTGTGTCTCTTGGTGCGTGAGGAAGCTTCTGCTCATTTATCCAAACATTTTGCTTGTTTTCCATTGTTTTTGGTGTGCTTTTTTCAGTGCAACTGCGAAAGAAAGTTCTTAGTAAAGTTCCTTTGGTAAAGAAAGTGAGAAACACGATAGAATTCAAGGCAGGCAGGCATAGAGGCAAGGAGTGTAACAGGCATACAGGGAGTGTAGCAGGCATGCAGGGAGTGTAGCAGGTGTGCTGGGAGTGTAGCAGGCATGCAGGGAGTGTAGCAGGCGTGCAGGGAGTGTAGCAGGCGTGCAGGGAGTGTAGCAGGCATGCAGGGAGTGTAGCAGGCATGCAGGGAGTGTAGCAGGCATGCAGGGAGTGTAGCAGGCATGCAGAGAGTGTAGCAGACGTGTAGGGAGTGTAGCAGGCGTGCAGGGAGTGTAGTAGGCGTGCAGGGGGTGTAGTAGGCATGCAGGGGTGTAGCAGGCATGCAGGGAGTGTAGCAGGCATGCAGGGAGTGTAGCAGGCATGCAGAGAGTGTAGCAGGCATGCAGGGAGTGTAGCAGGCGTGCAGGGAGTGTAGCAGGCGTGCAGGGAGTGTAGCAGGCGTGCAGGGATTTTAGCAGGCGTGCAGGGAGTGTAGCAGGCTTGCAGGGAGTGTAGCAGGCGTGCAGGGAGTGTAGCAGGCGTGCAGGGAGTGTAGCAGGCATGCAGGGAGTGTAGCAGGCATGCAGGGAGTGTAGCAGACGTGCAGGGAGTGTAGCAGGCATGCAGGGAGTGTAGCAGGAATGCAGGGAGTGTAGCAGGCATGCAGGGAGTGTAGTTGGTGGAGTGACTCTCATGTTGGTCCTAGTGGCATTAAAAGACAAAGAAGGGAAGTAACCCCAGAGAGGGCTTTGCTACCTGAAGTCCTTATGGAGGGATATTTCCCTTCCAAATAATAACTCTACTTTTTTCCTCCTCCCTATCTTCCAGAAGCCAGCATTAGTCTTCAATAAAGGTATGTAATACTGATTTGTTAAAAAAAATATTTTTTTGTGAATATTTTTCTCTGGAACAGATTAATTGTATTTACATTAATTCTTATGGGAAATATTATTTCGGTTATCGACCATTTCGGTGTTAGGCCAAGCTTCTGGAATGGATTACGGCTGATAATCAAGGGTCCACTGTACATACCCATCCCCCCACCCCCGTTTGTGTTTTCTATTTTCTCACTCGTTCTTGTTCTGGTTTATTTCCTCTTATCTCCATTGGGAAGTGGAATAGAATTCTTCCTCCACAAGCCATGCGTGTCGTAAGAGGCGGCTAAAATGTCGGGGAACAAGGGGCTAGTAACCCCGTCTCCTGTATACATTACTAAAGTTAAAAAGAGAAACTTTTGTTTTTCTTTTTGGGCCACCCTGCCTTGGTGGGATATGGCCAGTTTGTTGAAAGAAGAAGAAGAAGACATTTATAAATATTGTATTGTACTGTACAATACAATATTTATAAATGTCATAACACATACAACCAGTGGCGTGCAGAGGTCTGGTTATGCCCGAGGCCAACTCCTTGATTGTATGCCCCAAATCACTCTTATTTTCCTCTCTAATTGGATGCCCCCCCTCATTTAGATGCCCGGGGTCACCGCCCCTTCGGCCCCCCCATCTGCACGCCACTGCATACAACTCTCTTATAAATATTATAAATATCTTACCCTGACACTTTGGTTGTATTTTTTGTGTGGCTACAGAAACACCAGCCAACATGCCTCCCCCACTAGTGGGAACAACTACTGCGTCAAGATCGGGAACCTGAAAAAATATAGAAAAAAAATTCAAATTAGCACATACAGTTGTCAACCCTCCGTTTTCGTGTATCTCTGTTTTCGTGTGTTTCAGTTTTCGTGCAGTTTTTTCGGGGAAATTTTACCTCCGTTTTCGTGCTTGGTACTGAACCTGTCCACCAGTGCCCCGCACATACAAAGCCCGCTAGACCGCCACCCACGCACATTGTCACACAGTGTAGCATTGTTTATGCTTGAGTGAACATCATCCCAGGAGTTCATACAAAACATTTATTAATAATTCATTGTTTTTGGCCCTTAATTATTGTGTGTGACTACTAAATAAGCTACCATGGGCCCAAAGAAGGCTCCTAGTGCCAGTCCTTTGGTAAAGAAAGTGAGAAACACGATGGAATTTAAGAGTGTAGCATGTATGCAGGGAGTGTAGCATGTATGCAGGGAGTGTATCACGTATGCAGGGAGTGTAGCATGTATGCAGGGAGTGTAGCATGTATGCAGGGAGTGTAGCATGTATGCAGGGAGTGTAGCATGTATGCAGGGAGTGTAGCATGTATGCAGGGAGTGTAGCATGTATGCAGGGAGTGTAGCATGTATGCAGGGAGTGTAGCATGTATGCAGGGAGTGTAGCATGTATGCAGGGAGTGTAGCATGTATGCAGGGAGTGTAGCAGGCATGTAGGGAGTGTAGCAGTAGCAGACATGCATGGAGTGTAGCATGTATGCAGGGAGTGTAGCAGGCAGGGAGGGAGTGTAGCAGGCATGTAGGGAAGTGACCCCAGATAAGGACTTGGTACCTAAATTCCTTATGGAAGGGGATTCCCCTTCCAAACAATAGCCTCTCTTCCCTCTCTCCTCCTCCCTCTCTTCCATCCAGCAACATCAGTCTTCAATAAAGGTAAGTGTCACATTCAGTTTATTCATTTGTGCATGTAAATCTATTTTTAAGGCCCCCCCAAATTTTATTTTTCCAAACTACTGGGTTTCTGGAACGAATTAATTGAATTTCCATTATTTCTTATGGGGAAAATGGTTTCAGTTTTCGTGTGTTTCAGTTTTAGTGCATCCCTCAGGAACGGATTAGGCACGAAAACGGAGGGTCCACTGTACAATCTATTCACTATTCCAAAAACATCACCAAATGGTAGACAAGTGTAAAAAAAAAACAGTAGACCGTTATTTAACACTGTAGTTACGTTCCTGAAAACATCGTGTTAGGTAAAACCGTGTTAGATAAACTGAAGAACTTATGGGAAAAATAGGGTTACGTTCCTGGGAGCCCCCCAAAAAAGCCAAATAACTTTTTTTTTAGGTCTTCACATCTTACAAAAATAAAAGTGAATATGTAATTGTAGTTCATTGTCGTGATGTATTATGTTGTTTTTACTGCTTAAGATTACAAATTCAACAGAAATAATAGTATTCTTACCTTAAATTGTGGGTGCTGGTGTTTGTGGAGGATTGTGGAGAGTGGAGTTATGCTGTGGCCCTACTGGGCTGAGGTGGATGGCAGAGGTTCTGGTACTGAAGTCAATGGTTGTACTGGAGTGTGCATAAATTCTGTAATGGATTTCTGTTCTATTTTACCCCGCAGTACATTATATAACTGATGGTAAGGCATCAGGTGATCTAGACACTGTTTCAGGGTCCTCTTCAATGAAAAAGTCTAACTTTAAGTAGTCAGTAAGTCAAGTCAGCAAGTCATGTCAGTAAGTCAGTCAGTAAATCAGTCAGTAAATCAGTCAAGTCAGTAAGTCAGTCAGTCAAGTAAGTCAGTCAGTCAGTCAGTAAATCAGTCAGAAAGTCAGTCAGTAAATCAGTAAGTCAGTCGGTAAATCAGTAAGTCAATCAGTCAGTAAGTAATTCAAGTCAGTAAGTCAGTCAGACAGTAAATCAGTCAGTAAGTCAGTCAGTCAGTCATTACACAAACTCATATTTACCTCATTCTTTTTGTGCACAAAGTGACACTTCATTACGGACACAGGCTATCTCTTGTCTAATATCTCTATTTTTTTTTTTCAACAAGGCAGCCGTCTCCCACCGAGGCAGGGTGACCCAAAAAGAAAGAAAATCCCCAAAAAGAAAATACTTTCATCATCATTCAACACTTTCACCTCACTCATACATAAGCAGTCTTTGCAGAGGCGCTCAGATACTACAGTTTAGAATAGTCCCTCCAAACTGTCACTATCCCAGACCCTTCCTTTAAAGTGCAGGCATTGTAATTCCCATTTCCAGGACTCAAGTCCGGCTAAATCAATAACCGGTTTCCCTGAATCCCTTCACTAAATATTACCCTGCTCACACTCCAACAGCTTGTCAGGTCCCAAAACCCAATCGTCTCCATTCACTCCTATCTAACACACTCACACACGCTTGCTGGAAGTCCAAGCCCCTCGCCCACAAAACCTCCTTTACCCCTCCCTCCAACCTTTTCGAGGACGACCCCTACCCCTCCTTCCTTCCCCTACAGATTTATACTCTCTCCAAGTCATTCTACATTGATCCATTCTCTCTAAATGACCAAACCACCTCAATAACCCCTCTTCAGCCTTCTGACTAATACTTTTAGTAACTCCACACCTCCTCCTAATTTCCACACTCTGAATTCTCTGCATAATATTTACACCACACATTGCCCTTAGACAGGACATTTCCACTGCCTCCAGCCTCCTTCTCGCTGCAGCATTTATAACCCAAGCTTCACACCCATATAAGAGTGTTGGTACCACTATACTTTCATACATTCCCTTCTTTGCCTCCATAGATAACATTTTTTGTCTCCACAGATAACTCAATGCACCACTCACCTTTTTTCCTTCATCAATTCTATGGTTAACCTCATCCTTCATAAACCCATCCGCTGACAAGTCAACTCCCAAATATCTGAAAACATTCACTTCTTCCATACTCCCTCTCTCTAATGTGATATCCAATTTTTCTTTATCTAAATCGTTTGATACTCTCATTACCTTACTCTTATCTTTGTTCACTTTCAACTTTCTAATTTTACACACCCTCCCAAACTCATCCACTAACCTTTGCAACTTTTCTTTAGAATCTCCTATAAGCACAGTATCATCAGCAAAAAGTAACTGTGTCAACTCCCATTTTGTACTTGTCTTCGTTAATTCTAAGACTTAAACGCTTATACCTTTTCTTGCCACTTTCAGCAACACTGGTATGCCTACTGGGTGTCATGATTGCATGGCAGATACAAGATATGGTAATTAAAAGATATAAACTCAATCCACAAACATAAAAATAAACACAGCTAGCTCCTAGCAGAGGTCCTACACACGTATGAACCGAATGCTGGGACAAGGGTGGTGGGAGTGGCGGAGGGTTGACTCAATGGTCTGATTCAAGGGTCTAACCCACAGCCAGAAGTATCCCGCGACACTCCAAATTTTTTACACCCCTCCCACAAACTGAACCGTGTTAAGTTAATTTTACAAAGTGTTGTATAAAATTGTGCCGCAATTCTTCAATATAGTGCTATAACCAAATCGTGCCAAATAAACCCGTGTTAAATAATGGTCTACTATATACTATTTAAAAATAAAGACCTGTGTGGCAGAAATGTTACATCATATAATTATGTATTTTATTAAGATACCATTTTATCAAAAAGTAAAATCGATGTTCCCTTCAACGAGGAGGAAGATGCTTTGATTCTGAAGGGCTCTTGCTCAAAGAAACTGTATGTACTCTTGCCTTCCTTGGCTCAGACCTGGTTACCTCACATTCCACAGGTACTGTGTGAACCCTATGGGTTTAGTGCTTTCCCCGTAAATATACAAAGTAATAAAAATGTGCAGTGCACTTTTGTTTGCTAAACAGTTACTGCCTTTTATACCTCATTCCCACAATGATGTACTACAGGTCGACCATCACCACTAATCCGGCATCATTGGGACCCGTAGGGTGCCGGATTAGTGATTCCCAGATCAGTGATGGCCAACCTGTGCCATTTTCCTCCATAGTGTCCACATGTATTGCTGAAATTAGTGTCGGATTTGTGATGGAACTAGATTAGTGATTGTCGGGGGTACAGTGAAATGGACCAGCAGCAAGGTTATCTTTTTTCATACACAGAAAGAAAAGAATTAATGTATATGATGGACAATAATTTTAAAAAGTAGAAAAGCTGGCACATCTTTAAAGCCTAAGAGAAGCTGTGAAGTGCTTCCCACCAGTGAAAAAGTGATAATTCTCCCCGAGTTTCGAATGCCTCGACTATTGAACGATTCGAGTTTCGAACGCTTTTTTCGAACAAATTTTGTCCCGAGTATCGAACGCACTCGTACCAGACCTGTCTGCCTGGCACCTGCGCGCCTGCCGCGCAGGCGTCGTGAGTCAGTCTAGCTTTGTTTATCCTCCAGTGAACATTACCCTGCGTGCTCTTCCAAATATTTCACAATTAATTAATTATGTTTGGAGCTTTTTCATTAAGCGCGACTGTGAAATAAGCTACCATGGGTCCAAAGAAAGTTCCTAGTGGTACCCCTGTGGTAAAGAAAGTGAGAAACACCATAGACATGAAGAAGGAAATAGTAAAAAAATACGAGAATGGTGTGTGAATTGCAGAGCTTGCCAGTATATGTATATGGCAAAAACAAGTCAACTATTGCTTCTATCCTGACAAAGAAAGAACAAATCAAGGAAGCTGATGTTGCAAAAGGTGTTGATATGCTAACCAAAAATAGACCACAAATAGTCAAACAGGGTCAGAAGTTGTTGCTGGTGTGGATCAAGGATAAAGAGTTAGCGGGTGATAGTGTGTCGGAGACAATCATTTGTGAAAAGGCAAGGCAGTTGCATGCCAATCTTGTAAAGAAAATGCCTGGAACCAGTGCTGATTTTAGTGTTAGTGATTTTAAGGTTAGCAGAGGCTGGTTTGACAGATTTAAGAAGCGTAGTGGCATACACAATGTGGTAAGGCATGGTGAGGCTGCCAGTTCAGACAAACATGAGGCTGAAAAATTCATAACTGAATTTTTAGGAGTGAAGAAGAGCAAAATGTGAGTGTGGGGGAGGTGCATGAGGCATTACATAGAATGAAAGGAGGTAAAGCAGCTGGAACTGACGGGATAATGACAGAAATGTTAAAAGCAGGGGAAGATATAGTGCTGGAGTGGTTGGTATTTTTGTTTAATAAATGTATGAAACCTAGGTAGTAGGTTGGTAGACAGCAGCCGCCCAGGGAGGTACTACTGTCCTGCCAAGTGAGTGTACAACGAAAGCCTGTACAGTGGTACCTCGAGTTACGATATTTTTTCGTTCGAGAATGCTGTTCAAGTGCCATTAATAAACGAATTTATCCCCATAAGGAATAATGTAAAATAGACTAGTCCTTTTACACCCCCAAAAATATACTTACAAAAGCATTTAAAAAAATAAACTTACATAAAAGGGCGATTTTGGGGACCATCGTAACTCGAGGTACCACTGTACAGTGGACCCCCGGTGTTCGTCCATTTTTCGTAACAGAATGCTGCTCAAATGCCATTAC
This sequence comes from Cherax destructor, assembly GCA_009830355.1. NCBI lineage: Eukaryota > Metazoa > Arthropoda > Malacostraca > Decapoda > Parastacidae > Cherax > Cherax destructor. The sequence goes on along the minus strand of WNWK01000666.1, from coordinate 393,694 downwards.
CAACCGAATTTATTCCCTTAAGAAATAATGTAAAGTAGACTAGTCCTTTTAGACCCCCAAAACTACACTTATAAAAGCATTTAAAAAAATACACTTACATAAAAGGGAGTGTTTTGAGCAGGACGAACACCGGGGGTCCCCTGTATTTGTTTTACATGATGGTAGGATTGCTGGTGTCTTTTTTCTGTCTCATAAAATGCATGATTTCAGGTATGTCTTGTTACTTCTACTTACACTTAGGTCACACTACACATTCATGTACAAGCATATATATATACACACCCCTCTGGGTTTTCTTCTATTTTCTTACTAGTTCTTGTTCTTATTTCCTCTTATCTCCATGGGGAAGTGGAACAGAATTCTTCCTCCGTAAGCCATGCGTGTCGTAAGAGGCGATTAAAATGCCGGGAGCAAGGGGCTACTAACCCCTTCTTCTGTGTATATTACTGAATGTAAAAGGAGAAACTTTCGTTTTTCCTTTTGGGCCACCCCGCCTTGGTGGGAAACGGCCGACGTGTTGAAAGAAAAGAAAAATGTATGAAAGAGGGGAAGGTACCTAGGGATTGGCAGAGAGCATGTATAGTTCCTTTATATAAAGGGAAGGGGGATAAAAGAGAGTGTAAAAATTATAGGGGAATAAGTTTACTGAGTATACCAGGTAAAGTGTATGGCAGGGTTGTTATTGAAAGAATTAGAGGTAAGACAGAGAGTAGGATTGCAGATGAGCAAGGAGGCTTTAGAGTGGGTAGGGGATGTGTATATCAAGTGTTTACAGTGAAGCATATATGTGAACAGTATTTACATAAAGGTAGAGAAGTTTTTATTGCATTTATGGATTTAGAAAAGGCATATGATAGAGTGGATAGGGGAGCAATGTGGCAAATGTTGCAAGTGTATGGAATAGGTAGTAAGTTACAGAAGGCTGTAAAGAGTTTTTATGAGGATAGTGAGGCTCAGGTTAGGGTGTGTAGGAGAGAGGAGATTACTTCCGGTAAAAGTAGGTCTTAGACAGGGATGTGTAATGTCACCATGGTTTTTAATATATTTATAGATGGGGTTGTAAAAGAAGTAAATGCTAGGGTGTTGGGGAGAGGGGTGGGATTAAATTAAGGAGAATTAAATGCAAAATGGGAGTTGACACAGTTACTTTTTGCTGATGATACTGTGCTTATGGGAGATTCTAAAGAAAAGTTGCAAAGGTTAGTGGACGAGTTTGGGAGAGCGTGTAAAGGTAGAAAGTTAAAAGTGAACATAGATAAGAGTAAGGTGATGAGGGTATCAAACGATTTAAATAAATAAAAATTGGATATCACATTGGAGAGAGGGATTATGGAAGAAGTAAATGTTTTCAGATATTTGGGAGTTGACGTGTCAGCGGATGGGTTTATGAAGGATGAAGTTAACCATAGAATTGATGAAGGAAAAAAGGTGAGTGGTGCGTTGAGGTATCTGTGGAGACAAAACACGTTATCCATGGAGGCAAAGAAGGGAATGTACGAAAGTATAGTGGTACCAACACTCTTATATGGGTGTGAAGCATGGGTAGCAAATGCTGCAGCGAGGAGGAGGCTGGAGGCAGTGGAGATGTCCTGTCTAAGGGCAATGTGTGGCGTAAATATTATGCAGAAAATTCGGAATGTGGAAATTAGGAGAAGGTGTGGAGTTACTAAAAGTATTAGTCAGAGGGCTGAAGAGGGGTTATTGAGGTGGTTTGGTCATTTAGAGAGAATGGATCAATGTAGAATGACTTGGAGAGAGTATAAATCTGTAGGGGAAGGAAGGCGGGGTAGGGGTCATCCTAGAAAAGGTTGGAGGGAAGGGGTAAATTAGGTTTTGTGGGCGAGGGGCTTGGACTTCCAGCAAGCATGTGTGAGCGTGTTAGATAGGAGTGAATGGAGACGAATGGTTTTTGGGACATGACGATCAATTGGAGTGTGAGCAGGGTAACATTTTGTGAAGGGATTCAGGGAAACCAGTTAATTGATTTAGTTGGACTTGAGTCCTGGAAATGGGAAGTACAATGCCTGCACTTTAAAGGAGGGGTCTGAGATAGTGACAGCTGGGAGGGACTATTCTCAGCTGTCGTATCTGAGCTCCTCTGCAAAGACAGTGATTATGTATGAGTGTGGTGAAAGTGTTGAATGATGATGAAAGTACTTATTTTCTTTTTGGGGATTTTCTTTCTTTTTGGGTCACCCTGCCTCGGTGGGAGACGGCCGACTTGTTGAAAAAAAAAAAAAAAATAAATAAAGACTGAAAATTTGAAACCCAAACAAGTGTTCAATTGTGATAAAACAGGCCTGTTTTGGAAGAAAATGCCCAACAGGACCTACAATACTCAGGAGGAAAGGACACTGCTAGGCACAAGCCGATGAAAGACAGGTTAACTCTCTTGTTTTGTTCTAATGCTAGTGGGGATTTTAAAGTGAAGCCTTTACTGGTGTATCACTCAGAAAATCCCAGAGTGTTCAAGAAACACAATGTCGTCAAGAAAAGATTGTGTGTGTTGTGGAAAGCTAATCATAATGCATGGGTTACAAGGCAAATTTTTAAAGAGTGGATCCATGAAGAGTTTGGCCCCAGTGTGAAAAAATACCTCCTGGAAAATATATTGCCACTCAAGTGCCTCCTGTTACTGGACAATGCTCCTGCACATCCTCCAAACTTGATAGACCTACTGTGTAAGGACTTCAGTTTTATAAAAGTGAAGTTCTTGCTCCTAACATCACTCCTCTCCTCCAGCCCATGGACCAGCAGGTCATTTCTAACTTCAAAAAACTCTACACAAAAGCAGTGTTTGAAAAGTGCTTTGAAGTGACATCAGAGACTGAACTGACCCTAAGAGAGTTCTGGAAGAATCACTTCAATATCTACAACTCCATAGGCCTTATATGTAAGGCTTGGAAGGGAGTGACTTCCAGGACTTTGAACTCTGCTTGGAGACAATTGTGGCCAGGTTGTGTCCAAGAGAGGGATTTTGAAGGGTTTGAGGCTGACCCTGACCCTGCTGACCCTCTGCCTGTTGTGGAAGGTATTGTGGCATTGGGCAAGTCCCTGGCGTTGGAGGTGAGTGGCGAGGATGTGGAAGAGTTGGTGGATGACCACAATGAAGAGCTAACCACTGAAGACCTGGAGTTTACCTGGAGAGAGTTCTGGGGGTCAACGCCCCCGCAGCCCAGTCTGTGACCAGGCCTCATGGTGGATCAGGGCCTGATCAACCAGGCTGTTACTGCTGGTCGCACACAGTCCTACGTACGAACCACAGCCCAGCTGGTCAGGTACCGACTTTAGGTGCCTGTCCAGTGCCTGCTTGAAGACAGCCAGGGGTCTATTGGTAATCCCCCTTATGTATGCTGGGAGGCAGTTGAACAGTCTTGGGCCCCTGACACTTATTGTGTTGTCTCTCAATGTGTTTCACCTGCCTTGAAAGGTGCAGTTAGTGTGCAGCAATACTCCAGCCTAGGTAGAACAAGCGACCTGAGAAGTGTCATCATGGGCTTGGCATCCCTGGTTTTGAAGGTTCTCATTATCCATTCTGTCATTTTTCTAGCAGATCCGATTGCTACAGTGTTATGGTCCTTGAAGGTGAGATCCTCTGACATGATCACTCCCAGGTCTTTGACATTAGTTTTTTGCTCTATTGTGTGGTTGGAATTTGTTTTATACTCCGATGAAATTTTAATTTCCTCACGTTTTCCATATCTGAGTAATTGAAATTTCTCATCATTGAACTTCATATTGTTTTCTGCAGCCCATTTAAAGATTTGGTTGATGTCTGCTTGGAGTCTTGCATTGTCTTCAATGGTGGACACTGTCATGAAGAGCTGGAAGAGCTGGAACTGGAACAGCATTAGACCAGAGTTCAGGAACTTGCTTCACAGGAGGAAGAGGGAGTGGATGAGGTGCCTTCTTCAGAGATTAAGGAAATTTGTGCAATGTGGAATAAGGTGCAGGCATTTGCTGAAAAATATCACCCTGAGCAAGCTGAAACAAGCCATATCTGCAACATGTTCAGTGACAAAACACTGTCCCATTTTTGGGACATCTTAAAGAGGCACCAGAACAGAGGACTCTTGACAGTTATTTTTCGAGACAGGGGTCCAGTGACTCTCAAGCTGGTCCTAGTGGCATTAAAAGAAAAAGAAGGGAAGTAACCCCAGATAAGGACTTGTTACGTGAAGTCTTTATGGAGGGGGATTACCCTTCTAAACACTAAGCCCTCCCTCACTCCTCCTCCCTATCTTCCAGATGCCATCAACAATCTTCAATAAAGGTAAGTAAAAACATTATTTTATATGTTTATTTAAATGTTTGTATTTATTTATTAATAACTGTACTATGTATAATTGTTGTATGTAAAACTATAATTAATCTCATTAAAATGTATTTTTTGTGAATATTTTTGGGTTTCTGGAACGGATTAATTGTATTTCCATTATTTCTTATGGGAAATATTGCTTTGAGTTTCGAATGTTTCGAGTTTAGAACTAGCTCCTGGAACAGATTAAGTTCGAAACTCAGGGTTCCACTGTACAGGGTTTGCTACTATCCATCGTTTTGGTATCCACGGCAGGTCCTTGGAACATATCCCCCGTGGATACGTGGGTTCCTACTGTATAGTATGTACAGTGGACCCTCGGTTTTAGTACAGCTCCCAACTCGAACAATTATGTAAGTGTATTTTTGTAAGTGCTTTTGTAAGTGTATTTTTGGGGGTCTGAAACGACTAATCTAATTTACTTTCGTCCTTATGGGAACAAATTCGTTTGGTAACAGCACTCGAACAGCATTCTGGAAAGAATTATCGACGAAAACCGAGGGACCACTGTACTGTGCTGTGCATCATGCTTTATAGTAAAACTTCACAACAATGGAGGCTTCTGATGCATTTAACAACAGTATCATACCTCATTCAAAAGTTCTAGTGCAATGGTGCCTTGTCCAGCTATCACATCATAATTGTCAGATGAATGAATTATTGTTCTACCAGTTTCTTCTGCTACTGAGGCACATGTCTTGACCCTGAAAACAAGACAGTCACATGTAGATAAATGATTCAAAGAACCAATGAGTTGATAAACCAGAAACGTGTGCAACACTTTGGTATCTTTATTGTGGAAATGTTTCACCACACAGTGCCTTCATTGGTCCAATACAAAGAAGAATAGTGAAGATCAGAAAAAGATTCAGGTAATCAGTGTCTCATCCTAGAGTCGATATAATTAGTCCATCAAGATTGATGGATGTGGCGAAATGTTTCCACAATAAAGATACCCAAGTGTTGCACATGTATCTAATTTATTAAGACAATTACATGCATGCATTTGTGTGCATGCACACAGAAAAATTAGCTAATTATCTGAAACAATTGTTTTTTTTAGGTTCACTGGAAATCTTTTAGTATGGGTGACATTCCAAGCACTTTTCAATATGGATACAACTACTGGCATTTAGTTATCTGAACACCAGTTTGGAAGAGTGTGTAAAGTTCAAGGTATTGTATTTGCAGTCATGGAAATAAAATATAATTGTGTAACAAATGTTTTTTTATGAAGGTAAATCTCATCCTGTCTGCCATATTTTTTTCTTAACCTTTAAAATGCATAGTGTAGTGGCAGCAATCAGCTTTTGGTTGTTGCCTCATAAAAAAATTATTTTTCTCACATTATACAAAAAACTACCTCGGTGGGACACAGCTGGATCATTAAAAAAAAAAACTATAGTACATGAAAAATGTTGAGTAACTAATACTGTATGACTTAACAAAGGGATGTAGTACTCACCTGTTATACTCACCCAGCATTTACCTCATACTGCTGTGATAATTACAGAAAAGCCCGAGCTACACACCTTATCCGAGTTTGATCTATGCCATGTGTTAGGTCAGCTAAATCACTATTCGCACCTTGTGTCCATTAATGCAAGTTTATACTCTATACTTTTCATGGGCAATAAAAGTTATTTTGTCATGTTTTTGCTAGTATTTTATTAATTTTAATTAGTTTAAAATTATAAAAAGTGATTACATTTACTTAATTTAAAAGCATTAAAAACTTTTCAAATCTGTTAAGCCATTCTGACCAGTTCTAATGTGTGCTAGAAGGATGATCAGGTATCAATTAAAAGAAAAAACTGCAGTGCATTCACTTCATATCAAAGGTTTTATTTTTACATTCAAATGTCAATAATGTGCCAATTTATTTTACTGGCATGAGATCTGAATTATTCAATGCACTATAAGACTATTATAATTCCCAGTCAAAGCTAAATTAAATTTAATATGATACATATTAATTAAAATATCCTATGGTTTTATCATTTAAACAGAAAATATGAAAGGGTGATTAAAGATAATAATCCCTCAATTTGTTCAAATTAATTAACAATTACTAAGAACATACAGTGAACGTAATGTGAGAAAGTATACTTTAAGAGCATACAGTGCATGCAATGTGAGAAAATATAATGTTGAATGAACTACATACCTGGATACAGGTGTGGGGTTGCAGAACACAAGCTCAGCCCCATAGCTGAGGATGGCATCACATTTAACTTTAGGAGTACCCCTGGGGACAACCACAGTGCATGGCAAGCCTAAACACACTGTTAGTGAAAAAAATAATTATACAAATAAGGGAAATGTGAAAAAATAACTTTAAAGTAAATTTTTATTAAGAAGCATACAGCTGGCCCTCCAAATTTATGAGGTTTCTAATTCGCAGAGTTCAATTAGCTAGTGTTTTCGCTGAAGGTGGCCAATGAATAAATTCAATTATTTGTGACCTTTCTCACAAAATCCATTATTTTCAGGCCTGGTGCATGACAACGAAACAAAACAAACCATTGGATTTTGTTCAAATTGCTCTCAATGGCCTTCCCATTCCTGAATCAATTCTCTGTCTGATCATTCTTATGAATTTCAATATCAGACTAGAAAAATGTTGAAAGATAGGGGATCTGAAACACAAACTGAACACAAATCATTTTCAACACTTTGAATGCACAAGATAATTGATACAGATTCACTTACAATAAATGAACATAGTAGTAGTATTTTAACAAATAGAGTAGTATTTTAACATCTATTATCCTATCTCAGCTTATTTCAAAGCCCAGCCCCATCCAAGGTATAGTATTTCCCTCCCAGGATTTCACCCACATATTTACTGTTTTGTGAACAGGGGCAACAGGTGTAAGGAAACACGCTTTATGCCTTAAGTCATCCTAAGATTGAGCTTGGGTCCTTCAGTTGTAAAGAAAACACTACAAAATGTGTTTTAAAAATAACTTATAACCAATCATGACTTACTTGCAGCATATGCAACAGCTTGGGCATGATTACCACTGCTGTGAGTGACTACTCCTGCACTATCTGGATTACGTTCCTTTTCAAGAAACACCTGAAAATAGAAAATAAACTGAAAATCCAGATTAGTTTCTGCAAGCAGCAGGGCACACCTTAAGGATTGAATATTGAAAGTACAAAAAATGCCTGATCTAACAGACTAATAGGGAAAGAGGGGGAAGTTTATTTAGTTACAGGTACACATAAATACAATTATTATACAGTGTAAATTACCTAGGATAACACATTAAAGCTGGTTGTGTTAAATTTAAATTATGAAAGTATTTTTCCATGACAAATACTGTTGATGAGTAAGACACGTGCAACAGTTGGGTATCTTTAATAGTGAATTACAGTTTTATTATTATTATAATCATGGGGAGCGCTAAACCCGTAGGATTATGCAGCTGCATGCAGGGGGATGGAAGGTACTCAGGCTCAATTCAAGGAACCGGAGCACAGATCTAATTCCCTAGATCAAGAGCCCCTCACCAGTGTCAAGAAAACTCCCTTGAGGGGTCCCTCAGCCTAGAGAAGAGTTTTGCTCAATAGTCTGGGGTGATGGGCTGATGACATCGTCTTTAAATCTCTACTGCTTCCGCTCACTCTTCTGTTTTCAACTGAAGAACATTTCGGAATATTATTATTATCATTATTATAATCAAATAGAAGCGCTAAACCACAAGGTCAATTCGGAATAGATACTTAGCTGTTGCAGGTGTCTTACTTATCAACCTGTCAGTATACCATTTTAATATTCAGACTGTCTACCTATATCTGAATAAACTTAATTATAAACCCATAAGGGTTACATAACTATAGTGATGAGAAACTATTTACATGATCGTAATGAGCTACTTAGGCAGACATAAACTCAAGTAGTGGATGAATGGTTCAGAGAACTGATAAGTTGATAAATTAGACACATATACAACACTTGGGTATCTTTATTGAGGAAACGTTTTGCCACACAGTGGCTTCATCAGTCCATACAAAGAATCGTGAAGAACAGGAGGAGTTTGAGGTAATCAGTCTCTCAGCCTTGAGTCGATGTTGTCAGTCCATCAATCTTGAAAAGAATACAGAACCTGGTTTGGTTAGGTTAGGTTCGTCAGGAAACAGGACAAGTGTTTCCTGACGCGGGTCTTAGTCAAATGATGACCAGCCGTTGGAGCTTTGGTCATCTGACCGAGGCCTTCCGCTGGCTTACCGGTCCACCTCTTTAAAAATTATAGTTATACTTATAACAAGTTACAGCATATGTGCGAAGAAGTAGCTTATATACCGTAGGCAGGAGAGGTGCAGCAGTCGTAGGTGGTGTCACATTTGACCAATGTGGAAGTAGGTCGTGCCCAAGGGTTAGGCAAGTGAAGAATTCCCTGTATTAAGATCCCAAGATGTTGCTGTGTCAGACAGAATGTAGATGAATGGTTCAGAGAACCGATAAGTTGATAAATTAGTCGGTTCTCTGAACCATTCATCTAGTGGCTTACGCGACGGTCTGGAGTTTTGAGACTCTCTGACCACGAGTTCGAACCCCACCCATGGTATGGTGAATGTTTGACATCAAGATCCCAGCAAGGTGGGAGCCGCAGTCCCCAGCGCAATCTGCGCACACTACCAAACAGGGTTGCCAGATGAACACATCAGCTTATGGCCAAAATTTAAAGAAAATATGGCCAAAAAATGGCCACTTTGGAAAAGTATTAGCCCAAAGATATAAAATAATTGAATTGTGTGAATTAACATACCAACAATTAAGTGTGCATAAATTATGCCATATATACGATTACAATCATCAAAAATACTTTTAATTAAACTTAAAATACGTACTTACAGTGAAAAGCAGCTGTTAAACTGACAGCACTTCCTCAAGATATTGAATATCTTGTTCTTCTTTTTCTGCAGTTGAGTCGTAAAGAGTTTTGCTGTTGTGCATTTGTAACATTTCGGAAGTACATTTAAAGTTTTGGCAGCACATATTGTTATCACTTACAATTGAATCCAGCAGTTTAATTTGCATCAACTATTGCGTTAATTGGTGGCACGATAAGGCATGTTAGGGCATAATTCAACAGTTCTTTAAAATCATTGTGTTTGGACACTGCTGCCAAAATTCTAAAGCTGCCTTAGGGATTCCATCTTATTTGAAGTTTTCTTCTTCATTCCAGGCAACAAGGCTAATTTTTCTGTATTGGTCTTCGACTACATCAAGATCGTCTATTAGGTGGAAAAATGGCAGATCAGAAAATTTTCCCTTTTCTGTTTGGCTTAGAATAACAGTAGGATTTAAAAGTGACAGACATTTCAATACACGAGGTGAGTCAGGGAGACGCTTGTTCACTTGATTAAATGATTCTTGAAGCTTAGCTTGGCACCTGAATTTCACAGACTTTATTATGTTCTTGTTGCATATTAGAAATGCTATAGCTGATCAAGTACGTCATAATTTATTGATCAAATTTAATTCCAAAGTCTATATTTTCTATTTTGCATGTTCCATCTTGGTTGAACAGCCTGTGATAAAGACTGTGTATGCGCAGTTCTTTGTCAAGATAGTAAGGTTCAGCATAGGTTTGCTGCAACAAAACATTAAGCCTTTCCAGCTCTATAACAATGGGAGTAGCAAATACAAAGTAAAAATAATTCATGCTATCTTGTAACATGTGTTTTATCAACGTTGCCTTATGCCTTGTATCCTGACCTCCAGCAGCTAGCCTTAAAATACGATTCAATTCAATTCAACTTTATTTCTGATAATATTACAAAGTGGGGTGTACATATGTTGTTTATACATTTTATGAATTTGATATTACAATAGCAATATTAAAGTAAGTAAATAATGCATTTGATTTTAAATATTTGTAAAATTGGCCAAATCAGTGGCCACATTTGCATAAATGGCCAAACTTATTTTTTTCATGGCCACAAAGTTCAAGAAATGGCCAAATTTCACAAATTTGGTCATGAAATGGCCAATCTGGCAACCCTGCTACCAAAGTAAGGCCACTGAGCATGTAACTAAAACATGTAAACAAACAGTTGAGGTGACAAGTAAGATATCGTACATTTACTGGAAAGTATTCTTATACGTTTGCTATCCCGTCGTACCATAAATCTACCAAAAATAAAAAAAATAGTATACCTGGAGAGGGTTCCGGGGGTCAACGCCCCCGCGGCCCGGTCTGTGACCAGGCCTCATGGTGGATCAGGGCCTGATCAACCAGGCTGTTACTGTTGGACGCACGCAAACCGACGCGTGCGTGCGTCTGCCGAGTCTTTTGTTTTCATAGGGAGTGATTTTCATGTGCAAGTTTGGTACTAATCCCTCTAGGATTTTCCAAGTGTATATGATCATGTATCTCTCCCGCCTGCATTCTAGGGAGTACAGGTTTAGGAACTTCAAGCGTTCCCAGTAATTGAGGTGGTTTATCGCAGTTATGTGTGCCATGAAGGTTCTCTGTACATTTTCTAGGTCAGCAATTTCACCTGCCTTGAAAGGTGCAGTTAGTGTGCAGCAATATTCCAGCCTAGATAGAACAAGCGACCTGAAGAGTGTCATATTTGTTGTAAAACAAATATATATATATATATATATATATATATATATATATATATATATATATATATATATATATATATATATATATATAACACCACTATGATATCACTTTTATGTATCTTGCATATATATATATATATATATATATATAAAAAGAGAGAGAAGGAAATGAATACTCATTTTGTGGAAATGCGTTCTCTTTCATATTATCATAATTGTTACTTCAACACAGATTACCTTGTCTAGCGTCTGGAAATCCCCCTGATTGAGAAACCTACAACACCAACTGTAATCACCACCACCAGATGTAGACCAAACAAGATGTAAACTTTGCCAGTTGGATTATTGTCACACCCTGCGTCATTATGTACTGGAGTGCGATAAAATTAATGAATTCAGAGAATACTCATTCAGAAATGTTCAAGATATGTCAAAGTATTTTATCCACAGTGGTATATTACAGACCATTCTGGAAAAATACCCTGACTTTGCTCCCTGTAAATAAAGTATTGACACGTGTGTGTGTGTATGTACATGTGTGTATGTGTATGTGTGTATGTATATATATGTATGTGTGTGTATGTGTGTGTGTATATATGTATGTGTATATGTATATGTGTGTGTGTGTGACCCAACAATTAAAATTTGCACCAATAACTCATTACAGTTGTGGCTGGGTGTAGACTAATAGATTGCTCATTGCTTTATAATTTGTTCATGAGTAAGTAAATTTACTTACATGATTCATTACCTTGTAACTAGTGAATTAATTACCATTGTACCTTGTTCAGCTATCAAAACTTTGGGGCCCAGTCTCTGGACCCTATATATACCTCTGTAATCTGCAAATACCTTTGTAACTTGTCATGATTGTGACCATCTGAGTTCATTACCTTTGTAACTTGCTCAGCTATCAAACTTTGAGGTCCAGTCCCTGGACCCATTATGTACCTCTGTAATCTTTTGACTACCGCCCACAGGATGGGTATGGGGTGCATAATAAAGATATCAAACAAAAACAACTGTATGAGAGTGGAGCTCACAAACTCGTCACCAACAGTCATCGCTTCCAGTTTCTAAACCCAGTAAACAAATTTCATTTTTTCCCAGATGTATCTAGCCTTTTGGAAAATCTTAAAGAGGATGGTCCTAAACCTTGTTCTCCGTAGAATATTTCTCGACCCTCAGATGGAAGGCTTTTTATATTAATGGGTTTAGATTTGGAGTATCTTTTCTCGTTATAATAATAATAATAAATTATTTTCGTAATAAGTTCTTATCGTATTTCTCTCTTCGGACTACTGGTTGACAGCCCAAAGTTGTAACCTACTTCGTTCTTGAAGGCACCATTCCCCGTTCATCAGTTCTATTATGTATTTGAAGGCCAGCGTGAGAGGGAGTCCACAAAAGGTTCACTTTGACTCTGGTGCTGATATAACGTTTGACTGCTAACTAGTCTAGGGACAGCAATACAGAAAGAAGCCTAAATAAATTTATTAACCAACCCTAATGCAGAGCATCATGGTTAACGACAGTCAATCCATCTATTATCATTCTAGTATGAATTGTGCACCTTATTTTTTTTTTTGACTACGGCCCAGAGGATGGGTACGGGGTGCATAAAAAAAATATTAAAGCCACATTTAGTCTAGTTTGACTGCTTCATTATGCACGTCATACCCATCCTGTAGAGGAAACCAAAAGATTGAAGAGGCTCATAATAGGTCCAGGAACAGGGCCTTATGATTTTGTTTGCGAAGCAAGTTAGAGGAACAGCCGCGTAACTATAGCGTATGTAAGAAAATAAAGATACCCAAGTTTTGCATATGTGTCTAATTTATCAAAATCATTACCGTAAATAAGACTTACAATGCAGTAAGTAAGTAAGTAAGTTTATTCAGGTATACACAAATACAGTTACATAGATTATCATACATAGCAGCATATGTGTAGAGAACCTAGGATAACCCAGAAAAGTTAGTGACTCATTTCCATTACAGGTTATGACATTTTTAATGTGAAGACGTTTCGCTCACCAGACTTTATCAGTTCACAGGTGAACTGCTCAGTGTTTTATTTACACACTGTTTACTCTACCATTGTATTACCGCCTGGTAATACACCACCACCACCTGATATAGACCTAAGCAAAATTGAACTTCGTCAGCTGAACTTTTTTCACATGCGTTTCCCTATGAATGCAATAATAATAACCACTATTGTACTTTCCTTAGCAGAATACTTTTGGCCCAGTCACTGGCGCCTGTGTACAACTTTCAACTACCGCCCACAGGATACGCTATCAAATCAACCGTGTTCTGAACTTTCCCAAGACCTGCAACTGCCTTATGCACCCACATACCGTAAAGACACGTTTCGCTCAGTGCCGAGCTTTATCATGACGTTACGGCTTTATAAAGCTCAGCAATGAGTGTAACGCACATAGGAAAAATAAGCTATACTCGGGTTATTCGTGTATTGTACCAGTCATGGTATTGTACCTTTGTGTTCCTTTTACCTTACTTCGTCTGTACCCTTTACCAGTCAAACCACAGTCACATACCGCATTGCAAGCTCCTCGGGCCTTGAAGGAGCCAGTCTTCTGAAGATTCTCTGCCTTGAAGAAAAGTTGTCTGCCTGCGAGGACGTCCACAGAGTGAGAGGTGAGGACGGGAGTGGCGTGGAGGAAGGGTTGTATCCTGAGGGCCGCTGCTCGCACATCCCGGAGCTCAACAGGTGTGGATGACATAGTTCTTACACCGGCCTTCGTTCGCCTCCTCTACCGCCAACTGCTTCACATAGAATACAAAAAATACGAAATTATTAGCTTATTTTCCCGGAAGATGCACTTGTATAACTGAAAATGATTAACATACGTTGTGTCGCATAATTATGCAATGTATTTCGGGCAGGGAAACTTACAAAAGCTCAGTTCATACTCGCTATCACTGGCAACAAAGAATTGAATTTATGACTGTCAACAGTTCGTTGGTCTTGTTCCTGTATAAATAGAATTGTATATACTTCAATGTCAGTGTAACTTTCTTAGCTTCCAAAAATATTGGAGCCCAGTCCCTGAATCCATTATGAGAAAACGTGAAAATGTAATCTTTTAACTACCACCCACGGGATCAGTAGTTAAAATATGACATTTTCACTGAAATATTACATCACTGTAATATTACATCACTGTAATATTACATCAAGTTCTTTTGCAACGCCTTTACACTCATTTCATCTCCTGAACGTAAAGATTGAACGTATTAAAAAGAAATATTGTGTATATTGGTGAAACTACAGCAGGAGCCAAAAGGCAGCTGAATGCATATATCCCCTTCAAGGGGGTGCATTGATGCTTTTGAAGGGCTCTTGATCTAATGGATTAGAGCTACCCTTGCTTTTATTGGATCAAACCTGATTACCTACCCTTCTCCAGTCGCTGCATGGCACTAACTACCCTAACGCTTCCCGCGAAAGTAATATATATATATATATATATATATATATATATATATATATATATATATATATATATATATATATATATATATATATATGGGAAACTATTTAACAAAAGAGATTATTTCACCACAGCCACACTAGGGTGACGAGGTATATTGCCTTATCCCATCTCACTGGGCCATTGCAAGAGACAAAATCCTAGTATTCAAGAAGTAGTTAACGTTGCAGCCGTGTATCTGAGTGCGTGAGGTGTGTTGCACGGGCCTAGGTACGGCACGTGAGGGCTGGTTATCGCACGGAGGAGTGCCAAGCGATGCCTCTCACCTCTGCTCACTCGCCACTGGTATTGGCACCACGACCACCACCTGGAAGCCCAGATCCAGGTGAGCATGCGCACTCCTGCTCTTCCTACATCATGGTTAACACCTGCTACTCACCTATAATACATGGGAAGGTAAAGCTCGGTATTTTAAAGGTATCCAGGTTATGCAAACCTCGGTTTAAAAGACGTAATGGCATGCATGCTGGGGAAGACAGGTTACAATAGCGGCTTTTATTAAGACATTTTCCCCTCAGCGTAGAGCACTTTTCTAGAAAAAAAGGCTGTACTTTGAGTATAAGATAATCCAGATTAATAGTTACTCTACATACTCATGTTTTCGTATTAAGTTAACCCCTGATGTGGAAAAAATTATGAGTGGTATTGATTGTGGGATTAAAATCAAGGTTAAATTATTTACCTGAGATACCGAGCACAAACACATGCCTTTTTCAGTTGTATATATGAAATACCCTGATCAAACACTGTGACGTCTGTGTACCTTTCTGTAATCAAATTCATCATTATTACCCATCTGGATACAAACATGATGTGATTGTAATTCATCAAGGAAGTGGTTACTCCCTAAATGATATATTAAGATAGTTTGACCAATTGCATCCCCTTTTTTCCGCCCCTGAAATTCACCCAATTCTCACTCCAGCCACGACACTCTTACCATGACACAGCGAACAGTCAAAAATTAGGGCGAAACACCTACAGCATTTAAATATTTCGCCAGTTATGTGAAGGATCTATCCAGACATTAATTACTCTCACTGTAGACTCAGAATTTAGAAATTAGAGTTATATTTGTTGAGTTAGCTATTTTTTTTTGTTAGGAAGAGAATATTGACATAAGAGCTAGCAGGGACAGCAGTGCCACCTAGTGAGTCGGGGTAAACTAAGAAGGATGTCTGGTAGAAGTGCTATGGTTATACCGACGAGTTGTAAGGAAAATACACATATGCACTGATCAAAATAATGATTGAGAAAACGTTTCGCCTTGATCACTGCATACGTGTCTCTTTGCCTAAGTAGGATGTCTGTCTGGCTAATGTTACATCTAGAATTTCCCTTTTTTTTGGTATCGTCTTCCATCAAGCACAGTCATCAACAGCAGACATCTTTCAGCCTCTCTACCCCCCCTCCCACATCACTGAGGCATTATGTACTGTACTTAGCGAATGGAGGATCGAGCCTCAACCACTCGTAGCACTGAATGACCAACACGGCGTCACAGGTACAAAATATATATATATATATATATATATATATATATATATATATATATATATATATATATATATATATATATATATATATATATATATATATATATATATAATATATATATAACACTGGTCTACCGCGGGGGCGTTGACCCCCGGAACCCTCTCCAGGTATACAGCCATATTGCTCTGGAAATAAAACTAGTTAGACCGCACTAATTTCGGGTCACTGGATACGTAAATGATGCTTAAAATTGTATATTGGCTTTATATGGATATGGAGTCAGACCGGGTGCTGTTGTCCTGGACTTGTTAAAGCAAGAGGCTAAATACAATATACTATAGGGAAAAAGCTCTTGATTCAATCACACACTGCGTAATTAAAAAAAAAATACAGTATATCCTTTTTTCCAGATTCTTTTTTTTTTTTTTTGAAGAGGGGATGGGGTTAGACTTGTACTGAATAGACTACTTATTTTGCAACTTACTATCTCACATTGGTCTTCAGATGCATGATAGAACTGATAAATTGGCTAAGTTTTATGCTTTCAAAGAGGGGATAGATTACAATCTTGGCTTGTCAGTTAGCAGTTTGAGAAAAATAATACGAAAAGAACTTCAACTGAATTTTATTGACTTAAGACTCAGGGAGATTGACACCAGTCAGTCCATCTATCATAATTCTATCATGCAGGAGGAGCCACATGTCTATGGTGCATCCAACAAAATAAGCAGACTCTTGGATGTCACTACCGCCCGCCTCCGGCTGGGTTACAAGTATCTTTGGCAGGTTAAATCACCACCACCAGATGTAGACCAAACAAGATGTAAACTTTGCCAGTTGGATTATTGTCACACCCTGCGTCATTATGTACTGGAGTGCGATAAAATTAATGAATTCGGAGACTACTCACTCAGAAATGTTCAAGATATGTCAAAGTATTTTATCCACAGTGGTATATTACAGATCATTCTGGAAAAATACCCTGACTTTGCTCCCTGTAAATAAAGCATTGACACGTTAGTTACCATTTTGTCCTAGGCACATGTCAATTAGACACTAGGCCTGTTGTATATATGTGTGTGTATGTGTATGTAAGGAAACACTTCGAAATATTTCTGCCCCACCGGGAATTGAACCCGGCCCCTCTGTGCGTGAAGCAAGAGCTTTACCCACTAGGCCACTGGGGGCTTCAACGTGTGTGTGTGTGTGTGTGTGTGTGTATGTATATATGTGTGTATGTGTATGTGTGTATGTATATACATGTATGTGTGTGTATGTGTGTGTGTATATGTATGTGTATATGTATATGTGTGTGTGTGTGTGACCCAACAATTTAAATTTGCACCAATAACTCATTATAGTTGTGGCTGGGTGTAGACTAATAGATTGCTCATTGCTTTATAATTTGTTCATGAGTGCAACCATGTACAGACGTAAGTAAATTTACTTACATGATTCATTACCTTGTAACTAGTGAATTAATTACCATTGTACCTTGTTCAGCTATCAAAACTTTGGGTCCCAGTCTCTGGACCCTATATATACCTCTGTAATCTGCAAATACCTTTGTAACTTGTCATGATTGTGACCATCTGAGTTCATTACCTTTGTAACTTGCTCAGCTATCAAACTTTGAGGTCCAGTCCCTGGACCCATTATGTACCTCTGTAATCTTTTGACTACCGCCCACAGGATGGGTATGGGGTGCATAATAAAGATATCAAACTAAAAAAAACTTTGATTTGCAATCAAATTGGTGTCCACCAGGACGTTGACACGTTCCCAGGGCAGCTCTCCCTCGGGCTGCTAGCGGAGTCGCTGACCTCTTGGACCTCTTGGGGAGGGTCGATGGTGCTCCTGTAAGAAGCAGATCCTGGCGCAACCTGCTGCATCTTGCAACATCTGTTGTTGGGGCAATGGATGCATTAACTAGAATGTTTGTTAATTGCTCATTACTCTGTAATTTGTTCATGAATGTAACCATGTATGGACGTGTTTATGATTCATTACCTTTGTAACTGTCATGATTGTGACCAGCTCTACCTGGAGCTCATTACCTTCGTAACTTGTCATGATTGTGACCAGTTCTAGTTCATTACCTTTATAACTTGTCATGAGTGTGACCAGTTCTACCTGGAGCTCATTACCTTTGTAACTTGGTCATAATTGTGACCAATTACTCAGATACGGAAAACGTGAAGAAATTAAAATCTCATCGGAGTACAAAACTAATTCCAACCACACAATAGAGCGAAAAACTAATGTCAAAGACCTGGGAGTGATCATGTCAGAGGATCTCACCTTCAAGGACCATGACAAAGTAGCAATTGCATCTGCTCGAAAAATGACAGGATGGATAATGAGAACCTTCAAAACCAGGGATGCCAAGCCCATGTTGACACTTTACAGATCGCTTGTTCTATCTAGGCTAGAATATTGCTGCACACTAACTGCACCTTTCAAGGCGGGTGAAATTGCTGACCTTGAAAATGTGCAGAGAACCTTCACCGCACGCATAAGTGCGATAAACCACCTCAACTACTGGGAACGCTTGAAGTTCCTAAACCTGTACTCTCTAGAACGCAGGCGGGAGAGATACATTATTATATACACATGGAAAATTCTCGAGGGCTTAGTACCAAACTTGCACACAAAAATCACTCCCTACGAAAGCAAAAGACTCGGCAGGCGATGTAACATCCCCCCAATGAAGAGCAGGGGTGCCACTAGCACGTTGAGGGACAACACAATAAGTGTCAGGGGCCCAAGATTGTTCAACTGCCTCCCAGCATACATCAGGGGGATTGCCAACAAACCCCTGGCTGTCTTCAAGCAGGCACTGGACAGGCACCTAAAGTCTGTACCTGACCAGCCGGGCTGTGGTTCGTACGTTGGACTGCGTGCGGCCAGCAGTAACAGCCTGGTTGATCAGGCTCTGGTCCAACAGGAGGCCTGGTCACGGACCGGGCCGCGGGGGCGTTGACCCCTGGAATTCTCTCCAGGTAGACTCCAGGTAGATATCTAGTTCATTACCGCTGTAAGTTGTTCAGTTATCAAAACTTTGGACCAATTATGTACCTCTGTAATCTTTTGACTACCGCCCACAGGATGGTATGGGGTGCATAATAAAGATATTAAACTAACTTTGATTTGGGCACTGTTTGTTTTTATTTCACCTTTATTTTGGTTGTAAAAATAGAGATCAGGCCAAGAGCTGGATCCCCACACATACTGCAATACTTATGCAACAAATCTTCGTCAGTGACCGAATCGGAAATGGAAATCTATGTTTATTTTTGCAATGCCAATGGTGTGGAGGGAGTCAAACAGATGATGTAGGATATTGTTAATTCTGCATGGTGCCTTCTGTCAGGAATGGTATTTGGAATTAAAAAAAGTAGACTGTCCAGTACCATAATATACCCTCTGGTATAGGTCCAGTACCTCACGGCGAAGGACTACTCATTCCTGACTCCCTAAACTCATTTTCCCCTCGAGTCAGAGGAGGAGGAGGAGGGGAAGGATGTAACCTGGCAAACTTGTGAGTCTTCAACTTCACAACGCTTGGAATATGTTCATAACTTGACAGCTAAACTGGACATGATAACTCAGAATGAACTAGACGACCTCATCAGAGATTTAGAATTGCCAAAGAGTGAGGCCGAACTGTTGGGTATCAGACTGCAGCAGTGGAATCACTACACAGAAAAGTGTCTTTAAAGATACATTTCCAACCTTTTCACTTAGATTTTTTTATCGGCCAATTGCGGAGCAGCCAGCTATATGTTGAGAATTTCCACCAGAACATTTCAGTCATGGAGAAACGCTACCAGGGGAAAATAAGAGTCCACCATTGTTAGCAGATTACTGCTGAATAATAACAAAAACTGCTTCAGAAGTGGAAAACAAGAGACAAGAAGAGAAGCCTCGGGTTGAATTAATGTGTAAATTCATTACGCAGGTATGCTACTAATATATTTTATACATATACACAAAATGTGCAAATAAATTTTCTTGGAAACTTTAGCCAATGATTGTTTTGGTCATATTGATTTTCAGCACTTACACAAACAATATTTACACTGTGTTTTGTGACTTAATTCATGTCTGCATAAATAATTAATTACGATTGTAATCAGATATAAACGTGTAAATAGTTCATTACCACTGTAACTTGCTCAGCTATCAAAATTTTGAGGCCCAGTCCCTGGACCCATTATGTACCTCTGTAATAATTTGACTACCGCCCACAGGATGGGTATGGAGTGCATAATAAAGATATTAAACTAACTGAGCAGTATTCATCTAACAGGGTGCACAGCATTTAGGGCACAGACTGAACACTCGTGCACATATATGAGTCCTGACCCCCTACTGCAGAAGTCCTGTAGATCCTTCGTGGAAGGATGCCTTAATATGCATGGAGTACATTTTGTATTTAAGAATTCTTCATTAGCTATTGAATAAAAAAATAAAATCACTATTTATCGAGTAATACAGTCGAGACAACGCAATAAGTGTCAGGGGCCCAAGACTGTTCAACTGCCTCCCAGCATACATCAGGGGGATTACCAATAGACCCCTGGCTGTCTTCAAGCAGGCACTGGACAAGCACCTAAAGTCGGTACCTGACCAGCCAGGCTATGGTTCGTACGTTGGACTGCGTGCGGCCAGCAGTAACAGCCTGGTTGATCAGGCTCTGATCCAACATGAGGCCTGGTCACAGACCGGGCCGCAGGGGCGTTGACCCCTGGAACTCTCTCCAGGTAAACTCCAGTAAAATTGGCACTGAATAGCAGCTGAGACTTGCGCTCAGGAAACCACACCAGTGGTGAAAATCTGAAGTCGATCAGATGAGTCATTCTCCAGTTATGGCACGAATTCCAATGATTTCAAGTTTTATTACTATTTTACTAAATAAAAATCTGCCTCAAGCAAGCCAAACTTACTGGGTACTATCCTGGCCCTAAGATGCATCAGCGCTTAAACTTACTGGGTACTATCCTGGCCCTAAGATGCATCAGCGCTTAAACTTACTGGGTACTATCCTGGCCCTAAGATGCATCAGCGCTTAAACTTACTGGGTACTATCCTGGCCCTAAGATGCATCAGCGCTTAAACTTACTGGGTACTATCCTGGCCCTAAGATGCATCAGCGCTTAAACTTACTAGGTACTATCCTGGCCCTAAGATGCATCAGCGCTTAAACTTACTAGGTACTATCCTGGCCCTAAGATGCATCAGCTCTTAAACTTACTAGGTACTATCCTGGCCCTAAGATGCATCAGCTCTTAAACTTACTAGGTACTATCCTGGCCCTAAGATGCATCAGCTCTTAAACTTACTAGGTACTATCCTGGCCCTAAGATGCATCAGCTCTTAAACTTACTAGGTACTATCCTGGCCCTAAGATGCATCAGCGCTTAAACTTACTAGATACTATCCTGGCCCTAAGATGCATCAGCTCTTAAACTTACTAGGTACTATCCTGGCCCTAAGATGCATCAGCTCTTAAACTTACTAGGTACTATCCTGGCCCTAAGATGCATCAGCCTTAAACTTACTGGTACTATCCTGGCCCTAAGATGCATCAGCCTTAAACTTACTGGGTACTATCCTGGCCCTAAGATGCATCAGCGCTTAAACTTACTGGTACTATCTGGCCCTAAGATGCATCAGCGCTTAAACTTACTAGGTACTATCCTGGCCCTAAGATGCATCAGCGCTTAAACTTACTAGGTACTATCCTGGCCCTAAGATGCATCAGCGCTTAAACTTACTAGGTACTATCCTGGCCCTAAGATGCATCAGCGCTTAAACTTACTAGGTACTATCCTGGCCCTAAGATGCATCAGCGCTTAAACTTACTAGGTACTATCCTGGCCCTAAGATGCATCAGCGCTGAAATATTGGAACCTTTCAGAAGTCAACTGAAAATTATTGAATGTAATTTAACGGGAACAAAAATTTCACACTATTTTACACATTATATTGTTAAATTTGCAACTACCCGTCTGAACTGCACTCTCCATCATCCTCGAATATTTTGACACTTTTTTGGGGCTCTGGTGGTCTGGTGGCTAAAGCTCTCGCTTCACACGGCGAGGGCCTGGGTTCGATTCCCAGCCAGGGCAGAAACATTGGGCGTGTTTCTTTACATCTGTTATCTATGTTCCCCATCAGTAAAATGGGTACCTGGGTGTTAGTCGACTGGTGTGAGTCGCATCCTGGGACACTGACCTAATCTGCCCGAAATGCTCAGCATAACAAGGGACTTTCTATATAGTAGTATGTCACTGATGTCAGCTAGGCCTGTATACCATGTACATGTACTTGTAGTAAATAAAGATATTATTATTATTATTATTATTATTAAATCAAACACACTGGGACCCAGTCTCTGGACCCATGATACGCCTATGTAATCTTTTGACAACCACTCACAGGATGCGTATGGTGTACATAATAAAGATATTAAACTACTAAACAATAAGACAAATAATAATGCTACAATTTGCCATATTTGACATTTAAATGCTGTAACAATTTGGAATGTGAATTATAATATTTTGGATATGGTATACCTGGATTATATCTTGAGGGGGTTTCGGGGGGTCAAAGCCCCCGCGGCCCAGTCCATAACTAGGCCTAGTGGTGGATCAAGGCTTGATCAATCAGGCTGTTACTGCTGGTCGCACGTAAACCGACATACGAACCACAGCCCGGCTGGTCAGGTACTGACTTTGGGTGCCTGTCCAACTCCCTCTTGAAGACAGCCAGATGTCTATTGGTAATCCCCCTTATGTATGCTGGGAGACACAACAAAGATATTAAACTACAACTAACTTAGGGTTTTGGAAGTTACCTGAGCCATTCCAGGAGAAGGATGATAATATGTACAACAATTTGGTCTCAACCCACGTGAATATGCCAATTGCTCCAAGAATGTGACCTTCTGGACCTTCTGTGAATGTGAAAGCTGTATGACCCTTGTGGTTTAGCGCTTCTTTTGATTATAATAATAATAATGTGAATGTGAAAAAAAATCGAACCCGATTGGATGAGGTGTTCTCGAATTATAAGAGAAATAAAACTGAAAAGTTGAAGAAAGAAATGAAAAAAAAAAGCCAGGGACTATTTTAAAGATCCCTCTTCATGAATACTTAACAAGCAATACACAATAAGCAAATATCAAAGACACAAAGGCTTAGCACCGCCAAAAGAAAAGTGGCAATAAACTGTCCCGGTAAAGCTTTTTTTTTAGCACCTATGTGCTTTCTCTAAATGCGTATCAAAGCAATAAACAATGAAAGTGGACAAAAATGAACACACTAAACTCTAAGTGAGTTGTATAATGAGAGGGGGGAGTGTTGATAGTGAGCAGACAACTTGTATTGATTATCAATACTGCTAGACGGTTTACACGTAATTCCAGTAATTAAGAAGGGTGGCAGACACCTGGAAGACGTCTAACATAATTCCAGTATTCAACAAGTTCTCCAGACACCTTGAAGATACTACTATGGTATTCAAGAAATGTTCCAGACGCCTGGAAGAGACACTAGAATATTCAAGAAGTGCTCCAGATACCTGGAAGATACTACTATAGTATTCAAGAAGTCCTACAAACACTTGGAAGATATTATCATAGTATTCAAGAAGTGCTCCAGATACCTGGAAGATACTACCACAGTATTCACCAAGTGTGACGGATACCTGAAAGATACCAACAGAGTATTCAAGAAGAGAGACAGACGCCTGTGGGTAAGTAAGTTTATCTAAGTACAATTCCACATAAGTACAATCATCATACATAGTAACATACGTGTAAATTACAAACAAACAAACAATTTTTTTTATTTCATTGCAATTTTACATAGATATTTGTAGTTACAATCATAAACTGAAGTGCAATGAGAGCCACTGACATGCCATGGCATTAGGGGCAGCTTAATCTAATGACTTATAGACTATGTAACATAATATTAGAGAAATTGATTGAGTTTATT
This sequence comes from Cherax destructor, assembly GCA_009830355.1. NCBI lineage: Eukaryota > Metazoa > Arthropoda > Malacostraca > Decapoda > Parastacidae > Cherax > Cherax destructor. The sequence goes on along the minus strand of WNWK01000666.1, from coordinate 369,761 downwards.
CTAGTTATATATTTGATTGTTCAAATTACAATATGATGATATTACATTGTAACAAGTGTTTAGGAGGATGGTAATATAATAGTAAAAATCAGAAAAAGTCAGACAAGGGACCCTAATGGAAATAAGTCACTGTCTGACTTTTTTGGGTTATCCTAGGTTCTCTACACATATGCTGCTATGTATGATAATGTATGTAAATGTATTTGTGCATACCTGAATAAACTTACTTACTTACTAAGCGACTTATTTCCGTAATGTTTACGAAGGGAGGCAGAGGCGTATTAAGGGCCGTTTCCTGCTTGCCCAAAACGTGACCCAATGATATGCTTCACATTCTTCTGAAGTTTACCTGGAGAGAATTCCAGGGGTCAACGCCCCTGCGGCCCGGTCTGCGACCAGGCATCATGTTGGACCAGAGCCTGATCAACCAGGCTGTTACTGCTGGCCGCACGCAGTCCAACGTACGAACCACAGCCTGGCTGGTCAGGTACCGACTTGAGGTGCCTGTCCAGTGCCTGCTTGAATTTAGCAAGGGGGTTGAGAAGCGGTTCAAGTAAACATTACCGATGGTTTATTAGGTTTAAAACGTATATTCACCCTGGTAAATGGTCTTTAAGGTTTATCAAGAATACATTGATCCCGAAAAGAGGGAACAAAATATAATCTGAGTGGATACGAAGTTTTTATTGTGACGTTTCGGTCTCTGCAGAGCTCTGAAAAAAGTCACAGAGTGAAACGTCGTCTATTCTTTATATATTCTGTAGAGCTTATACCCTGAGACACATGCACCTCTGTACTACTACTACTACTACTACTACTAATAATAATAATAATAATAATAATAACAATAATTTTCAGAGGGGTGTTAATGTTGCAGTTTTATAACTGTAGTGTAAAGCACCCCTCTGGCAAGACAGTGATGGAGTGAATTATGATGAAAGTTTTTCTTTTTCGGGCCACCCTGCCTTGGTGGGAATCGGCCGATGTGTTAATAAATTTTGTTTATTTCAGCATGATGCAATGTTTGTACAGAGATGGTGACATTTAGCTGTGCATGCAGAAAACCTATAGTTATGTATATATACCCAGCTTATCCTCCTGGTCAAAGTCAGTGTTACACTGGAGCTAAGACACTAGGATGAGTGACTTGCACATTAGCTTTATCAGCGATTATCTGCAAGATCCTACAATTACGGTAGTAGCTGGTCGTGTGGACTATTAGTTGGAAGTGTGGACTACTGGTTGGTTAATTGTGTGTAAGACTTATAAACTATACTTGGGTCATTAAGGCTGCATGTTTACCAGTCAAGAATACTTCAATACACTGTGTATATATTTTTGAATATGGAGTAAAATAAACTCTTAGCTTATATATATTGAGAGACATAAAAGTATGAGATTTATTCAGATGCATACCTGTTTGTTGATGATGTAAAACGTAAGAGGAGACAAAGCAAATAAGGACAAGGGAAGCCTTCCAACGGATCAGGACAAACTGCAAGAATAATAATAATATAGTATAATAATATTTTTATTTCATTGCAAGTTACACGTATACATAGGTATTGGTAGTTACAATTATAAAACTGTAATGCAAGGAGAGCCACTGGCATGCCATGGCATTAGGGGCAGCTAAGTAGTTGTTTGAATTCATCTCCAGTAAATGCAAGGTCATGAAGATCGGGGAAGGAGCAAAAAGACCTGAAAGTGGGTATAGACTAGGAGGACAGAGGCTGCAGCTTTCACTACAAGAGGAAGGGGTAAGCACTGTGAATGGTATATCGCGCGTCTGGCAAACCTAAGAGTAGCCTTCATGAATCTCAACAAGGTGTCATTCCAGGTCCTTTATTTTAAAACTGTCAGATCCATCCTGGAGTACGCAGCACCAGTGTAGAATCCGCATCTGAAAAAGAGACAGGTTAAGAAACCGGAGAAAGTGGTGAAGTCAGTAAGGCTTGTTTCTAAGTCAAGCAGTTTGAACTACGAGGATAGGCTAACAGAACAGAATCTAACGACATTGGAGGACAGAGGAACCAACAGAGATATGATAGCGACATAAACGCTCAGGGGTAAATGAAAGGGTAGACAGGTGCAGCCTACTAACCTATAGGCATGACTTATTTTCACCTGTGACTTTGTCCAAGGTGATACCTCCTACGTCCCGAGCTACTGGAAAACATTAGGGACGTGTTTCCATAAGACACCTGCTGTCCATGTTCACCCATCAGTATAAAAACGGGTACCTGGGTGTTAGTCGCATCCTGGGACAAAACTGACCCAATTTGCCCGAAATGCTCAGCATAACAAGCGGCTTTCTATATAGTAGTATGTCATTGATGTCAGCTAGGACTGTATACCTTGTACATATACTTGTAGAAATAAAGATATTATTATTATTATTATTATTATTATTATTATTATTATTATTACTGCCTCACCTCACCCGTCTACAGTATACAAGCTCCTCCGCACATATACTGTACTCTTATCAAGACTGTGGACTGATCACATCGACTCCAGGTTGAGGGACTGATTACCTCAAACTCCTTCTGATGTTCAATCATTTTTCTTTGTTTTGGACTGAGGAAGCCGCTGGTTGGCGAAACGTTTCCACAATAAAGATACTCAAGGTAGAGGTCACATAGGAGCTGCAAGGATGTCAGGAAGTATTTCTTCAGTGTCAAAGTGGTCGGGAAGTTGAATGATCTTGATGAAGAAGCGGTGGAGACAGACTCCATATATAGTTTTAAAAGTCTACGCGAGCCCAAGAGGTTAGGAGAGAGTGAGAGGCGGACCAGGAGCCGAGAATCGACCTTTGGAATAATAAACAGGTGAACTAGGTGAGTACACACACACACACACACACACACACACACACACACACACAAAACACAGTGTTGGAGAGGAAACTGAATGTATGGTACACGGACGCAGATGGAATAACGAATAAGTGGGAGGAGTGGAATGAAAGAATCAAAGAGGCATCATCGGACATCATAGCCCTCACTGAAACAAAGCTCACAGGGATGATAACAGATGCCATCTTTCCAACGGGATACCAGATCCTGAGGAAAGACAGAGGGAACAGAAAGGGTGGAGGAGTGGCACTGCTGATCAAAAACAGATGGGATTTTGATGAGCTGGAGAGAGAGGACAGAGGAGAAGCAGGAGATTGTATAATAGGAACACTTCAGTCCAGAGGTCCAAAGGTGATAATTGCAGTGATGTATAACCCACCACAGAACAGCAGGAGGCCAAGGCAAGAGTATGATGAGAGTAATAGAGCGATGGTTGACACACTGGCCGAATTGGCCAGAAGGACTCATACAAGCAGGGCGAAGCTACTGATCATGGGTGACTTCAACCATAAGGAAATCGATTGGGAGAACTTAGAACCACATGGGGGCCAAGAAACATGGAGGGCTAAAATGATGGAGGTGGTACTGGAAAATCTCATGTACCAACATGTAAGGGACACTACCAGAGAGAGAGGAGAGGACGAACCAGCGAGACTGGACCTAGTATTCACCCTGAGTAGTGCAGATATTGAGGACATCACACATGAAAGCCACCTTGGGGCCAGTGATCATATGGTTCTAAGCTTCGACTACATAGTAGAGTTACAAGTGGAGGGGGAAGCAGGAAAAGCTGCAAGAATGAAGCCAAACTATAAGAAAGGTGACTACGTTTGCATGAAGAACTTCCTGCACGGAGTTCAGTGGGACAGAGAGCTGGCAGGGAAGTTGGTAAACGAGATGATGGAATATATGACAACAATTTGCAAGGAAGCTGAGGAGAGGTTTATACCCAAGGGTAACAGGAAAAGCGAAAAAGCCAGGATGAGCCCATGGTTCACCCAAAGGTGCAGGGAAGCCAAAACCAAGTGTGCCAGGGAATGGAAGAAGTATAGAAGGCAAAGGACCCAGGAGAATAAGGAGAGCAGTCGTAGAGCCAGAAATGAATATGCACAGGTAAGAAGGGAGTCCCAAAGACAATACGAGAATGACATAGCAGCGAAAGCAAAATCTGTCCCAAAGCTGTTGTACAGCCACATCAGGAGGAGAACAACAGTCAAGGACCAGGTGATCAGGCTGAGGAAGGACGGAGGGGAGGTCACAAGAAATGACCACGAAGTGTGTGAGGAGCTCAACATGAGATTCAAAGAGGTGTTCACAGAGGAAATAGAAGGGCCTCCAGAAAGGAGGAGAGATAGGGTACACCATCAGGTGCTGGACACAATACACACAACTGAGGAGGAAGTGAAGAGGCTACTAAGCGAGCTAGATACCTCAAAGGCGATGGGGCCGAATAACATTTCTCCATGGGTCCTGAGAGAGAGAGAGCAGAGGAGCTATGTGTACCCCTAACAACAATCTTCAACACGTCTATCGAAACAGGGCAACTACCTGAGGCATGGAAGACAGCAAATGTAGTTCCAATTTTTAAAAAGGGAGACAGAAACGTAGCACTAAACTACAGACCAGTGTCACTGACATGTATAGTATGCAAGGTCATGGAGAAGATTATCAGGAGAAGAGTGGTGGAGCACCTAGAAAGGAATGAGCTTATCAACGACGGCCAACACGGTTTCAGGGACGGGAAATCCTGTGTCACAAACCTACTGGAGTTCTATGACAGGGTGACAGCAGTAAGACAAGAGAGAGAGGAGTGGGTAGATGGCATATTCTTGGACTGTAAGAAGGCGTTTGACACAGTCCCACACAAGAGATTAGTGCAGAAGCTGGAGGACCAGGCAGGGATAACAGGGAAGGCACTACAATGGATCAGGGAATACCTGTCAGGAAGACAGCAGCGAGTCATGGTCCGTGGCGAGGTGTCAGAGTGGGCGCCGGTGACGAGTGGGGTTCCACAGGGGTCGGTCCTAGGACCGGTGCTGTTTCTGGTGTTTGTGAACGACATGACGGAAGGAATAGACTCCGAAGTGTCCCTGTTTGCAGATGATGTGAAGTTGATGAGAAGAATTCAATCGGAAGAGGACCAGGCAGAACTACAAAGGGATCTGGACAGGCTGCAAGCCTGGTCCAGCAATTGGCTCCTGGAGTTCAACCCAACCAAGTGCAAAGTCATGAAGATTGGAGAAGGGCAAAGAGGACTGCAGACGGAGTACAGTCTAGGGGGCCAGAGACTACAAACCTCAATCAAGGAAAAAGATCTTGGGGTGAGTATAACACCAGGCACATCTCCTGAGGCGCACATCAACCAAATAACTGCTGCAGCATACGGGCGCCTAGCAAACCTAAGAACAGCATTCCGACATCTTAATAAAGAATCGTTCAGGACCCTGTACACTGTGTACGTTAGGCCCATACTGGAGTATGCAGCACCAGTTTGGAACCCACATTTATCCAAGCACGTAAAGAAGCTAGAGAAAGTGCTAAGGTTTGCAACAAGACTAGTCCCGGAGCTAAGGGGTATATCCTACGAGGAGAGGTTAAGGGAAATCGACCTGACGACACTGGAGGACAGGAGAGATAGGGGGGACATGATAACGACATATAAAATACTGAGAGGGATTGACAATGTTGACAGAGACAGAATGTTCCAAAAATGGGACACATCAACAAGGGGACACAGTTGGAAGTTGAAGACTCAGATGAATCACAGGGATGTTAGGAAGTATTTCTTCAGTCACAGAGTAGTCGGGAAGTGGAATAGCTTGGGAAGCGATGTAGTGGAGGCAGGTTCCATACACAGCTTTAAGAAGAGGTATGATAAAGCTCATGGCGCAGGGAGAGTGACCCAGTAGCGGCCAGTGAAGAGGCGGGGCCAGGAGCTATGTATCGACCCCTGCAACCACAACTAGGTGAGTACAACTAGGTGAGTACACATATATACATACACACACACACACACACACACACACACACACACACACACACGTGTCAATGCTTTATTTACAGGGAGCAAAGTCAGGGTATTTTTCCAGAATGGTCTGTAATATACCACTGTGGATAAAATACTTTGACATATCTTGAACATTTATGAGTGAGTAGTCTCTGAATTCATTAATTTTATCGCACTCCAGTACATAATGACGCAGGGTGTGACAATAATCCAACTGGCAAAGTTTACATCTTGTTTGGTCTACATCTGGTGGTGGTGATTTAACCTACCAAAGATACTTGTAACAACCCAGCCGGAGGCGGGCGGTAGTGACATCCAAGAGTCTGCTTATTTTGTTGGATGCACCATAGACATGTGGCTCCTCCTGCATGATAGAATGATGATAGATGGACTGACTGGTGTCAATCTCCCTGAGTCTTAAGTCAATAAAATTCAGTTGAAGTTCTTTTCGTATTATTGTTCTCAAACTGCAAACTGACAAGCCAAGATTGTAATCTATCCCCTCTTTGAAAGCATAAAACTTAGCCAATTTATCAGTTCTATCATGCATCTGAAGACCAATGTGAGATGGAATCCACAGCATGTGCACTCTGACTCTACTATCAAGAAGCTAGAGAAAGTGCAAAGGTTTGCAACAAGACTAGTCCCGGAGCTAAGGGGTATGTCCTACGAGGAGAGGTTAAGGGAAATCGACCTGACGACACTGGAGGACAGCAGAGATCGGGGAGACATGATAACGACATATAAAATACTGAGAGGAATTGACAAGGTTGACAGAGACAGAATGTTCCAGAGATGGGACACAACAACAAGGGGACACAGTTGGAAGTTGAAGACTCAGATGAATCACAGGGATGTTAGGAAGTATTTCTTCAGTCACAGAGTGGTCGGGAAGTGGAATAGCTTGGGAAGCGATGTAGTGGAGGCAGGTTCCATACATAGCTTTAAGAAGAGGTATGATAAAGCTCATTGCGCAGGGAGAGTGACCCAGTAGCGGCCAGTGTAAAGGCGGGGCCAGGAGCTATGTATCGACCCCTGCAACCACAACTAGGTGAGTACAACTAGGTGAGTACACACACACACACATACACACACAGGAGCTATGACTCGACCCCTGCAACCACAACTAGGTGAGTACACACACACAGTGCAAACCTTTGCACTTTCTCTAGTTTCTTTACGTGCTTGACCAGGTGTGGGTTCCAGACTGGTGCTGCATATTCTAGGCCCATACTTGAATATGCAGCACCAGTCTGGAACCCACACCTGGTCAAGCACTAAGAAACTAGAGAAAGTGCAAAGGTTTGCGACAAGGTTAGTTCCACAACTCAGGGGTCTGTCCTATGAAGAAAGGTTGAGGGAAATAGGACTAACAACACTGGAGGAAAGAAGGGTCAGAGGAGACATGATAACGACATACAAAATACTGCGGGGAATCGACAAGGTAGACAGTGACAGGATGTTCCAGAGAGGGAACACAGAAACAAGGGGACACAACTGGAAGCTGAAGACTCAGATGAGTCAAAGGGATGTTAGGACGCATTTCTTCAGCCACAGAGTAGTCAGGAAGTGGAATAGTCTAGAGAAAGATATAGTGGAGGCAGGAACCATACATAGTTTTAAGACAAGGTATGATAAAGCTCATGGAGCAGGGAGAGCAGAGACCCAGTAGTGGACAGCGAAGAGGCGGGGCCAGGAGCTGAGTCTCGACCCCTGCAACCACAATTAGGTGAGTACAATTAGGTGAGTACACACACGACATACAATATACTGTGGGGAATAGACAAGGTGGATAGAGACAGGATGTTCCAGAGATGGGACACAGAAACAAGGGGTCACAATTGGAAGTTGAAGACTCAGATGAGTCAAAGGGATGTTAGGAAGTATTTCTTCAGCCATAGAGTAGTCAGGAAGTGGAAGTCTAGCAAGTGATGTAGTGGAGGCAGGAACCATACATAGCTTTAAGACGAGGTATGATAAAGCTCATGGAGCAAGGAGAGAAGGGACCCAGTAGCGATCAATGAAGAGGCGGGGCCAGGAGCTGAGTCTCGACCCCTGCAACCACAATTAGGTGAGTATATTTGGTATAATGCTTTATTTACAGGGATCAAAGTCAGAGTATTTTTCCATAATGGTCTGTAATATACCACTGTGGATAAAATACTTTGACATATCTTGAACATTTCTGAGTGAGTTTTCTCTGAATTCATTAATTTTATCGCACCCCAGTACATAATGACGCAGGGTGTGACAAAGTTTACATCTTGTTTGGTCTACATCTGGTGGTGGTGATTTAACCTGCTAAAGATACTTGTAACCCAGCCGGAGGCGGGCGGTAGTGACATCCAAGAGTCTGCTTATTTTGTTGGATGCACCATAGACATGTGGCTCCTCCTGCATGATAGAATGATGATAGATGGACTGACTGGTGTAAATCTCCCTGAGTCTCAAGTCAATAAAATTCAGTTGAAGTTATTTTTGTATGATTGTTCTCAAACTGCTAACTGACAATCCAAGATTGTAATCTACTCCCTCTTTGAAAGCATACAACTATCATGCATCTGAAGACCAATGTGAGATGGAATCCACATCATGTGCACTCTGACTCTACTATCAACAATCCTACCATACCTGTGTCTGGCTTCTGACACAAGCATGCCACAATTTTTAATGAGTTGAGAGCATTTATGGATGACAGATAATCAGTTACAATTAGAGAGTCAACCATAGATACATGGACGCATTTGAGTGCAAGGAGTATGGCAAACAGTTCTGTCTGAAGGGTAGAGGCCCAGTTATTGATGCGTGCTCCAATTTCTTTAAGAGAGCCATCACTCTGTATGACAATAGCAGCACTACCAGCTGCACCAGTGGATTGGTGAACAGAACCATCAACGTAAATAATTTGTGACTAAATTATCAATACAGCTTAAGGCATCATGTTTGGCTTCAAGGCGAAGCTTTGGTTGTGATTTAAGAAGTAGTTTGGGGGAAAATGGAGGGATGGTAGTTTGGAATGGGGTAATATTCCATGGAGCGGAGAAGTGCCGCTGTTGCCTTACTTGCCACAGATCATGTATCTGATTTATGCGGAGGTCGGTTCCAGTTTTTTCGATCCATCTGGAGGGATGTTCACCAGTGCTGAAGAAAGTTTGGAGGGCTTCTGTGCAGCTGTTTTGAATGGGCTTGCCTGAGCATGTTAACCCCAATTAGGATATTTCTTTCAGTAACACGATCTCTGATGCTTGGAATATCAAGTTCTTTCTGCATATTTAAAATTTTGGCAGTACGAGGGCATCCTAAAATGATCCTCATTGCTTCGTTCTGCAGTTTTTCCAGCCCTCCAAGCTTCCAGTCAGACACAAGAGCAAGTAGTGGCGCAGCATAATCAACCAATGATCTAATATAAGCAAGATACATCATTTTCACAATTTTATCATTAGCACCATACCTGGGGTGAAACCCTGCCACAACTCTAAGTGCTCTCAGCCTTTCTTTGTATTGACGACAAAGTCTCGTTACAACAGGTCCAAGTAGTGGGACCTCAAAGCCTAGATACCTGTATCTGTTTACATATTCTAGAAGAGACCCATCATGCAACTGGATCTGGCGAACTGTGCCTCTCTGTCGAGGAGGACGCCTATTGAGTATCTTTGTTTTATCAGTAGAGATTATCAACCCCAGGTCCTGACACAAGGCTAGTACATGGTTAAGGATGCTTTGGGTGTTGGAGAATCCGGTGGTATGAATTATTAAATCATCAGCGAAATTAATCATATAATGATGGGGCTGGCTAGGCATAGCATTAAGTAAGGCATTAATTAGAATATTGAATAGAGTGGGACTGAGCACACCTCCCTGAGGGGTTCCTAATTCAAAGTCTTTAGTTATACTTATTTGCCCCTGGAACAACACAGAAGACTTTCTGTTGGACAGGTAGCCTTTAATCCAGTGGAGTAGCCATCCTCCAACATCCATTCTGGCAAGTTCACTAATAATTACATATCGGTTGGCAACATCAAAAGCAGATTTAAGGTCAAGGAAGGTAGTGAATGAGCTGTCAGTGTGCAGAGTGAGAAAGGTGGCTATGCAATGGTGCACACTCCTTTCATGCATGAAACCATGCAACCGGGAGGACAAAAAAATGTTTGATTCTGTACATGAGACGATTAAGAATCATCATCTCGAATGTTTTACACAAGCAGCTAGTTAGAGATATTGGGCGAAATGAATTTTGTTGATTGGGCTTAGGAATGGGAATGATGAGGCTGTTGGTCCAAGATTTAGGGAGCTCCCCAATTACATAGCTCATGTTATATAATTCGAGTAAAGAATTGCCTGGTACTCGACACAGCAATCTTAGTATATAGTAGGTAATACCATCCTCACCAGGCGACGTAGAGTTGCTCTTAGTTAGTGCTGCATCAAGTTCAAAGTTATTAAAAGGAATGTTACAGTCATCTTCCTTGCTGAGCATAAAACAAATAAGTCTCTCCCTAGCATCATATTTGTCATTTAATTTCGGCTGTGTGGTACTGGGAAGATTTTCATAGCTTGATGTAACAGCCCAAGCACTGACTAGCTCATTCGCCCTATGTAAGGGATGAGGGTGCGCTATCTGACCAGTCCTGTTACCCTTAATTCTATTTATGTCCCTCCATGCTCGGCTAAGTGGGGTGTGAGCATTGAGACCATTGACAATTTTTTCCCAGTCAGTTTGCCGCAACTCTGTCATACGCTCTCTGGCAGCAGCAAGGGCAGTTTGAAAGAGTCTCAGCATTCCAGGGGTACGATGTTTTCTATAGGCTAGGCCTAGTCTGCGAGCAGTACGTTTCAGTGTTCGAAATTTAAGATCATTGTAATAAGTATGGTTTTTATGGGAGGTATGATTATTATGGAAGTTGGTTGGGTTAAGAGATCCAGGAGGTTTTTGAGGCGGCTCTAAGTAGTTCTGAATACTGCTCACAAGGTCATTGTTAAAGGTCTCAACAGAGGAACACTCATAGGAATTATACCAGTCAGTCACATGTGCAACAAAGTCCTCATGTTGATCAGGGGGAACATTAAAACGTTTCCGTTTGAATATTCCACCAGGAAGGATAGTATTACCTATATCTAGTGAGGTTAGCCTTGGGAAATGGTCTGATGATATATCTGATACAATGGTAGACTCACAGCTGGCAGAAGTAATGTTGAAGCCAAGACACAGATCAAGGATGCCTCCATAGATATGTGTGGGTTCAAGGTCACCTACAATTTGCACATTATCATGACTATTTAACAGTGACAACAGTTGGTTACCATTACGATTACCAAACTGTGAGCTTCCAATGCTTTTGTGTCTTGCATTATAATCTCCAATGATAAGAGTAGGCTCAGACTGATCACAAGTTGGGAGCTCCAAGTAATTAAACTTATCAACAGGAGCATACAAGTTAAATATGTTGAGAACAGAGTTCCCAATATAAACCCTAACACAATGGTATTGCAGTCCCTCTGTTTTCTTATGTGTGAGTTGATGGGAAAGTGATTTTTAAGACAACAGGAAAATGCAACCTCCGTTCCTGTAAGCTTTTCCACCCTGAAATGTGCCACTAATCAGTTCAGGAAAGACAGTGCTATAACTTATATTGCCAGGCACACCACCTAAAGGGTACAAGATGACACAGAACATCCAGACCATGGCAAAACCTAGGTAGCCACAGCCACTCCAGAGAGAGAGAGGCTTTTTAGCGCCAGGAAGGTAAAAAAGCTGGCAGGAAATGACAGAAATCGTACACCAACTGCAATCATTTCTGGAGTGAAATGACAGTCAATGGCCTCCACTCCAGAACAACAGTTATTAGTGCCAGGAAAAAAAGACCCTCCCCAAACCAACAATACCACCAATCCAACGACATTCATTTTTGCAAATATACAGGGTCTAAAGCCAGCGATTTAGATTTTTAAAATTAGATTTTGCCACCGAAGTGGCTAGTTTATTGTGCACCCCATATCCATCCTGTGGACGGTAGCGCAAGAGCATATGGATACACAAAAGGCCTAGGCACTAGGCCCCAAAAGGGTTAACAATTGTACATTTGGATTTATATCTACAGCTCACTTATCTGTTACAAGCAAATTTAGGAAATTTTTTAGTATAACTGGTATCTTATTTTCATTAATAAGATATCTTGACATGTCACATAGGTTATTATACTGTCTATCTCTGTATTCCTCAATAAGTGGACAATTAAGCACATAGTGTTCAAGACAGTGACCATATGCTTGATCACATAATTTGCATTTAGTTTGATCAACCCAAAAAGGTCAGATAAAGCGATTTATTTCCATTTGGCAGTCAGGATTTTTTTTCAGAATAGTTGGCAATATACTTAGACATTTCTTGAACATTTATGAGTGAAATTTCTCCGAATTCACTAATTTTATCGCATTCCATGCATCTACATTATCCGTATGCTCATAGAAATAAAATATAATTATTTTGAGTGTTGGATGGAAGACTTAACCAACAGCATGTGATTTAGAGTAAGATTGCGCGCCAAAATTGTTTGTCAACAAGATGCCGTCTCAGGAGTTTAATGCAGAATTATTACCTGATCTTCTGCCTCTCTATTATAAAAGGCTCTTCCCATATTCACAGTACTACAAATGGCTCTGTTATGGACTAGGTGAGAAGACGTTTGTAAAATATCTTTAATACTGTCTTACCTACCACTATGATTGAAAAAAAAATCTTAGATAAGGCTTTTTCCACGATGAATATAATTTTAAATATAATTTTTGCAATGCTATATTAAGCACATATCTGTTATAGGAATACATTGGTGATTATGTGGATTTAACCAGAGTAGTGGTCAGATAATTCCATGGAGGTCCACATTGTGAATCATATTCACGTTATTATCAAGAAATAATAATGCTACAGATAATACAAATTGAAGCTTAAAATTACAAGATTACACGTATTCTACAATACCAACAATAGGTCAGTTAAATACTACAGTATTAGTATGTTTATTTAGGTGCAGGTACACATAAGTACAATTAAGTACACATAAGGAAATTAAAAGGACCCCAATGGAAATAAGTCACTCTGTCTGACTTTTTTGGGTTATCCTAGGTTCTCTACACATATGCTGCTATGTATGATAATCTATGTAAATGTATTTGTATATACCTGAATAAACTTACTAGAATATCTTGTATGTAAATTACCTAGGATAACACATATTTTATCATTACAAAAATAATATATGTTTCTTCTTTTCTGTAGCTTTGAGAGTTAGGTTTGCTTTAACTTGTCTTAAGTTTATTTACACTATTCTTGTCCTTAACGTCATTAGGTAACCCATTATAATCTTTTATAGCTGTATAGAAGGTATATATTTAATGCCCTGCCACATACATAGGGTATTGCACAAGCATGTTCAGTTTCCTCTGGTACAATATTGATTTTAGTTCCTAACACAATTTGAGGCAACATGATCTCTGTACAGTTTGCTGGCAGTTTTGTAGACATGGTACCTCAAAGCACATTCAGCTAACATCTGAAAGTGCCTGGGTCAAGTCCTAGGTGAGGTGGGACATATTAGCAAGTCCTGTTGTCCTGTTCACCTAGCAAGCAAGTAGGTACCTGGGTATTAGACGACTGGTTTGGGTTGCATCCTGGAGGACAAGATTGAAGGACCCCAATGGAAATACGACAGAGTGTACGATGACGCACTGCCTTTCTTGGATTATCCTCGGTGACTAACCCTCCGGGTTAAAAATCCAAGCAAATCTTTTTTTTTTTATTAACACATCCGCCGATTCCCACCAAGGCAGGGTGGCCCGAAAAAGAAAAACTTTCATCATCATTCACTCCATCACTGTCTTGCCAGAGGGGTGCATTACACTACAGTTATAAAACTGCAACATTAACACCCCTCCTTCAGAGTGCCGGCACTGTACTTCCCATCTCCAGAACTCAAGTCCGGCCTGCCGGTTTCCCTGAATCCCTTCATAAATGTTACTTAACAAGCAAATCTTATCCTAGGTTAATGAATAAAACATCTGTAACACTTGAGTAACTTTATTGCTGATGGCAATAAAGAGACCCAAGTGTTGCAAATGTGTCTTATCAACTTATCATTACTGTGTACCATCAGTAGTAGTGTATCGTAGGTTAAAAACAGTAAGTTTATTCTAGTATAGGTACACATAAATGCAGCTACTTAAAGTATCATACATAGCATATGTGTAGATTACCTAGGATAACCCAAAAAAAGTCAAAGTGACTAATTTCCATTGCTGTAATTTATTACATCTATGTGCCTATGCATCACATAATAATCCTGTACTTAATGCAAACATTGTTGAAGTTAAGAACAGGTGCCCTTTTAAATACCTGTATATTTAACTAGAATAAAGCTAGCTTATTTACAAAGTTCTTGCTTTCTTGCAGTCCCATTCAACTATTTCCAGAAGCGAGAATTCTCCTTCACCCTCGCTGATGACATATACATTCGCTACCAGTCCTTTAAGGATGAAGAGGATATGGAGAAGGAGATTAAGAAGCATTGTCCATATAAAATTGATATTGGAGCTGTCTACTCATCCAGGTATGAAAATTATGTATGGGTATACAGTGGTCCCTCAGTTTTCGTGCATCTCCAAACTCGAACATTTATGTAAGTGTATTTTTGTAAGTGCTGTTGCAAGTGTATTTTTGGGGGTCTGAAATAGACTAACCTATGTGACATTATTTCTTAAGGAAGTAAATTCGTTCGGTAATGGCACTTGAGCAGCATTCTGGAACGAATTTTCGGCGAAAACCGAAGGACCACTGTATTGCATTATTGACAGCTTTTGAATGAGTGGCACTTCAGTAGGGTGCCCTTATGCTAGTGAGGAGCTCCTAATCCAAGGAATTGAAGTTATCTTTTGCTTCCTTGGATCAAACCTGAATATCTCCTATTCCCCATGTGCTGTTTGACCCAATGAGTTTAGGGCTTTCACATGAATATTGTCACAGGAATAGTGATGGTGAATGTGTGTCCTTCTTTGGGTCGCTTTTCATTGTTGGGAAATGGCCACTGTGGTAGGAAAAAATTATTCTATTCTATAGTATCCTCTCTCATCCTGTTTATTCATTTTATCCAGTGACCTTTTATATTCAGTGATGATTATTGCTGATATAGATTGTTATGTATCATGTTGAAAATTGAATGTCAAAATTTTTGTCGGTCTTTGAAAAGGGGATTTTTTAACTTTCAGTTTTGTTTCCTTTTTGCTGTGCACTCCATTCTTGTTGCTACTGTTTATTTGGATTCCATGTCAGCACATTTTTTGAATGGTAGGATTCTAAAATCTAATTGTTTAGTTTGCTAATAGGTCAGTTTCCCTACCATGTTTCATTTATATTTAACCCTTGTGCAACATCTGGGTATCTTTAGTATTTGTATTGATAAAGTCACTGGTTGGCAAAACGTCAAAAAATAAAGATATGTACTAAGATGTTTCACATGTGTCTAATTCCTCATCCTGTCGATATTGTATACAGCCTCTCCTCTCTTAGCAACGTACTCGTTTACCGATGACTCGGACTTACGACTGGCTCTCTGACCAGTATGCATACCTAAATAATGTATATTAGAACTGATTTCCTCTGTTCTGTTTATTACAATATACAGTACACTACTGTATAAACATTTAAGAATATACCAGAAATGTTATAAATGGTGCAAAGGTGACATTAAAACAATATAAAAAATGGTTGACACAAACCCACTACCATTATAGTATACTCCTCACTTAGTGACAAATTCATTTACCGACTTGGTCTTAAGAATGGAGCTCCATCGTTAAGTGAGGAGAGGTTGTACCATTTATGTACAACTATATACTGTATTTAATCCTTTCGTGGTCTGTGCCATAGTACTACAGTTTTGAGCTCAGGGTTCGTGCCTTAGAACTACGTGAAGAGCTCAGCTTACCCAGATAAGCTGTTAATGGTAAATTTTGGCCTAGATATGAGTGTTCACCATATAAAAAACCATATATGAGTGTTCACCATATAAAAAAAATCCTGCCCCATGCAGTGCATGATGAGAAAACAAAATTGTGAATGTGTATCTATATACAGTGGTACCCCGGTTTACGATGGTCCCCAAACTCGCCGTTTTATGTAAGTTTATTTTTTTAAATGCTTTTGTAAGTGTATTTTTGGGGGTCTAAAAGGACTAGTCTATTTTACATTATTCCTTATGGGGATAAATTCGTTTGGTAATGGCACTTGAACAGAATTATGGAACGAAAAATTATCGTAAACCGGGGTACCACTGTACATATACAGTGGTCCCTCGGTTTTCGTGCATCTCCAAACTCGAACATTTATGTAAGTGTATTTTCGTAAGTGCTGTTGCAAGTGTATTTTTGGGGGTCTGAAATAGACTAACCTACGTGACATTATTTCTTAAGGAAGTAAATTCGTTCGGTAATGGCACTTGAGCAGCATTCTGGAACGAATTTTCGGCGAAAACCGAGGGACCACTGTACAGTGGACCCCCGGCTAAGGAACACCCCGGAAATCGTACTATTATGTAAGTATAATATTGTAAATGCTTGTGGAAGTGTATTTTTGGGGGTCTGAAATAGACTAACCTACGTGACATTATTTCTTAAGGAAGTAAATTCGTTCGGTAATGGCACTTTAGCAGGCTTCTGGAATGAATTTTGTTCGTTAGCCGGGGGTCCACTGTATATGTATGGTTTAAATTTAGTGAGTTTGCAGTGTATTTTTGGATGTTTTTTATGGTTTTATTCTCAGTTTTTTGGTTTCATTTGATAGAATGGAAGATATATTATAAAAGTATAGTATAGATGATTTTGATTGGTTTTAAGAGAGGCCTGGAGACATAGCTAATGAACAGGGGAAATATTGTTTTAGCGCCAAGAATGTCTACATTGTTTATGGACCCTATTTTTAAATTGATGTTTTTTAATTTTGTGTGAAATTAGCCAAATTACCAATTTCTGATCACTTTATTGGGTAGTTGAAATAGTTAAATGGGCAGTTTCTTGTGCTCAATCGATAGGATGGAAGGCATACTAGCAAAATAACTAAGAGTTTGGTCAACTGGGACAATGGAATTGGCCTAAAATAGGACAAATCAGTGAAATCGCTGGTGTGTAAATATCACTGAGACTGCTAAACTTGTGAAGCATAATTCCATAAGTTTTCCATCAAATTTGGTACTTTTGGTCTCATTGCCTTCAGAAATAGATTCTCTTATCATTTCATAAGATTTTTTTTTTTTTGACCTTGAGAAGAAGTCTCAGATCGAGGGTCTTGGCCCTGAAACAGTTAATCATTAAGTATTTTGAAAATAGAGAATCTATGAAATAGTGCCTGTCTTTGATTGGATAGCAAATATTGAACAGTCATTGTATTTGCATTTTGGGAAGTATATGACTTCCTGCATATTTAATAAGCAAATATTACTTAAAATGCACATAGTTTAAAATATTGTACAAGAATTTGTTAATTTTCCCAATATTTTCTTCATTTGTCATTTTGATTATACATATATGACATTTAAAAATTTGTCTAACCCATGGCCAGTGCACATGGCATAGTCTTCATTGTGTGTGTGTGCCACAAATTGGTTATTGCAATATTATTAATTCATCCCAATCATGATATTTTTTTTACAATTTCAGGCCAAAGGATCATCGAGCAGTCGCAGTATTTACACCACAAGAGAAAGAACTTGTATTTGATATTGATATGACTGATTACGATGAGGTAAGTCACAACATTACTGTACTATACGTAATTATATTCATAGGGAAGTAAGATCAGATTTATTTAAATTTTTAGCCTGGAGGGTTAGCCACCCAGGATAACCCAAGAAAGTCAGTGCATTATCGAGGACTGTCTCTTATTTCCATTGGGGTGCTTTAATCTTGTCTCTACAGGATGCGACCCACACCAGTCAACTAACATCCAGGTACGTACCTAAGACTGCCTGAAAAGCCTAGGCATACCTAGGCATATTATTGGCCATCTTGTAATATCTACTTCATAAAATGTACATTACTATAATTACACCCCACTCTGTATATTACTAGAAATAAAGAATTTTAATTTAATTGAATTTGAATTGAATTTGAATATTTACTGCTAGGTGAAAAGGGACGGCAGGTGTAAGGAAAATGCCGGGGATTGAAGCACCGACACTCAGCATGTGAGGCGAGACTGTTGCCAACTGAGCCATGGGACACTGCTAGTAAGGTTTGATGTGAGGAATGTGAGGGTAGCTGCAGTTCTTCAGGGAGGGTAGCTGTTGTTTTTCAAGGAGGGGTAGCTGTTGTTCTTCAAGGAGGGTAGCTGCAGTTTTTCAAGGGGGGGTTAGCTGTTGTTCTTAGGAGAGGGTAGTTCTAGTTCTTTCTTCTTTCAACAAATCGGCCGCTTCCCACCAAGGCGGGGTGGCCCAAAGAGAAAAACAAAAGTTTCTCTTTTTAAACTAGTAATGTATACAGGAGACGGGGTTACTAGCTCCTTGCTTCCGGCATTTTAGTCGACTCTTATGACACGCATGGCTTACGGAGGAAGAATTCTATTCCACTTCCCCATGGAGATAAGAGGAAATAAGAACAAGAACTAGTAAGAAAATAGAAGAAAACCCAGAGAGGTGTGTATATATATGCTTGTACATGAATGTGTAATGTGACCTAAGTGTAAGTAGAAGTAACAAGACATACCTGAAATCTACATCATGTAAAAATCTACCATCATGTAAAACAATTACAGGCTTTTGTTTTACACTCACTTGGCAGGACGGTAGTACCTCCATGGGCGGTTGCTGTCTACCAACCTACTACCTAGGTAGTTGTAGTTATTCAGATTAAAAACCCTTCAACCTCTGAGTAGTAAGACTTGAAATTCATCAAAGGTAAAGGTAATTTCAAGGCATTTTCCTTGACGGGAGTAGGTCATGTTAAAATGATTCACATATATCCTTTTGCTTAATTTGATTCTGTATTATTTTGTATTCATATATATGATAATAATGTGTATTCATTTTGTATTTGTGGCTTATGCAGGTTCGAACTTGTTGTTCCGGAGCTGCGATATGTCAGAAGTGCTGGAAATTCATGACCATTGCTGTCAAGATCTTGGAGTCTGCTCTTAGACGTAAGATAGTCAACTCTGTTGTATAATTTTCTGCTATTATTGGTATTTATTTGATTTGGTTGCTGCTTTTCGATGTGCCGCCATGTAGGATATATTATAATTATCCCTTTCAATGTGCAGAAACAAATTATAATTCAATTTTTTTATAAAATAGCTTTAAGGATTTTAATAGTGCACAGTATCATTAAGATGATGGAGTGAGTGGGAAATGGCCAATGTGTTAATAAAAATAATCATTAAGGTGGGCAAAAATTAGAGTTAAATAAGATTTTATTTATAATTAGCTAATAATATGGCAAGCTAAATGGTAAAGTTTATGAGTTTGATGGAACGGTGAAATTTGAAGAAATGGTTGTGTTGAATATGGGTAAGGTAAAAGGCAAAATGGAGAAGGATGCTGAAAGTGAGCTAGGGAGAAAACAGGGAGTAGATGAGGTCAACACTTACAGATTTTCAAGTTACACACATTAACACTTACAAACAGGCCACTAAGGAACCAGTTACAGGAGGGTCCCACATATACAGCACTTATTTTCAGTGTTCCACATTTTTGTTAGCTTTCAATTGAGCCATTATTCATTATGTTCGGTCCTTTTACTGCTGCATCACTGTTATCGCCATTTTCGTACAACATTTGCGTAAGAAAAGGACGACCACTGCCTTATTAAGAACTGTATGAACGAGGCCTTACAGTTTTACAACTGCCAAGCTCAGTACAGTTTTGTGAAACATGACCATCTCTTGTATTGTGCACAAGGTCATGCTGCTGATGGTATTGAAGAGAAGATACAGCTAGAGATGATTCATTTATTGGGGCAAAGTTTTGCTTTGTGTAGAAATCTTATTAAGTTCTACACAGAACGAAAGTCAAAATAAAATCTTAGTCTGCATCTGTATCGTTTCTTCATTATGTGTGGCCCTTTCTATATTTCAGGAAAGTGTCAGCGTCATGAACAAAATTAAGTAAGGATATTTATGCATGCCACCATGGGGAAATGGAAAACAATTCTTCTGTAAGCCATGCATATCTTAGGAGGCTACTAAAATCCTGGGAGCAAGGGACTAGTGACCTTTTCCGGTATAAATTACTAAATTTAAAAAGAAAAAGTTTTGTTTTTCTTTTAAGGTCACCCTACCTCGGTGGGATGTGGCCAGTGTGTTGAAAAAAAAAAAATTATACATGTGGGAAGATTTGCATAGTCTCAGATTAGCATTAGATGGCTTATTTCATTTGGGTAAATTGACATGATGAATTAATACACTTCGATTTGTGACTAGAGGACTTTGGGTATCAGCACATTCTGTGGGTGTACTCTGGTCGTCGTGGCATCCATTGTTGGGTGTGTGATGAAAAAGCCCGCTTGTTGTCACAGTCGGCAAGATCTGCTCTAGCTGAATATCTGCAACTGCTTCGAGGAGGTGACAGTCAAGCTAAGAAAGTTAACATTCCGCAAAAGATTCATCCTTCTCTCAAGTAAGTTCTTGAGGAATACTCTTCTTAAAACTAGTGTCTACCTGGAGGGAGTTCCGGCGGTCAGCACCCCCGCGGCCCAGTCTTTGACCAGGCCTTGTGTGTCATATATCTGTATGTTGCTTTATTTTTTTCTTTGCTTCAACGTGCTTAGAAGGCAGAGGATCAATCTTCCAGCTCTTCTTGTGCTTAATGGGGTTTACCATTTTTAAATATTTTTATTTGCTGTGAATAGTTTTATGGTGAAAAAAAATTTGTGTAAATTTGTACTATTAGCAAGTATTTTAATGATATATTTAATTTGCAGACGAGCTGAAGATATTGCCAAGAAATATTTTCATGACCTTATTTTAGATGACCAAGATCTGTTAGGTACTCCAGAGCTTTGGGATAAAATCCTTGCACTAATCCCTGATCAAACAATACGTGACTCCTTGGGAAAGGCCATGCCAAAATGCAGCAGCTCAAGACAGCGATGGACTACTATCCAAACAGAAATTACCAAAGCCATCAACAAGGTAATCTTGGCATCTTGTAAAATATTATAAATTTCATACTCTTAATTCTGAGACATGGCAACACTAGCCATCTTTAGTCAAGTGACAGTGATTTAAGTATTTAGTAAAGGGCTGTAATTTAACTAAAGATATAATAATTGTAACAGTAATAATACCTGTATTTTATTTCCTTCTCCATGAGGAAGTGGAACAGAATTCTTCCTCGGTAAGCCATGCATGTTGTAAGGGGCGACTAAAATGCCGGGAGCAAGGGGCTAGTAACCTCTTCTCCTGGATACATTACTAAATTTAAAAAGAAAAACTTTTGTTTTTCTTTTTAGGTCACCCTGCCTTAGTGGTACAGTGGTACCTCGAGTTACGATATTTTTTCGTTCGAGAATGCTGTTCAAGTGCCATTACCAAACGAATTTATCCCCATAAGGAATAATGTAAAATAGACTAGTCCTTTTACACCCCCAAAAATATACTTACAAAAGCATTTAAAAAAATAAACTTACATAAAAGGGCGATTTTGGGGACCATCGTAACTCGAGGTACCACTGTATATGGCCGGTATGTTAAAACATAAAATCCTTATTTCAAAACTTTATTTGCAAAATTCAGTGACATTTAAAAGTAAAAATAGAAAGCCATGGTTATACAGGACATTTCAGGCAAGCTGTTTGTTGAATGTGTTGATGCAGTCCTCCATATTCAAAAATTTTGTCAGAATTCCTCTGGAGTTATTGCTTTTCACCAGAATTCTTCCCCTAGTCATCATTTTTCTAGCATAAGTCCCACCCTCCACTCCGAGTGGATTTGTTCTACTTTTTTTATTATCCTCTTATTGACTGTATTTTACTGCAGTAAAAATCATCTTACCACATCTTAAATCATATTTATCACTATAATCTGTTTTATGAGTATAATTTCTGTCTCATTTCTGTTTTTAATGCATACTTAAAATTGTACAATTGTTCATTTAGCTACTGCTCTTTTTTTGTACATTTAAAAACTGTACTTAAGAACTAGACATAGGTTATTAAGTAGGTCTTTAGCATTAGGATTACCCTGACTGAAATGCACCACATTCTAATGGCTTTCTTTTGTGCTTAACAATATTTTATTACATGTAAACTACATTATCTGTATACTGCAGAAAAAATAAATTATTTGTATTTGTTTCGTATTTGTATATTTTTCTGTAGGCTGACCACAGAAAGGGTTTGAGACCACACCTTTTGACGGAGATCATTCTTCAGCTGGTGTATCCAAGGCTGGATATCCATGTCACAAAGGGCCTAAACCATTGCTGAAATCACCCTTCTGCATCCATCCAAAGACTGGATGCGTGTGTGTTTGCTTTGACCCACAGAAAGTCGAGCAGTTTAATCCTCTGACAGTACCAAATTTAAGGTAGGTAGGAGGTGTATACTGCATGTCTGAATTGTAATTATTAAATGATTTAATTATTCGTATTAAGCGCTAAACCCATGTGGATTGTTCAGTGCAAGACGTAGTGGAGGCTTGATCCTCTTATCAGCTGAGTGAAAGACAGACACACTTCCTATTTGTACTCACCTAGATGTCCCCATGCTTATTAACCCTTTGACTGTTTCGGTCGTATATATACGTCTTACGAGCCACTGTTTCGGATGTATCAATACGCCTAAATTCTAGCGGCTTCAAATCAAATGGGAGAAAGCTGGTAGGCCCACATATGAACGAATGGGTCTGTGTGGTCAGTGTGCGCAGTATAAAAAAAAAATCCTGCAGCACGCAGTACATAATGAGAGAAAAAAAACTCCGACCATTTTTTTTTTATTAAAACGCCGACTTTGAGGTGTATTTTCGTATAGTATTTATGGTTGTATTCTCTTTTTTATGGTCTCATTTGATAGAATGGACAACATTCTACAGAAATATAGATGATTTTGATTAGTTTTATAATGAAAACGACCTTGAAATTGAGCTCAAAGTAGGAGAAATGTTCGATTTTTGCAAATGTTCAAGAGTAAACAAATCATGCCACGCGTCCAATACACATCAGTTGGCGAGTCTAATATTCTTTCACAAGTGCACTGATATTATTTATACCATTTTTACAATAATGCAATAGTCTGCATAACGGTAAATCTTCTATTTTTTATGTGAATAAAAAATCAAAATAGAAAGCAAAAGTAATATAAGAGGGGCCTAAAGACGTGACTAATGAACAGATAACATCTTATTTTAGTGCCAGGAATGTCTGCATTGTTTATTCTGGACCCTATTTTGAAATTGACAACTTTTTTATTTTTCATGAAATTGGCCAAATTGCCAATTTCTGATCACTTTATTGGGTAGTTGAAATCGATAAATTAGTGGTTTCTTGTACTCAATCGATAGAACAAATGGAGTTCTAAAGAAATATCTATGAGTTTGGTCAACTGGAACAATGGAATTTACCGAAAATAGGGCTCAAAGTCGACGAAATTGCCGATGCGTATATATTGCTGAGATCACTAACTTCGCGAGAGCGTAATTCAGTGAGTTTTCAATCAAATTTCAAACTTTTGGTGTCTTTACCATCGGGAAACGATTCTCTATCATTTTTAAGAAAAAATATTTTATTTATTTTTTTTAAATTTTGCGACAACAGGAGAGCACTCAGGATTGAGGGTTGCGACAGTCAAAGGGTTAAAGATGACAGTTACTGAATCCAAATGGCGTACTGCTGCCAAGAATGAAGAAAAGACACAAGCTTTTATTGGAATGCTTCACTGTGTGAAGCTTTATCAAGTCATGACTTCATGAAGCTCTACTTTGAGCGAGACATTACCCCAGTAAGAGCTTCCTTTGTGGACATTTTTGTTTCTTCAAAGCAGTCACTAGTGATGGTCTAACAGTTTCTCAATGTATTTTCAGTCAGTTGGTGGAAGAAATCAACAGTTTTGACGCTGGTAAGACGGATGAAGAACGAGGAGCTATCGCAGAGTACAAAAAAACATCCATGAGAGAATCTGTACTTATATTTGAGTCCTTCTTGGCTGCCATAGCAAAGGAAAATGCTATTCGGAGACAGCGTAGTGGTAAGTTATTATATGTAGAATGTGATCATAAGAAATTGTAGGAGTTGTGGTATTTATTGTGTAGTACAGTGGACTCCTGGATTTCGTCAATAATTCTTTCCAGAAGGCTGTTCGAGTGCCATTACCGAACGAATTTGTTCCCCTAAGGACGAATGTAAATTAGATTAGTCCGTTTCAGACCCCCAAAAATACACTTACAAAAGCACTTACAAAATACGTACACTTACATAATTGTTTGAGTTGGGAGCTGTACGAAATCTGGGGGTCCACTGTACAGTGTGTAAGCCCAGTGTGTAAGCCACTCGGCCACCTGGCCCAGTGGCTTACACACTGGCCTGGAGTTTTACGGCTCACTCACCATGGTTTCTAAAGCCATCTGTACCATGTGTTTTTTGCAATCGTGTTATTACGATTTTGGGAGTTGTATCTGTAAGCTTAGGTTTGTATTATTTGTTATGTTTGTGTGATTCAAGGGACAGTTTGGATATTGGTTATTCCATGTGTTATCTGATACCCTAACCCAGTGGGCACTAAACCAACGTGGTAACACCGTAGCTTTGTTTATGGGGATAGACCTGAAGGCCTAGTTTTACGAGGGGTTTTCGTGTAACTTTTTACCTTTGCCCTTAGACAAGGCATTAGGCCTCAGTGGAAACCCCATTTCTGTATAACCATGGTATTTTTCTTTGCCATAATAATATCTATGTCTCGCTCTTTCCCAGATGGTACTCTCTTTGTCCCACAAGTACTCTTCCTGTAGATATTACTTTTAAATGGGTAAAGGCATGTAATTGGTCTGCAGCACTGTATGACTTGCAGGGTTTAGTGCTCATTTTTAAATACCTGGTAAACTCTTGATTTAATGAACTGATTGAGAGGAACAGATGGCTGGTAATGGCAAGTTTGATAGATAAAAAATGAAATTGTTTTTCTGTGATAATAACAATAACAGACAATTTTGTAACTAATGGACTTTATCCTCTGTCCTGGAATCGATTAGTCTAGAAGATTTTGCCCTATATTTCCAAAATCCATGCTGTATAACCCCTGTGGTTTAGCGCTTCTATTTGATTATAATAATAATAATAATTCCAAAATCCATTAAATCATAAGTTTACTTAAATTAATAATAATCCTCCCTTCAACCAAAAAAAGAAAATCCATGTATATACCTTTCAGTTTCTCAACTTTTAATAGGTGACAAGGGTAATTTTTTTTAAGTAATAAAAGAACTAAAAATATTGTGTACTTTCATGTAATGCAGTTTGCTGTTTAGTACAGTGGACCCTCAGTTAACGAAAAAACTTCATCCCAGAAGCCTGCTCAAGTGCCATTACCGAACGAATTTACTTCCTTAAGAAATAATGTCCGTAGGTTAGTCTATTTCAGACCCCCAAAAATACACTTCCACAATATTATACTTGCATAATTATACGATTTCCGGGGTATTCGTTAACCGAGGGTCCACTGTATTTATTGATGCCACAACATCATGGGAAAAGCATAATTGCTTTTCAAATTCAGTCATGTATCTACTGTAGTAATAGTTTTTGTACAGTTCAAGGTGTTGGTTATTTTACCTTGGTACTTATGTGTGTATGTACTGCATTTTATTCATGTTTTGTAATATTTATTATACAGTGGACCCCGGAAATCGTATTTTTGTAAGTGCTTTTGTAAGTGTATTTATGAGGGTCTGAAACGGACTAATCTAATTTACATTTGTCCTTATGGGAACAAATTTGTTTGGTAACGGCACTAGAACAGTATTCTGGAACAAATTATGTCCGATTTACGGGGGTCCACTGTAATAAAGTTAAGCACTAATCCTGAAAAGGACATACAGTGGACCCCCGAGTTTCGACCACCTCGAAACTCGAACAATTGTGTAAGTGTAATATTGTAAGTGCTTTTGTAAGTGTATTTTTGGGGGTCTGAAATGGACTAACCTACAGTGGACCCTCGCTATTCGAACACTCCAAAACTCACCCTCATTCCAGAATGCTGTTCAAGTGCTGTTACCAAACGAATTTATTCCCATAAGGAATGATGTAATTAGATTAGTCCATTTCAAGACCCCCAAAAATACACTTATAAAAGCACTTACAATAATAAACTTACATAAAAGGGTGAGTTTTGGAGTGTTCGAATAGCGAGGGTCCACTGTACTTTACATTATTCCTTATGGGAACAAATTCGTTCGGTAATGGCACTTGAACAGACTTATGGAATGAATTATGGCTGAAACTCTGGGGTCTACTGTACAGTGCTGTTCATGTTTGTAGCTTATATTTTGTTAATTTTATCTTTCTTTTAATTGTGTGTATTTTATGTTATTACATTTACATTTGTATAAGCACTGAGTCAAGGTGCTCTGTAAATATCACACCTACTATTACATCCAGTGACTAACAGTAACTTTTTTCTTTTCAGAAATGTATTTGGACTTTTAAGAAGTCGGGTGGAGAGCAAGGTGGTACTGTGTTGTGTTAATGAATAAATTTGTAGGAAAAAAACACCTGTATGAATTATGGTCTCAGATGCATGTAGAAGTAAAGGATTACTAAGAGTTAAGATGGACATGCCTCACTATTAAAACATACATATTTACAGTTTATTTTAAACCTTAGTGTACAGTATAAGGTTCTTTAGACTTTTTTTTTTAAGTATGCACTCAATTTGTTTAGTACTGTACACTGAGTTTTATTGCTTAAACTTTTAAATGATTTCCATCATAGATCTTAGTCTGCTGTATTCTATTGAATTTTTTTAAGCGAGGTCCTTAAGTATCAACTTGGACAGAACATACGTAGTTAAATATTATGATGGCTGTGAGCATATCTGATGCATTTATTTTAATTTGGTAGATTTTTTAAAAGGACTTTCTAACAAATTCAGTTTGTGGATGGAGTGTGAGCAGGGTAATATTTTGTGAAGGGATTCAGGGAAACCAGTTAACCAGACTTGAGTCCTGGAAATGGGAAGTACAATGCCTGCACTTTAAAGGAGGGGGTTTGGGATATTGGCAATTTGGAGGGACATCTGAGTGCCTCTGCAAAGACAGTGATTATGTATGAATGATGGTGAAAGTGTTGAATGATGAAAGTTTTTTCTTTCATTTTGGGTTTTTCTTTCTTTTTGGGTCACCCTGCCTCGGTGGGTAATGGCCGATGTGTTAAAAAAATAACATTATAATAATAATAATAATAATAATAATAATAATAATAATAATAATAATAATACTGTATAATACTTGGGTGTTTATTTATAATTCCACAGGAGCACAAGACAAGGAGAGTCATCTTTCCTTTCCCATTTACTCGCACATTTTTCTTCACTCGTTTACAATTACACTTGCTCTCTTTCCATGGTAGTGATGGGGTCAGGAGAAAAGGACAGTTATGGCAAAGAAAGCTCAAAGATGGGAAGAGAAAATAAAATAAATGGAGGATCTAGGGAGAAAAAAGAGAGGGATGGGAGCAGCAGCAGTAATTAAGTAGGAACAGAGGAATCAAGAAGAAACAAGAGAGAAAATTCATTAACAGAGATATTCTGAGAAGAACAGGTGGTGATAGACTGCAATGAAACTGGTGACAACAGGCAATGAAGACAGCAATGGAACTGGTGACAACAGGCAATCCAGACAGCAATGGAACTGGTGACAGCAGACAATGCAGACAACAATGGAACTGGTGACAGCAGACAATGTAGTCTGGAGGGCAAGACAATGGGAGGAAGGAAGAGGGAGGCCACTGATAATCTATGGCCTGAAGGATGAACATCAGATTATATCAGTCAATGAGTGTACAGGATTATCATCATCAAAAGCAAGCACTAAACCCATTAGGGTCATACAGCGCTGCCTGAGTGTACAGGAAAGGACGAAGAATCGGAGTATAAATGGAAAATTTTCAGGACCATGAAGCATTCACATTGAAAACAGTGCCTGATCAAGTAGCTCAAAACAGGTCTTGAGACAAAGTATTTTTGAAGAGTACAAGATACGAGATTATTATTATTTCAATCAGAACTAAGTACTAAACCCACCAGGTTTATACAGCACTTCAAGATGGGATGTGCTAAAGATGTACTGTGCCAGGACAGAAACTAGTGAAGGTGAAGAGTATGCCAGAGGTAGAATCAGTAAGGGTGGTGAGAAGTACTAAAGGGAAAGTAAAAGAAAAATCGGTGACAAGATACGAAAAAACTGATATACGTAATACTTTTCAAATAATGGGCAAAAATCTACTGGGTAAATTATATTTTTAACTCCTTTATTTTCAACATTTATTACAGTATAACCCCTGTGGTTTAGCGCTTCTATTTGATTATAATAATAATAATTATTACAGTATATCTGTAAATTATTTGTAGAGTACTGTACTTGAGTGTTTTTTGTTTTCTATTTTTAATATTCCAAGTTACGTAATGTACTTTCAGACACTTCCCTATTAGTTGGTTATATAAAGGCTTTACTGTATCACCATTTTTTTTTTAACAGTACATTGGCCATTTCCCACAGAGGTAGGGTGACTGGAGGATAAAAGAACCAAAGGATAAAAGAACCAGAGGATAAAAGATCCAGAGGATAAAAGAACCGGAAGGATAAAAGAACCGGAAGGATAAAGGAACCGGAAGGATAAAGGAACCGGAAGGATAAAGGAACCGGAAGGATAAAGGAACCGGAAGGATAAAGGAACCGGAAGGATAAAGGAACCGGAAGGATAAAAAAAGCTCTGAGGTCTAGATAGACTATTCAAGAGGCAGGAAATGGATATATGAGGGCGGGCACAGTTAGAAGTTAGACACAAACGAGTCACAGGGATGTCAGGAATATTTCTTTGGTCTCAGGGTGGTTAACTCTCACGGTAGATTCCTTGATGCTGGTGAAGGGCTCTTGATCTAGGGAATTGGATCTGTGCTCCAATTCTCTGAATTAAGCCTGAATGCCTTGCATTCCTCCCCCTGAGGCGTTATATAATCCCTATGGGTTTAGCGCGCGCTCATGATAATCAGGGTGGTTGAGAAGTGGAATGGCCTGGATGAGGTTGTGGAGGCCGGCTGCAAACACTTTTAAGACTAGGTGTAATGGCCTATGAAACTAGTAGGGAGTAAACCCAGCAAGTAGCAAGAGAGAAGGCAAGGAGCCGAGACTACCCCTGCATCAACAAGTATGGTGTCAAGTCGACCAATCACAAGTGAGTTTTCTTAGTGTTTTATAGTATTTTCTTTT
Source organism: Cherax destructor (assembly GCA_009830355.1). Lineage (NCBI taxonomy): Eukaryota > Metazoa > Arthropoda > Malacostraca > Decapoda > Parastacidae > Cherax > Cherax destructor. Next base: position 340,444 of record WNWK01000666.1, on the reverse strand, counting down.
TGGGGAGGGATGGCTGTTGGATGAGGTTATGGATAATCCTGTAGGTTCACAGGAGGTTATGTTAGGAGTAAGTAAGGTTCAGAGGGGTGTTAGTTTTAGGTCCTGTTATGAAGTTATGAATGGTTAGGTTCAGTTAGGCTAGGTTAAGGAGAAATTAGGAGGGGTTAGGTTTAAATTAGGCTGCTCGCTCCTAATATGGCCTACCTGAAGTTTGTGTATATGTGGCTCTTTTATCCTAATGTGGTTTGAATAGAAAAAGCATGTGGGATTTTTTCCAGAGATGTATCTCTAACTGTATACTGGGGCTCTTTGCATTCACTTAGTATACCTTTATAGAAAACATTTTGGTCCTTGGACCATTAACATTTCAAATACATGGAATATTTAGAAGAGACAGGCTAGTAGTAGTAGTAGTTTTGGTGATGGTATTAATCACAACTGGCAGTTCATGCATGTGGCAAGATAATGCTAAACATTTATTATTTCTGGGGGTCAGTAGACTGTGTAGAATGATTTGAGTTCTGCATCTGCAAATCCTGGATAAAATGAGAGCAAATGAAGACAAGTAAATATCTGTCAAGTGTAGGTTCATTTTACAGACATTTACTTGTCTTCACTTCCCTCTCATTTTATCCATGATTTGGAGATGCAGAACTCAAATATTCTACACCATCCACTAGAGGTAAGAAAACATTTCTAGTGTTACCTTGTTGTGATGTAGCTACACACACCTTACGAGCTCTTGCCAAAAGAAACGTTCAAAGTCACCATTTCACTTAGTGATCCCACCAACTAAAAGTTATAATTTAAAGGAAACGGAAATTCCCTGTAAGCCGTGACAAAGTTTGTAGGGAAAACTGGGAGAGATTTTTCTTTGAGAATTTATGAACATAAAATGCCTGCAGCAGGTGCAACACTAGCAACGTCTGTCATACAGTACACAGACGTACTGAGGCACATTTCATGCATTGGCAAAATGCTAAACTGATCTACCGGGAACCAGATTTAAGGAAATGAAGATGACCTGAATCTTCACTCATTGCCACCTCCAGCACCATTGCTCAAAAAGCTGGCAGTTACAATACTTCCACATGACAGCCATATGAGAAACTCTTCTCTATTTCTAGTATCTCACTGACTACTACTATCAGTTACCATTAATGATACCACCACTGCTACTACTACTCCTTCCTCTGTGTAGAAATATAGTCTGTCTTCTCTCATACTTCTCATGTATTTAAAGAGATCACAGTCCAAGGAGCGAAATATTTTCAATAAACATGTCCTAAGTGACTGCATTTGTGTTCATTTCCCTGAAGTTGTCAGCAGTTATTTGGTCTTTAACTACATCTCTCTCTCTCTATTTCTAAAACAAGTGCAGTAGTAAAAATTAAAACAAATTATAATTGTTTATTAGGAACATTACAATTGAAAAACTTTTCAGATTCTCAACACGAGCACAATGAAGCCGTTACTATCAGGAAAGGAGCAGATTCACTCAGAAACCCAGATATTTTATGTAGAACATTAACTTGCATTTCCCAAACCATTATTCCTTGATATGGTTAATTATTATGCTGTATTTCACAAGCAACAAAGCCATGGGTAGGATTAACACAGCTCTAGGTCTTTCCAGTCTCAATAGTCAGTCATAAGGAGCTGGCACTTCGAAAGGAATCGGAATGGATAATTTACGTAGCAATAATGTATTCACTCTACTAGTTCACTTTAAACAGCAAGAGCTCAATTATCTATTTCTGATTCCTGGTTTAGTGCTTCTTTTGATTATAATAATAATAATATTTCTGATTCCTTCCATGTGTCACGTCCTGGTAACAGTCTGTTGAAACAGAAAGGCCTTGAGCTATGTATTAATCATTCCCGTGACTTTGTTGCACTGTATTACATATTTTCCCGGTAAGTTCTAAACCCATAGTGGTCATACAGCACCTAAATGTGGCTAATATTTCAAGATCTCTTTTCCTAGAGTGGACAAATGAAAAACAAGATCAAGAGGTGCCTTGATTCTGGTGAATGGCTTTGGATCCAAGGCATTCAAGCTGCCATGTTCCTAGTATTTGACCTGATCACGTCGCATTCCACCGTAAGACTCCTGTTAGCTTACCATTCCCCCCATAAAAATCTAATTATTTTTACTTTTGTGAGTTTCATAGTTTATTATTATTATTATTATAATCAAAAGAAGTGCTAAACCACAGGGGTTATACAGCTATTATTATTATAATCAATAGAAGTTTCATAGTTGAAAAATATCTACTAGCATTTGTAAGTATTGCCAGCCTTCAGGAGGAGGTCATGATACTGATGAAGGACTTTCCATTCAAGGAACTGGAGGTACCCTCACCTTCCTTGGATGATACCTGATTGTCTCTTGATTCACCAGGAATATACCTGCTTTACAATGACACAGAACTAATAGTCATGTAATTCATAGCAGGTGGGAAAGGCTTGTAACTTTTGAAGACATTGATGCACAACCAGTACAGTAATAAAGTTCTTGGTTGCAAGCCTCAATCATCTTTACTAATACTATATCCTTTGTAAATAGTATCCTATTGTATTTAGAGCTAAATCTGTAGGACTCATGTAGTGCATGGCAGAAGGAGAGGGGTGACTCCAGTATCTTCAGTCAAAAAAATTTTCACCAGCATCAAGGCATCTTTGAAGGAAAATTACAAAAACAAAATACTAGACAAGATTATTAAATTAAGAGTAGATGTGTAGAAATGCAAGGATTAACTAGTTAGGTCTTCGGTCTTGCACTGTATGACCCCCTACATGTTTAGCACTTCTCATGAATACATTAATAGGGACATATTAAAATGAAGCAGTTATGGCTATTACATTAACAATGCTGTCACAAACGTAGTGTACATTCAAAAATATATATACAATGTGGTGTATATATTTTCTATGTAAAATGTGGGGCTTAGTGTTTCCCTTTATTCTAATATGTAAAATGATGACCAGGTGTATACTTACAGATGAAATATAATGACTTCTTCAGTATGAAAAATAGTGAATACCATTCTAAAGCCTAACTGAAATATTAGAAAAAAATTAGCATCTAGTAATACAAATGCTGTAGATCAGGGTTCCCCAACCTGCAGGCCACATGTGGCCCTTCTAGGAAATGGATGCGGCCCTCACATGAAATTATGAATTCACTTTTATGTAGGTTCCACACCACACACTGTCAACAAAACTGTGTTGCCCTCATCACACACTTGACCATCAAATGTGGCAGGCTTGTGTAGGAAGGTTGAGGACCACTGATGTAGATTATTATATTGATAGGCAAGAGCTAAAACCAAGGGGAGTCATACAGTGCTTTGGGAATGGGAGGCAATCAGGTTTGACAAAGGAAAAGTTATTTCCAAGTTCTTTGGATGAAGAGCCCTTTACTAACATCAAAGGACCAGTCTCCCTCCATAACAAGGTTTACTGAAAACCAAAATTCATTATGTCCAATGAAGCAGTGAATAGGCTCCCTTCAAAAGGGGTTGGCTGGTGCTGGTAAAGGGCTCTTTATCCATGGAATTGAAGCTCCTTTTCCCTACCTTGAATCACACTTAATTACCTCATGTTGCAGATGCTGTATGACCATTATGGGTTTAGTGCTTTCCCATGAATATAATTCAATGCACATTCTAAGGGTAACATATTGGTCAAGATCTGTTTGTGTGCGTGTAAGTATAAAAGTCAACACGAAAACATATCTAATAAAGACACTGAAAATCCACAAGCCAATTTTTCATAAAGCCACATTGAATATGACATTTAACAATTTTAAATTTCAACTCCTTTGCTACAAAAATATTCATATCTGAGTGGGGAAGAATTCAGCTTAAAATCAAATACTGTACCACATAATAGGTGTAGCTGAGCTGTGGCTTGTGACCCACCTGTGGCTCAGTCAATGTAGCAACAGGATATATGTACCAAGATGTGTTACTTTAATTTTTTTTAAGGGGATTAAAGTATTCTTGACTGGTGGTGAAAAGGTGTTAGTGACCCTCATGTTCAGGTGCTTTTTGACTTACGATATTTTGACTTTTTACTATAGTGCAAAAGCAATTACTTTGGAGATGAAACTTAAGTACCCAGCATGAAGACAGAAAGATTAACTTGCATAAATTTTTTTTTTTACTTTTCAATTCTGGTATTTAGTTAGTTACAGTAAGTATTTGTTTCTTATTCAGTGACAGTAGTTATTTATTTACTTGTTAGCATATATTCATATTTGACTTACGATATTTTCGACTTACGATGGGTTCGTTGGAACATAACATCATTGAAAGTCGAGAAGCACCTGTAGTTGATGGGCTTTGAATCTCAGTAATAAACCATCATTCAGTGTGGCTTAGTAAGACAATATCCAGAACAGGAAGTAAATCTGGATATTGTTTTATGAGCTGCACCGAGTCATGGTTTGGCCACATCTGCCAAATAGCAAATGGAAAACATTAAAAATATGGAAAGGATCATGCCATTTGATCTGATATTTGGAGACCACAACATATGTACATCTATACAGTGCAGTATATTGCAACTGGTAAGTTGGTTACCAGGAACTTAAAATGAGAAATGATAAGCCAATGATGCTAGTTTTTAAAGCTTTACTTACTAGACTGGAATACTGACATTCCCTTTTAGGACTGATGAAATTTTGTATATAAGATATATGAAGAGCATTTACTGCTTCCATCAGTTCATATGAAGCATGTTTGAACTACTGGCACTGTGTTTAAAAGCATTCAATTTGTACTTGTTTCAGTAGATGCAGATGCAGGTTATATACACAGAGAGGGCCGTATTGTTCAGTGAATATACTGTACATTCTTTTTATCCGTTTTTTAAAATTAAGGTACAGTACTGTATTCATGTATGATATAAAATGCAGCCTCAATGTTTCTTGTGCATTCTACAGGCTTTAAACTTGATATACTACAACCGTTTAACAGATGCAATATATGCATCATACTATATATACGTATATATACTGTACTGTACTGTACTAACATCATGCCTCATAACGAAGATGAGAGCTAGAACACAAGTGGTAATATCGTGGCTAAGCCAGGTCATGCAATATAGTGTCTTGAAGTTATATTATTCTTGAGGAGAAACACTAAATCTGTAGGATCATAAAGTGCCTGGGGAAATGGGAGGCACTTAGGTGTTCAATTCTTTGAATTAAAAATGCTTTAATGACATCAGGCAACCTTCCTCCAAGTCCTTGAAGAGTCCTTCAAGGACTTGGATCTATACGTATCTCCTTCCTCAGATCAAACCTGATTTCCTCCCATTTTTCAGAAGCTGAGTGACCTCTACAGGTTGTGTTCCTCCATGAATGTAATGGTTGAAGTTAAAGCACCATGCAAGTCTTGCTCTTTAAATACTTAAACAGTCATTTTCATGGTAGTGGCATGAAGCCACACTGAGGATATTGTTATCACAAAGTGCACTCAACCAGTATGGGTCACAGAAGGATGAGGGAAAGTTATAGGCTAAGGGAAGTAGTGCAACATATGACCTTAAAGAGTCCATAAAAAATACTTAGGATTTGCTAGGGAGATCAAGTTCAAGCCCAGATATGACAGTTTAGATGTCACTCCAAACTGCCAATATCCCAAACCCCTCCTTTAAAGTGCAGGCATTATAATTCCCACCTCCAGGACTCAAGTCCGGCTAACTGGTTTTCCTGAGTCCCTTCACAAAATATTAACCTGCTCACACCAACATCTTGTCAGGTCCCAAAAATCATTCGTCTCCATTCACTCCTATCTAACATGCTCACACATGTTGTATGACCCTTGTGGTTTAGCTCTTCTTTTGATTATAATAATAATACACCCTCCAAGTCAGCCATATGGCAGTTTTACTAAAAATTAGTTTTTTTTTTTTACCCAAATGCTTCTTAATTTTAATGGATTTAGCAGAGGCAAGACAGGTTGCAAGAGTTGACAATTTAGATTGGTGCTGTATGACACATTTGAGTTCAGGTCTTTCTTGCAATTACAGTGGACCCCCGAGTTTCGTAAAAACTTCACTCCTGAAGTCTGCTCAAGCACCATTACCGAACGAATTTACCCCTTAAGGAAAAATGTCACTTAGGTTAGTCTATTTCAGACCCCCAAAAATACACTTCCACAAGCACTTACAATATTATACTTACATAATTGTACGATTTCCGGGGTTTATGAAACTCGGGGGTCCACTGTATACTAATAACTGAATTACAACACTGGGCAAAGAAAAGGACAGAGAGGTACTGAGCTTGAAGCACCTGAGAGAGCACATTTAATACCCATGGAAAATAGAATACAATACGTTTTTGGGTTGTAACACCTGGCCTCTTCTAGGGGCATGTGTTGATGCTCTTGATCTAAGAAATTGGAACTCTCCTCCCTGGCTGTGGATAATATCTGATTACCTCTCATTCCCCAGGTGCTGTATGACTCATACAGGTTCAGCACTTGTCCATTTTAACAATACCTGGGAGAGACAGGACACGAACAGATGTTGGGAGAGGGAACACGACATAGAACTGTGTGATGGCTGAGTTACAGCAGACAGGCTGATTGACTATAAGGGGACTGGTGGTGGCTGAGTTACAGAAGACAGTTTGATTGACTATGAGGGAGTCGTTTTGATCAACACAGGTCCATCAGGGGCAGCACTACGACCCACACTGCAAAACAGGTCTCTGTAACATTATCATATTTAGAAAAAATATCAGTAATACTACTTGTAGATTGTTTGTCTTTAAATGTCAACAAAGTCACAAGCAAAATCTCATTTTACAGTCAACTTAGGTAATGCTGAGCACGATTTTGTTTAGGAAAGGTGACCTAAGTGTGAAGTTTGTGGTTAGTATATTTACCAATTACAGAAATGTAGGTTATACATATCAAGTTTGGTATTTTATGTGAACATAATTATAAACAGAGTAGGGGAGTTAGTAGATGGGGAGCTGGAGGTATTGGGTAGATGGCGGGAATATTTCGAGGAACTTTTAAATGTCGATGAAAAGAGGGAGGCGGTAATTTCATGTACTGGTCAGGGAGGTACAACATCGTTTAGGAGTGAAGAAGAGCAGGATGTGAGTGTGGGGGAGGTGCGTGAGGCATTACGTAGAATGAAAGGGGGTAAAGCAGCTGGAATTGATGGAATCATGACAGAAATGTTAAAAGCAGGGGGGATATATTGCTGGAGTGGTTGGTATTTTTGTTTAATAAATGTATGAAAGAGGGGAAGGTACCTAGGGATTGGCAGAGAGCATGTATAGTTCCTTTATATAAAGGGAAGGGGGATAAAAGAGAGTGTAAAAATTATAGGGGAATAAGTTTACTGAGTATACCAGGTAAAGTGTATGGCAGGGTTATTATTGAAAGAATTAGAGGTAAGACAGAGAGTAGGATTGCAGATGAGCAAGGAGGCTTTAGAGTGGGTAGGGGATGTGTAGATCAAGTGTTTACAGTGAAGCATATATGTGAACAGTATTTAGATAAAGGTAGAGAAGTTTTTATTGCATTTATGGATTTAGAAAAGGCATATGATAGAGTGGATAGGGGAGCAATGTGGCAAATGTTGCAAGTGTATGGAATAGGTAGTAAGTTACTGAAGGCTGTAAAGAGTTTTTATGAGGATAGTGAGGCTCAGGTTAGGGTGTGTAGGAGAGAGGAGATTACTTCCGGTAAAAGTAGGTCTTAGACAGGGATGTGTAATGTCACCATGGTTGTTTAATATATTTATAGATGGGGTTGTAAAAGAAGTAAATGTTAGGGTGTTGGGGAGAGGGGTGGGATTAAATTATGGAGAATTAAATGCAAATGGGAGTTGACACAGTTACTTTTTGCTGATGATACTGTGCTTATGGGAGATTCTAATGAAAAGTTGCAAAGGTTAGTGGACGAGTTTGGGAGAGTGTGTAAAGGTAGAAAGTTAAAAGTGAACATAGATAAGAGTAAGGTGATGAGGGTATCAAACGATTTAAATAAAGAAAAATTGGATATCACATTGGAGAGAGGGATTATGGAAGAAGTAAATGTTTTCAGATATTTGGGAGTTGACGTGTCAGCGGATGGGTTTATGAAGGATGAGGTTAACCATAGAATTGATGAAGGAAAAAAGGTGAGTGGTGCATTGAGGTATCTGTGGAGACAAAAAACGTTATCCATGGAGGCAAAGAAGGGAATGTACGAAAGTATAGTGGTACCAACACTCTTATATGGGTGTGAAGCATGGGTTGCAAATGCTGCAGCGAGGAGGAGGCTGGAGGCAGTGGAGATGTCCTGTCTAAGGGCAATGTGTGTGTAAATATTATGCAAAAATTCGGAATGTGGAAATTAGGAGAAGGTGTGGAGTTACTAAAAGTATTTGTCAGAGGGGTTGTTGAGGTGGTTTGGTCATTTAGAGAGAATGGATCAAAGTAGAATGACTTGGAGAGCGTATAAATCTGTAGGGGAAGGAAGGCGGGGTAGGGGTCGTCCTAGAAAAGGTTGGAGGGAAGGGTAAAGGAGGTTTTGTGGGCGAGGGCTTGGACTTCCAGCAAGCATGTGTGAGCGTGTTAGATAGGAGTGAATGGAGATGAATGGTTTTTGGGACATGACGATCTGTTGGAGTGTGAGCAGGGTAACATTTTGTGAAGGGATTCAGGGAAACCAGTTAATTGATTTAGTTGGACTTGAGTCCTGGAAATGGGAAGTACAATGCCTGCACTTTAAAGGAGGGGTCTGAGATAGTGACAGCTGGGAGGGACTTTTCTCAGCTGTCGTATCTGAGCTCCTCTGCAAAGACAGTGATTATGTATGAGTGTGGTGAAAGTGTTGAATGATGATGAAAGTATTTTCTTTTTTGGGGATTTTCTTTCTTTTTGGGTCACCCTGCCTCGGTGGGAGACGGCCGACTTGTTGAAAAAAAAAAAAAAAATAAAAAAAAAATAATTATAAACGAGAGAGAGAGAGAGAGAGAGAGAGAGAGTGCATATACACACATACAGCTGACCATCAGTTAACAAGGAAGTTATGTTCCGGAAGACATCAGTTTATGTAGTGATGTGTTATAGTTAATACAATACCTATAGCTACGACGGTTACATAAATAATATTTCTTACTTTAAATTGTGGATGCTAATGTATGTCAACAGTGCCGTATGACCCCTATGGTTTAGCGCTTCTTTTGATTATAATAATAATAATAATGTATGTCAATTTTTAAAGGAGTGGAGAGGAATGGTGTAGCCCTACTGGGTTGATGTGGAAGGTTGTGGATCGTTGGCTGAGATGGATGGCTGAGGTTCTTGCACTGATGTTGATGACTGTACCTGGAGCACGAGGAATTCTGTAATGCATCTCAGGTCTGTTTTACCTTGCAGTACACTGTAGAGTTGACGGTAAGGCATCATCAGCTGCTGCAGACCCAGTTTCTGAGCAGTGCTTCTAGATTTATCGGGGTCCTCTTCAGTGAAAAAAAAAAAAGTTTGCAATTTTACCAGTACATAATATGGAACTGCTCACATAATTGTTGCAATGTTAACTGTTTTACTTCAGGGTCTTCCTCATCTTCATCTGTTATCTGCCTCACTTGTATCTGGGCATTAAGCTCTGCCAACATTTCCTCTGAACTTTTTATACTTGTCATCTTCTAACAGTTTATTTTCATCTTCCTGCATATCTTCAGAGCCTTCACCTGGCAATCTCCTTGCTATCTGAACACTTTCGTGGACCAGGCTCTTAACTGAGTGAGAACCACACTAGGCCATAACTATCCCTAACTTGCATTTATTGTTGATTAGAGGAATTCATTCCATGTACTTTTGACATGGCTGACTGCATCTGCAGTGTTAAATTTATGGTAAAAGTCTGGCATTCTTAAGGCCCAGTCTCTGGACCCATTATATACCTCTATAATCTGTAAATACCTTTGTAACTTGTCATGATTGTGACCAGATCTACCTGAGTTCATTACCTTTGTAACTTGCTCAGCTATCAAAACTTTGAGGCCCAGTCTCTGGACCCATTATGTACCTCTGTAATCTTTTGACTACTGCCCACAGGATGGGTATGGGGTGCATAATAAAGATATTAAACTAAACTTAAGTTCAGAGTTAGCATTCATTGCTGTAACAAGTTTCCCCATCTCTTTTCATGTGTAGTGCAGTGTTCTAATATTTCCACAATCCAGTAGATGTATTAAAGATGCTGTATTTGTCGATAAAAAACAGTTTTTAAATGTGGATGCACATCCACCAAAACTTCTGGATAAATACGAGAATTATCAAGAGTACAGTGGACCCCCGGTGTCCGTCCTGCTTCAAACTCGCCCTTTTATGTAAGTGTATTTTTTTAAATGCTTTTGTAAGTATTTTTGGGGGTCTAAAAGGACTAGTCTACTTTACATTATTCCTTATGGGAATAAATTCGTTTGGTAATGGCACTTGAACAGCATTCTGGAACAAAAAAAATAATGAAAACCGGGGGTCCACTGTATATTATTATTATAATCATAACTAAGCACTAAACCCCTTCCAGGATCACTCACATTCCTCTTGGGTGCCATGGTTGCTATCAGCACTGTATCAAGAGTACAGAAAACCTTGAGTGCATGATTCTTGTTGCTCAGGTAAAACATAACTGGAAATAGTCACTGACTTTTTTGGGTTATTCCAGGTAATTTACACATGTGTTAAACTATGTATGATAATTGTACTTGTGTACAGTGGACCCTCGGTTAACGAATACCCCGGAAATCGTGCAATTATGTAAGTATAATTTTGTAAGTTCTTGTGGAAGTGTATTTTTGGGGGTCTGAAATAGACTAACCTACGTGAAATTTTTCCTTAAGGGAGTAAATTCGTTCGGTAATGGCACTTGAGCAGACTTCAGGAGTGAAGTTTTTACGAAACTCGGGGGTCCACTGTATCTGTACCTAAATAAACTCACTAGTCATTCATGCTGACTGGTTTCACTTCCAAATAACTGGTAAGATGGTATTATCTGTATCTTTCGAAGCACAGGGAGTCTTGTGGTGGTAAATAACCATGGGCTTACACTTAAAATCACTGACACATTACTGCAAAGTAGCAAGCTGAAGCAATCTTTTACTACCTTGAATCCCGGTGCGCTTATCTCCTGCTGGCTAACACAAATCTGCGCTGGTATCTTCCGATACAGACTTGTTTTGTCAGCTTTTAACACTTGCTGTGGCTTTGAGGCACCCTCATAAATAATTTCCTGTAATTCAGCTTGGAAGTTTCCCAGAGCATTTTGGTCAACAGAGGCACTTTCAACAGAAAGTGTTTTATGCCATTGACTGTACAATTTGAACTTGTGGACCAGCCTATACAGTACTAAACAAGCACTCTTGTTTAGGCTGTCCTTCCCTATGACATTTTTATAGTACTCTAAGGCTTTTTTCCTTGTTAAGATGAAATTAAGCGGTGCATCTTGTTTGGTTTCTTTTTTCTCACTCAATAACTTTTCCATCTTATTTAGCTGTTGTGACCTATTTATCCTTTTTAGGTCACAACCTGGGTTACTCAGTGCCCAAGCTCATATCTTTGCTTTGTTCTTCCTAATTTTGTGAAGTGATGCCTCATTTAAGCCATAGGCTCGCACTGTCTCCATCACACATGTGCCACCCTTAAGCTTACAAAATATCTATTTTCTTCAAAACATCAAGACTTCCATGCTTATGCTTTTTCTTTACCCTTCCAGGATCACTCACATTCCTCTTGGGTGCCATGGTTGCTATCCAGAGACGAGAAGGGATGATGAAAAGATAAAAAATTGATTCAGTAACTCAGGATTAATATAGTATTGTACGCTTACAAATGGAGCACTGAGAGGAGGGAGGTTGTGTACTTTATGTAGGCCTCTCCTGTAGGCTCACTGCTAGATGGAAAAAAAACCTAGCGAGTGCCACAATTTTCACTACATATACTCAGTCGTGTAAACTGATTATTACAGTGTGTTCATCGAAAATATACCATAATTTTGCAGACGTGACATGAAATTGTTAATAGATCATGTGTTAACCTATGGTCTACTGTATATATATGGAATGGTGCTGGATTACCATATGTTTAACACTTATTATAATAATAAGATTCACTGAGAAGTGCTAAACTCATAGGGGTCATAAAGCACCCGAGGAATGGGAGGCAATTAGGTGTGATCCGAGGAGAAAAGCTCCAGTTTGTCCTTGTCGGGTGTATACAAAAATGGCATCATAACATGTAAACACTAACAAGTAACCAATAAAAATGGTTATAATTGACCATAATTTTTAAAGGGGTGGACCGCTAAGCCAGCGGAAGGCCTCGGTCAGATAACCAAAAGCTCCAACGGCGGGTCATCATCTGACTAAGACCCGCGTCAGGAAACACTTGTCCTGTTTCCTGACAAACCTTACCTAACCCTAACCTAAACACTAACTCTTCCATTCTGCCAGGGAAACTTTTTTTTATTATAAACCATACCTTTTCCAAGGTAAGGGGCACCTTTTTACTGATAAAGGGCTCTTGATCCAAGGAATTGGCACTCTTTCCCCTCACTTAGATCAAACCTGATTACAGTAAGCTCTTATAAAACTCCGTTATATAGTGCATTTTTTATTTTGTAAATTGACTAGAATGTGGAAAAATGCTTATGTGCTTTTAAATTTTAATTGGATGCACTTTTTAAATAATTTACAAAAAAAACCACACTATATAGAAGAGCTTTACTGTAGCCTACTGTACTTCTCATGCTCCAGAAGCTGTCTGAAGGTTTCTCTCTTTCTCACGAGTACATATAATAATTACAGACAACTTACTTGTAGCCATAGCTGAGTGGATAAGTGACTCTTGAACTGAGACTGCGACTGTTCCATACTCGGCTAGCATGAAAAATGATCACATAGTGAGAACCAGCCTAGAGGAAGAAAACTCACCAAGTATATACAAGTTAATGTTTATCAGTTGTATTAAACTTGTATCTGAGCGCCTCTGCAAAGACAGTGATTATGTGTGAAAGTGTTTCTTTTCTGGGTCACCCTGCCTCATTGGGAGATGGCAGACATGTTAAAAAAAAAAGTATATTTATAAGATTTTGCAGTTTATGGCATTTTATTGAGAAGACTTTTCATCCACCAGGGATTTTATCAATTAATAAATGCCTTTGTTTATGAAACATCTCAATAAAATGTCTTCTTAACAAGGAACAGTAATCAATACTACAACAATATAATAGTAAAGAGCAACACATTTCCAAATGGGTAAAAGACATGTAGTGCAATCACCTTAGGACATGTTTAATGGAAACGTTTTGGTCTTTTAACACTGGTCACTGAGATAAAAAAAAAAAAAAAAACAGTTGGAGTGACCAAGGTTAGGTCCCAAAACTGAAAAGCTTCCATTAAACATCCTCTTTAAGGGGGGCTCCTTGACGTGGTAAAGAGGCTATCGGTCTGAGGAATTAGACCTTTTGGTCTTCTTCCTCAGACCGAACCTAATTACCCCCCAATCCCCCCTCCCTTTTCCCATCTCCCCCATCCTCCCTTTTCCCTTTCCTCCTCCTCCTCCTCATCCCTCCCTTATTTCCTTCCCAGTTTTACCCTGGGAGCTTCTCTCCTCAGGCATTCTAGTTCCTAGGTAGGGGGAAGGGTATCGTAGTCCATCCCATTCTGTTGAGGTCCTTGGCGGTGGTGTAGTTTGCCGTGGAATCTGGATCGCCTGGGGATGTCCCGATCCCTCTCCGGTCACCCGGGGTGGCTTTGGGTATCTTTCGGGCGACGGGTGTATCTCTGGAGGCCACCTTTCGGATTCCGGGGGTGGTGGCCGAAGGCGGTATGCTTTGTGGCGGATATCCGGCCGCCCTCTCTTTTGTCCGCCGAGATGGCTCGGTGGATGTGAGGTTGCTATCCCGGATTGCTGGTTTACTGGCGTGAAGGGTAGGGTATGGCACGGGTTCCATGCAGCATCTGCACTACTTGCGGTGTTGAGGTCCTCTTGGGCACGGAGGGAGATTTGCGCTCCCTTTCATTCCTCCTAGGACCTATTCCTCCACGTTCCCCCTTTTTTTTATTCTTTTTTTATTTTTATTTTCTTTTCTTTCTTTTTTTTTTCTTAAAAATAAAAAGAAAGAAGTAACCTAACCATGGCTGACCCAATCCATGAACCCACTACCCCCGGGCCCCTTCCTGATACCGCACCCAGTACTGACCCTGCCTCGTTAACGGATGACTCTTTGGACACCTCTCATGCCCCTGTACCTCTTGCTGGTGCTGGTTCGTCACCTGCTTCAGGTACCAGGGTCCCGACTGGCCCTTTCGATACGTCTGACCTTCGCTCTTCTCTGACCTTGATTCCGGCTTCTCCCTCGACGGTGCGGCAATTTTCGAATCGCTCGCCCGTCTCCCATCGGACCACCCCCGGTCCCACACAAAAACGACCAAGACCCACACATGACGATTCGACACTCCCTTCTCGTTCATCGCAGAAACGACCAGCTCGTCACTCACTCCCCTTAAACTCTCTGTTTCAAACTACTCAATGGACAAAGTTTTTTACTCTTCGTCCAACTTCTCCTAATACCTATCTTTCAGACCATAGTATTGGTAAGGCTCTACTACGCCATGTTGGTCAAAACATCTCATTTCACGCTCTCAAGAGCGGCACTCGCATCATCACGGTCCAGAATGCTGGCCAAGCTCGTGATCTTTCTCTTCTTACGACCATTGACAATACACCTGTTACTATTGACAAGCACCATTCCCTCAATTCTTGTTGTGGTTCTGTCATTTTGCCCACACCATTGTCCAACAGAATTTCCAGATATGTGGTGATGACATTTTCGAGCAGCTTGAGCTCCAAGAACCCCCTATCCTTAAAGTTGACACTTTTGTCCTCCCAGCCAATAAGCGAAGACGTTATCCTTGCAATATAGCTCGTTTAACGTTTGACTGCCGAGAACTGCCACCTTCGGTCTACATTGCAGGTTAACGTTTACAAGTTCGAAGGTGACCCTACACCGCAGCAGTGTAGAAACTGCTGGCGTTTTGGTCATCCAGCAAAATATTGCAGGTCCATGGCCGAATGCCCAGTCTGTGGTGCTGACGACCATGCCAGTTCTTCTTGTACTCTACCTCCCTCTTGCCTTAACTGTCATGAGGCACATCCTTCATATTCTCGCCGTTGTCAGGTTTACCTGAATGAGCGTGAAATCCGTTGTCTCAAAGAGGCGGAAGGCTTCTCCTATGCTATGGCTGTCTCTCATCTTCGCCTTCAAGGGAAACTTCCCGTATTTCTTATTCTCGCATTGCTAAACGTCGCCCGCTTCTGGGGTCCCAACTTCCACGGCTTCCTCTGTGGTTGCCTCATCCGCAATCACCCCTGTCTCGAATCCTTTTGATATTCTTGGCTCCGAGGTCCCTACCTCGGCTTCCCATACTGTCCACACTCCTTCCTCTACTCACTCGCACAATCCTGAGTCTACACGTCCTCGTTCTTCACCTAAACCTCAGCGCCCCCCTCCTTCTCATAAGCCCGGCAAAAAATCCCTACTGCCAGGTCCTTCGCCTCTGACTAGTTCTATAACGTGTGTGGAGGTTCATCCTCCTCCTCATACACTACCTTCATCCCCTGTCCCCTCCCAAGCCCCTTCGACAGTTTCCTCTTCTATCTCCTCACCCTCTACTTTAGTGCAGTCTATAGACTCCCGATCGTTGCTCACTCTTCTTCCATTTCTAATGTAGTCCCACATTCTGCATCTTTGACTTCCGAAACACTGGAAGCTATTGCAGAATATATTACAGAGACTGGACAGATGATGGACACTACTCCACCTGAGGTTCCTCATCTCTCTTCTTCGTCTCAACCCCCTTCCTTCACAACGTCCTCCTCCTTCTCTGATTACAGGTCTTCCGCTGCCTCCACACGTGGACTTTTCTAACCCTAGTCCATAGATTCCTCTCACTTCCACTTATATCTTTCTCTCCATAAATCATGGCTTATTTACAGTGGAATATCCGAGGCCTCAGGGGTAACCGGGGTGAGCTTCAGGTGTTGCTCTCTCAGTTTTCCCTGTTGGGGTCTGTTTGCAAGAACCCAAATTACAATCCACTGTTATCAGGCCCTTTTCAGGCTATGATTTGTTATATTCATCGGATCCTTTTTCCGATGGAACCTTTAACGAAGTGCTCTTCTTATACGCACTGGTGTTCCATACCGTCAGCTCTATGTTCCTTCTTCCTTACATTACACCGCAGCCCGTATCCACTTGAATAAGTGGTATACACTCTGTTCTTTATATCTCTCCCTTCCAGGGCAATGTCTATCCCAGATGTTGATTTTCTGGTTTCTTCCTTACCGCCACCCCTTCTATTACTCGGCGATTTTAACGCACACCATTTTCTCTGGGGAGGATCGCACTGTGACTCCCGTGGCATTCAGTTGGAGGCATTTCTTGCTTCTCTTCCCTCCATGTTTTAAATACGGGTACTCCTACCCATTTTGATCCCCGAACTCATTCTTTCTCCTGCATCGATCTTTCCATCTGCTCTTCATCTACTGTCCTTGACTTCACCTGGTCTGTCCTCCCGGACTTACATGACAGCGATCATTTCCCAATCATCCTTAAGTCCCCTCTGTTTTCTCCACCTCCTCATTGCCCACGCTGGCAATTTGACCGGGCGAAATGGGACCTTTACGCACATCTTACTGCCTTTCATGAGGTTCCTATCTCGTCCTCCATTGATGAGGTTTTACATCTCTTTTCGTCCTCCATCTTCACAGCGGCTTCACATTCTATTCCCCAAACCTCGGGCAAGCATCCTCAGAAGTGCGTGCCTTGGTGGTCTCCTGCTTGTGCTCGGGCAGTGCGTTTGAAACGTGCTGCATGGGGCAGGTATCGATATAACAGAACCACAGAGAGACTCCTTGATTTCAAGCAGAAGAGAGCTATTGCTCGTCGTGTCATACGTGATGCTAAACGCACTTGCTGGCGAGATTACGTTTCTACTGTCACTTCGGCTTCCTCGATGAGTGCAGTCTGGAAGAAAGTGCGAAATTAAGTGGTAAATTCTCCCCGACCCGGCTCCTGTTCTTCAGGTTGCTGGTGTCGATATAGCACACCCTCTTGCCGTTGCCACTGAAATTGGTAACCATCTCGTCCGCATTTCTCAGGGGCTCCATCTTGCCCCTCGTTCCTTTCTTCTAAGTCTGCCAGGAGTTAAAGCCCTTAGATTTTTCTCTTAGAGAAGAATCCTATAATGTGCCTTTTACCCTTCAAGAACTGAGGCAACACTCTCTGCTTGCCGATCATCGGCAGCTGGGCCAGACGGCATACATATTCGTATGCTACAGCATTTACATCAGTCTGCTCTTACTGTCCTCTTACGACTCTTTAATCTTATATGGTCGCAAGGAGTTATTCCAGCTGTGGAAGTCTGCTATTGTTCCCCCTTTTCGAAAACCAGGTGCTACGGGACGTGATCCCTCTCACTACCGTCCCATCGCTCTTACCAGTGCAGTTTGCAAGGTAATGGAACGTCTAGTTAATAGACGTTTGATGTGGTATTTAGAGACTCACAATAGTCTCTCCTAGTCAGTATGGTTTCCGTAGGGCCGTTCTGCCATTGACCCCTTGCTGCGCTTGGATACGTATATTCGTAATGCCTTTGCGAATAACCATTCGGTTATCGCTATCTTTTCGACCTTGAGAAGGCATGATACAACTTGGAGATATAATATCTTGGCCCAGGCCCACTCCTTAGGCCTCCGAGGCAACTTACCATTCTTTCTTAAGGCTTTCTTAACTGACAGACATTTCGGGTCCGGGTTCGTAATGAACTCTCCCGGAATTTGTCCAAGCTGAAGGTGTCCCCCAGGGATGTGTTCTGAGCACAACACTTTTTCTGCTTGCTATAAATAATCTGGCATCTGTTCTCCCATCCAATATTTGGTCATCGCTCTATGTGGATGACTTTGCTATAGCTTGTGCAGGTGTTGACTGTCACCTCATTGCAGTTTCCCTCCAGCATGCCATCAACCGGGTTTCTGATTGGGCCACCACTCACGGGTTTAAGTTTTCTAGTGGCAAAACTCATCAAATTACGTTCACTAGACGTTCAGTGGTCTCTGATCATCCATTGTACCTATACGGCTCACGTATCCAGAACGTGATACAGTCAGGTTTCTCGGCCTCCTGTTTGACCGCAGATTGTCCTGGAAACCTCACATTACCTCTCTGAAGGCGACTTGCCATAGCCGGCTGAACCTCCTTAAAACCCTCGCACATCTTTCATGGGGGCTGATCGTAGAACTCTCCTTCGCCTACATTCAGCCCTAATTCTATCGAAACTTCGATTATGGTGACCAGATATATTCGGCAGCCTCTCCTGCCACTCTTTCCAGCCTTAATCCCATCCATCACCAGGGATTACGCTTATGCCTTGGTGCTTTTCGTTCTTCCCGGTTGAGAGCCTCTATGTAGAAGCGAACATTCCATCCTTGTCCGATCGTCGTGATGCACATTGCATTCGCTATTATGTTCGCTCTCATGACCTCCGCAATCCTTCCATGTATAGGATTGTCACAGATGTTAGTAGACGCTCGTTATTTGTTCAGTCGCCCTGTTTACTTGTCCCTTTTCTCTTCGTCTGCATTCACTCTTGTCTTCCCTTCAGCTTCCACCTTTATATGTTCATGTGGCTTCACCCTTTCCTCTACCCCCTTGGGAAGTTCCTGCTGTCCGTGTCTGTTCTATTCTCTACCTGCGCGAAGCCCAACTGCCTACGGCGGCTTCTCGCTCTTTCTTTCTAGACCATTTCCGTTCTCATTCCCATGCCATCGCAGTATACACCGATGGTTCAAAGTCATCTGACGGCGTCGGATTCGCAGCAGTGTTTCCGGACAGCGTCGTACGGGCATCTGTTACCTCGGCTAGCATATTTACAGCTGAATTGTATGCCATTCTTGTGGCACTTATCCGTATTGCATCTATGCCTGTATCACCATTTGTGGTCGTTTCAGACTCCTTAGTGCTTTACAGGCTATCCGTAAAATGATACACCTCACCCCTAGTTCTTCGTATCCACCTTTGGTTACGCCGTATCTTTAGCAAGCATAAAGATATTGTCTTTTGTTGGGTCCCTGGTCATGTTGACGTACAGGGCAATGAACAGGCAGACACTGCTGCGCGGTCAGCAGTACATGACCTTCCAGTTTCATATAGAGGTGTTCCTTTCACGGACTATTTTGCGGTCATTGCTACCCACCTTCGCACCCGTTGGCAACAACGCTGGTCTGACCTGCTGAATAACAAACTTCATTCTATTAAACCGGTTATAGGTTTCTGGCCTTCTTCTTGTCACCAATGTCGAGGTTGGGAGACTACACTCTCCCGTCTTCGCATCGGCCACACTCGTCTTACTCACGGGTATCTCATGGAGAGGCTCCTGCCCCTCTCTGTGAGCATTGTCAGGTTCCAGTGTCTGTTCGACATATCCTGTTGGACTGCCCACTCTATCAACGAGCACGCAGAATTTACCTCCAACGACGTCTTCGCTCTGCGGCCCTTTCTTTACCTTCCCTTCTTGCAGATGGCCCTCCTTTAATCCTGACTCTCTCATTGACTTTTTGACAGAAACTGACTTACTACACAAACTCTGAAGATTATACCTCTAGCACCTCCCTCAGTCCCTTCTACCTCGATCTCTTGCTACCCTCCTCCCTGCACAATCCACCGTCATCTTGCACTCCATACCCTACTAATCGTCCATCTCCCTCTTACAACCCACTCTCCCTGCATCCTACAATAACCTGCAGCGCTGTATAACCCCTGTGGTTTAGCGCTTCTATTTGATTATAATAATAATAATTCCATTAAACATGCTCTAAAGTGACTGCATTTTTTCCCAGCTAGTAGTCGGTATCATACAAGTCTCCTTCGTGTGACTTTGCTTTATACCTTTACATCCACATATTCTGTGTGCAGAACAATCTTTTATTGTGACATTTCACTGTGCTGACCCTTATATATCCCAAAACAGTCAAAAATGAAAGCTTACTCTACATGTCTTTTACCCCATACTGTGGGCACTGCACCCTTGTATCCACACTTATGATTGATATAAAGTTTGTAGAGCAAGGAAAATAAATGAATTGCAAATAAAAATACAAACACAGAACAAAGAAAGAACTTGTTAAAGGGAGAGAAGAGGATAAGTTGTGAAAGCAAATCTATGACATTTAGGGATCTTTCTATTCCCTCACACACACTATGACCCCCTAAGGGTTTAGCACTTCCACTTCGATATAAATACTATGATCCTTAGGCAATGTCTTTTTATTTTTAGCAATTATAGGGCAAGATCTCCCTTTAAAAGTATATCCCTTAATGCTGGTGAGGGGCTCTTCATCCAAGGAATTGGATCTGCCCTCCCTGGGATTGAGCATGAATGCTTCCTAATCCCCCAGGCACTGCATGTTTAGTGCTTTCACCTAATTTTAAATAAAGATATCCTCCCTTACCTGGAATCTAACCTAATTGGTGTTTAGTCCTTTTTGATTATAATAATAATCTAACCTAACTGGTACCTTCCATTCCTCAGGCACTGCATAAATCCTATAACTAACTCTTCCCCATGATTATAGGCGGGGCAATCTAGTATTTATTAGAAAAGATGTTATTATTTTATTATTATTAGAGTATGTCTGTGTTTGTGGGGAAGTGCTAAATCCATATGGGTCATATGATGCCTGGAGGGCAGGTAGTAAAGTAATTGAATTTAATCCAAGGAAGTATAGGGTAGGTTCATATAATAATAAGAATTTTCTGCAACATGGTGTATGAAAAAAGCATTAAACTTCCCAGTTAGTGTCAGTTAACATGAATAACAGTCGATGGAGATGCCTGAAATAATGTGCATATTATTAGCTTTCAATTTATTGTGCTATATACTGTGTATTATGAGTTGAAATAAACTTTCATTAAACATTATGTATTACAAATAAATAAGTGTGGATGGTCTCACCTGAAGAAAACATCCATAGGGTTAACCCTGCAGGGTTATTAATACAAGAGGGGTCCCACTTATACAGCAGGTTAGGTTCCAGGCTACCGCTGTAAAGCGAAAATCACT
The DNA here is from genome assembly GCA_009830355.1 of Cherax destructor. Taxonomy (NCBI): domain Eukaryota; kingdom Metazoa; phylum Arthropoda; class Malacostraca; order Decapoda; family Parastacidae; genus Cherax; species Cherax destructor. The sequence continues at coordinate 319,297 of WNWK01000666.1, read as the reverse complement.
ATAAAGTGAATCATAGCCTTTTTCTCTTTCAAATGCATATAAAAGCCTGATGACATGTTTACGCTATTGTATATTCAGCAAGCAATAGAGCTAGGCCTAAAAAATGTATGTACACTACTCGCATTGCTTACCTTAAAATATTTTCATTTTTAGCTTACAGTGAGTAGTGAATTTATTGTAGGAACTATGAATAAATGAAAAATGGGTATAATTGAAAACTGCATTAGCAAAACACTGTAAAGTGAAGCACTGTAAAGCGAGGCCTGCCTGTCCTGGATAACCCAGCAAAGTTGTATGATTTATATATACGTATTGGATGTGACCTACAAAAGTCGACTTAACTCCTAGGTACAGCACATATTTACTGTGTGAACACAACAGGTGTCAAGAGCCTGGCCCATACATGACTTGTGCAAGGTAATCAAACCCAGGGTCTTCTAATTGTGAGTAGAATGGTCTGCAATGAGCTACCCTCCTCTCCTCAACGGAAGTTTCTTTAAGCCAGCAATGGGGCCTTTTGATCCAAGAAATTGGACCTGTCATCTTTCATGGATCGGACCTGATTGCTGCCTATTCACCCAGAAGCTGTATGACCCCTATGGTTTTACTTCTCTTCTTCCTCTCGAGACTGGAATGCTAAAACTACCACTGAGATAAAGGTCTCTTTAAAAGGGTGCATTTTTGCTGGTAATTCAAGGAACTGGAACTGTCCTCTCATTCCCCCAAGTGCTTAATGACCCCTAAAAGTTTGGTGCACCACCCGCTTAAATCTTTTCTTTCTTTCAACACGTCTGCCGTTTCCCACCGAAGCGGGGTGGCCCAAAAGGAAAAACGAAAGTTTCTCCTTTTACATTTAGTAATATATATAGGAGAAGGGGTTACTAGCCCCTTGCTCTCGGCATTTTAGTCGCCTCTTACGGCACACATGGCTTACGGAGGAAGAATTCTGTTCTACTTCCCCATGGAGATAAGAGGAAATAAGAACAAGAACTAGTAAGAAAATAGAAGGAAACCCAGAGGGGTGTGTATATATATGCTTGTACATGAATGTGCAATGTGTAAAGTGTAAGTAGAAGTAACAAGACATACCTGAAATCTTGCATGTTTATGAGACAGAAAAAAAAGACACCAGCAATCCTACCATCATGTAAAACAATTACAGGCTTTCGTTTTACACTCACTTGGCAGGACGGTAGTACCTCCCTGGGCGGTTGCTGTCCCACTTAAATATAAATGATAAAAATAAAGTTAGGTGCTAAACCCGAAAAGGTCACACAGTGCTGTGCGCTCTATTATTATTATTATTATAAAATATTATTAACACTTCCGCTGCTTCCCACCAAGGCAGGGTGGCCCGAAATAATAATAATTAAGCGCTAAACCTGAAAGGGTGATACTCGTACTCTCGTGTGTTTAGCGCTTAGTGGTTTAGAAAATAAGACAAATTGAAGAATAAAACTTGTGCAACATTCCCAAATGTTGAACAAGTGTCTTATTCTTCAATAATAATGTACTTTATTAATGAAACTACCACTGAGGTAGGAGGCCCCCTCTTGCTAATGAACAGGTCTTCAGTGAACGAACTGGAATTACTCTCATACCCCAGGCACTGTATGACCCTTGGGAGTTTAGGGCTTCCCCTACATGACTACATCAATGTGCAGTAGAGGTAACGAAGCAAGATAATACGTCAGGTGTCACCTTGTATCAGCGTTGTAGCGAAGTATGGAGGTCCTGGTGACAGAAAGAGACATCTGGCGCGACACACTGGGCTGGTAAGAGTGACGACGGCAGCACAACACTTGCCAGAAGCTCTCGCGGAAGTTCCTTGACATGAAGCCGTACACGATGGGGTTGACACAGCTACGGCAGGGGGAAGTATAATACTAATAATAATAATAATAATGTAAATCTTTATTTCTACACCCCTTAAGGGAGGTTCCTTGATGCTGGTGAGGGGCTAGTAAGTAAATAAGTTTATTCAGGTATACACAGATAGTTACATAGATTATCATACATAGCAGCAAATGTGTAGAGAATCCGGGATAACCCAAAAAGGTCAAAGTGACTTATTTCCATTGGGGACTTTAATGCTCTTGATCTAGGGAATTGGATCTGTGCTCAAGTTCCCTGAATTAAGCCTGAATGGATTCCATCCCCTCTCCAAAGGCACTGTGTAATCTCTACAAGTTCAGCGCTCCCCATGATAATTTATTTCTACAAGTACGTAACATGATACATTTTATAGACCTAGCAGATATCATCTTTTGTCCAGTGTTCCCTTTGGTTTTGGGGCTATACATCTTTGATTATGGGTAAAAGGAAGTCTTTAACACCTGAAACTATAGCTCAAATCGTAGGGCTTCACAAAGCTGGGCACCAGATGAAAGAAATAGTGGAGAATGTTAGTGTGTGTGAGCGTTCAGTGAGGAACTGCCGCGCTGTATGACCCTTGTGGTTTAGCGCTTCTTTTGATTATAATAATAATCAGTGAGGAACTGGGGGCAGCATTTCAAAGCTGGTGGTGGTGTCGAGTTACTGTCTGCCAAACCTCGGCTTGGCCCCTCGAGGAAGACATCTGTTTGTACCTTAACTATGTTAAAGAAGCAGGTAGAAAGTAACTACTTCTTTAACACAGTTAAGGTACAAACAGATGTCTTCTTGGAGGGGACAGGCCGAGGTTTGGCAGAGGGTAACTCTACACCACCACCAGCCTTGAAACGCTGCACTCAGTTCCTCACTGAACGCTCACACACACTAACATTCTCCACTATTTCTTTCATCTGGTGCCCAGCTTTGTGAAGCCCTACGATTTGAGCTATAGTTTCAGGTGTTAAAGACTTCCTTTTACCCATAATCAAAGATGGATAGCAACAAAACCAAAGGTAACACTGGACAAAAGATGGGGCAGATGAGAGACAAAAGTGCAACACTTCCTCTGTGAAGTGTGGCGGCAGGCCGTGACGTCATGCTAACGGCTGCTACCCAGCAGAATGCACTGGCAAAAAAAAAAAAGAGTGCCTTTGATTTTCATCATGGTATTATACCTGGGTGCTCACCCGGCATAATGCCTTGACGAGCACTACACAGGCATTATGAGCCAATAGATTTTTTAGCAATTTCCAATAATAATAATAAATGGACATGAGAGGTACATAAGCTCGGTCTGCAAACCGTCCATCCTAGATTACCGTTGGTTTTAGAGCGAAGCTACAGATCTCACCTGTTGCAGTAAGAGAGAAGGTCGGCGGCTGTGACCACATGCTTGAGGGTGAGAGAGTAGGCCGGGATGACACTGTAGGCCTTGAGGACGTTCACTACCAGGATGGGTCCCCAGCACACCACGAACAGCACCACCACCACCACTAACATAGAGATCACCTGTAATGAACCCAGTGGTAGTGATGACAAGGCAATAACTTGTAAACGAATCCCTGTGGTAGTGATGACAAGGCAATAACTTGTAAACGAACCCCTGTGGTAATGATGACCGGGTAATAGCCTGTAAACGAACCCCTGTGGCTGATGACGCAGTGATAACCTGTAAATGAACCCTGTGGCAGTGATATCTAAGGGTGATAACCTGTAAATGAACCTGTGGTAATGACATGATTATGTAAATAAACTCGTGGTTGCGATGACTAAGGGTGATAACCTGTAAATGAACCCTGTGGTAGCGAGGACTGGAGGGGGTCATAATTAACAAATTAATTATATTGGATCCAAGATAAGGGAGGACAGGTCCAATTCCTTGGATCAGGAGCCCCTCACCAGTGTCAGAAGCAACTATGGTCTGTCTACTATACCTGGATAACCGCATCCGCGGAACATCCGCACAATTTCTTATATCCGCATCCGCATTTTACTGTAAACAGATGTCCGGATATGCATCTGTATCCGCATCCCCGGAACATCCGCAAAATTTCTTACATCCGCATCCGCAAAATAAGTAAGACATCCTCATACACATCCGCATCCGCGGATATCTAAATTTTCACATCCGATACCAGATGTAGACCAAACAAAATGTAAACTTTGCCAGTTGGATTATTGTCACACCCTGCGTCATTATGTACTGGAGTGCGATAAAATTAATGAATTCAGAGACAACTCACTCAGAAATGTTCAAGATATGTCGAAGTATTTTATACACAGTGGTATATTACAGACCATTCTGGAAAAATACCCTGACTTTGCTCCCTGTAAATAAAGCATTGCCACACATACGTGTGTGTGGGTGTATATGTGTGTGTGTGTGACCCAACAATTAATATTTGCACCAATAACTCATTACAGTTGTGACCGGGTGTAGACTAGTAAATTGCTCATTGCTTTATAATTTGTTTATGATTGCAACCATGTATAAAAGTAAGTAAGTAAATTTACTTACATGATTCATTACATTTGAAACTTGTGAGTTCAATACGTTTGTACCTTGTTCAGCTATCAAAACTTTGAGGCCCAGTCTCTGGACCCATTATGTACCTCTGTAATCTTTTGACTACCACCCACAGGATGGGTATGGAGTGCATAATAAAGATATTAAACTAACTAACGATACATCTCTAGTCTACTACCTGTAACAGTACGCCTAAAAGGTGTCTTCATAAATCATTGTTGAAATCAATAGCATTATTCTTTTTTTCATAGATTTCCCGAATAAAGTATGTGAATTATTTGGTTACCTGGGTTTAAAACCTATCGTCTACACTGTAAGTGTATATACACTGAGAGACGAGAACCTCACGGTGCATATATCCTGGTATACATAGGTTAGGTTAGGTAAGATTCGTCAGGAAACAGGACAAGTGTTTCCTGACGCGGGTCTTAGTCATATGATGACCCGCCACTGAAGCTTCTGGTCATCTGACCGAGACCTTCCACTTTCTTACCCCTCCACCCTTTTAAAAAATAAGATTATTCTATTGATATATATAATATATATATATAATTAATATTCGAAAATAATATTAATTTTGAATATGAAAATTGATCAGATTGGAAAATAAAATTGCGAATTTTCAATGTAAAATAATGATCTGACCTGTCGCACTTCTGACTCCTCGCTCTCCCGGCGCCGACCTCGACTTGACCCATTCAACAGCAAGACTCCATTGGCCCTGTGGGAAAAAATGGGCATTATTAATACTAATAATAACAGTACTAATTAATAATAGTAATAATAATAACTCATTTTTCATTGAAATGCACTTGATACTACAGTGTCTTACAATGCACTTGATACTACAGTGTCTTACATTGGAAAGTCTATATTTTATACCCGGCATTTTCGACTTTAGAACAACAGTGGGGCCGGGCTGACTATATGCTGGTGAAGAGCTCTTGATCCAGAGACCTGTATCGGATCTAACTTCATTGCATCCCATTTCCCAGGGGCCGTATAACTTACAGATTGAGGGTTTTCTCAGTGAATACTGACAATATATAAAACACGTCGGCAATCTCCCACCTAGGCAGGGTGACCCAAGAAGAAACACTTTCACCATCATTCACACATAATCCCTGTCTTTGCAGAGGCGCTCAGATACAACAGTTTAGATGTCACTCCAAACAGCCAATATCTCAAACCCCTCTTTTAAAGTGCAGGCATTGTGCTTCCCACCTCCAGGATTCAAGTCTATGTAACGCAGCTTCCACCCCAGTCCCACCTTAGGGTCGACAGAGCACCAGATGATACCATAATGAGGAAATTTCTAGAATTTGAGAGGATAAAAGGTAGGGGTCTATTCTCTCAGAAGTATGCTGCCACCACCTGCTCTTTTAATAATGGATGAGATAAAAGTATCTATAGTAATAGGAGAAGGTGGGGGAGACAGATTTTGGATTAGAGCGGGAAAAAACCCAGTGAGAAATAATACAGGATAGTTATAATACGATAGTGGTCCTGATAAGTACTGGCTCTTAGGGTAGCTTGGCCTGAAAATTGAGCAGTAGGCACCTTATCAGGGGCTTGACTCTCCAAAAACTGATATCAATATGTTATTCAATTTAACCTCTGACAAATGGACCTTATATACATGGCTCAAAGGGGTAAATTAAAACATACCCAGATAAAATCGCTTATCAAATCAAATCAAATCAAATGTTTATGTCTCTGTAAAGATTACAATGTGTGGTTTACATATAAAACAATAATTACAAAGGCCACTAGCATGCCTAGCATGACTAGACATTTCTTTCGGGCAGATTAATAATAGTCCTTACTCTATATTACAAATTACAAATGATTAAATAGATTTACAATAGTGAAATAGTTCAGAATATTTAAGAATATAATAATTTGTAAAATTAGTAATGAGAATGGTTATGTCTTGGCATGATACACAGTTTCTATTAAAGCTCCTATATTTGAGTATCTCAGGCAAACTTATGACTAGCTTGAGATTTATTAGGCAATAGTTATATTCGGGATTTTATGTTTACAGTCATTTGGGTCAGTGTAGGGAATCTGAAATTGTTGGCACCAAAGAAAAAAGAATTACCAGCAACAAATACATATAAGATCTTAGGATCATTCCCAATATTATAGCAGAACATGCCTATAGCAGAACTATGAAAGCAAAAGACTCGGCAGAAGATGCAACAATTCCCCAATGAAAAGTAGGGGCTCCACGAATACACTGAGAGACAACACAGTAAGTGTCCGGGGCCCAAGACTGCTCAACTGACTTCCAGCATACATAAGGGAATTACCAATAAACCCCTGGCTGTCTTCAAGGCACTGGACAGGCACCTAAAGTCAGTACTTGACCAGCCGGGCTGTGGTTAGTACGTCAGTTTGCGTGCGGCCAGCAGTACAAGCCTGGGTGATCAGACCCTGATTCCACCAAGAGGCCTGGTCTCAGACCGAGTCGCTGGGGCGTTGACCCCGAAACCCTCTCCAGGTAAACTCAGGTACTGATGCTAGAACTACCACCCCATACAGGTCCCAAGGAACTCCCTTACTTTACCATACTGTCTGGGGTTACCCCCCTTGATTTAATGCTTGATACATTCCTTCTTCCTTGTAATCCCAGATTACAAACCTGTTCTGATCCCCCAGAGCGAGGGTTTTCAAGGTCTCCAGTAACTATCTCCTTGCCTCAGTATCTCTGGTTGAGTCTGCCAACTCTTAGGCATCTCTTCAGGGAGGTGCCTGGTTTGGCCAACCGTAAACTTCTAATTCTTAGGCATCTCTTTGGAGGGTGCCTGGTTGCTGCTAAACCTTATTAGCAGCAGACTGATTTATAAGAGTAGTCGAAAAAGGCTACGCCGACAGAAGAGACGGGAGTGGAGGCTAGTGGAGGCCTCTACCCCTCCTCTTCTTCACTACAGATTTATGCACCCTCCAGTTCATCATATTTTGCTCCATCCTCTCTAAATAACCAAACCACCTCAACAACCCCTCTTCAGCCCTCTGAATACTTTTAGTAACTCCACACCTCCTCCTAATTTCCACACTACGAATTCTCTGCATAATATTTACAGCCTCCTTCTTGCTGCAGCATTTACAACCCATGCTTCACACCCATATAAGAGTATTGGTACCACTATGCTCTCGTATATTTCATTCTTTGCCTCCATGTACAACGTTTTTTTTGTCTCCACAGATACCTCAATGCACCACTCACCTTTTTTCCTTCATCAATTCTATGGTTAACTTCATCCTTCATAAAACCATCCGCTGACAAGTCAACTCCCAAATATATGAAAACATTCACTTCTTCCATAATCCCTCTCTCCAATGTGATCTCCAATTTTCCTTTAACTAAATCGTTTGATACCCTCATCACCTTACTCTTATCAATGTTCACTTTCAACTGTCAATCTTTACACACCCTCTCAAACTCGTCCACTAACCTTTGCAACTTTTCTTTAGAATCTCCCAAAAACACAGTATCATCAGCAAAAAGTAACTGTGTCAACTACCATTTTGCATTTAATTCCCCATAATTTAATCCCACTCCTCTCCCCAACACCCTATCATTTACTACTTTTACAACCCCATCTATAAATATATTAAACAACCATGGTGACATTACACATCCCTGTCTAAGACCTACTTTTACCGGGAAGTAATCTCCCTCTCTCCTACACACCCTAACCTGAGCCTCACTATCCTCATAAAAACTCTTTACAGCATTCAGTAACTTACTACCTATTCCATACACTTGCAACATTTGCCACATTGCTCCCCTATCCACTCTATCATATGCCTTTTCTAAACCCATAAATACAATGAAAACTTCCCTACCATTATCTAAATACTGTTCACATATATGCTTCACTGTAAACACTTGATCTACACATCCCCTACCCACTCTAAAGCCTCCTTGCTCATCTGCAATCCTACTCTCTGTCATACCTCTATTTTTTTTTCAATAATAACCCTACCATACACTTTACCTGATATACTCAGTAAACTTATTCCCTTATAATTCTTACAATCTCTTTTATCCCCTCTCTGCCAATACTTAGGTACCTTCCCCTCTTTCATACATTTATTGAACAAGAGTATTAACCACTCGATCGCTAGTGCACTCAGCTCACACACAGGTCCGGAGTTCGAATCTCCTCCGGTACGGCTGGAAAACATTAGGGACGTGTTTCCATAAGACACCTGCTGTCCCTGTCCCTGTTCACCCATCAGTAAAATGGGTACCTGGGTGTTAGTCGACTGGTGTGGGTCGCAGCCTGGGACAAAACTGACCTAATTTGCCCGAAATGCTCTGCATAACAAGCGGCTTTCTATATAGTAGTATGTCATTGATGTCAGCTAGGACTGTATACCTTGTACATGTACTTGTAGTAAATAAAATTATCATTATCATTATTATTTTTATTATTATTATTACTTCATTTCATTCTACGTAATGCCTCACGCACCTCCCCCACACTCACATCCTGCTCTTCATCACTCCTAAAAGATGTTATACCTTCCTGGCCAGTGCATGAAATTACAGCCTCTCTTTCTTCATCAACATTTAACAGTTCCTCAAAATATTCCCGCCATCTTCCCAATACCTCCAACTCCCCATCTAATTCCCCTATTCTGTTTTTAACTGTCAAATCTATTGGTACCCTACTGGGATTTCATGTTTTTCAACGTTTTTATGTTAGATTAGGTTCCTTGTCAATCAGTGCGTGCGCCATTAACTAATCAAGTTTGAAATTACATTTTTTTTGGATAAATAACATAATTCAATTTACTCTCCTGATGCCTGAAATGCGTGGTACAAATGCGACACTTTTTACAACACATAATCATTGTAATATCACAAGTATCCAGTTCCCTGTAATGTTTATTTATGTTTAATGAAGTTTGACTCTGATGAATTAAATAACATTTGAAAATGAAACAATATTACTGCAGCCTGTGGTGGCAGTGTCCTGGTGTTATGCATATAAATGGCCTCGTCTTAGAATATGTAATACAATGTTTTCCTGAAAGTGTAACTGGGTGGAAACACTAGGTGTGTTTCCTTACACCTGTTGTCCCCGCTCACCTAGTAAGTAGGTACCTGGGTGTTAGTCGACTAGTGTGGGTGTCGCATCCTGGGGGGCAAGATTGAAGGACCAAAATGTAAACAAAAAATTCTCGATGACGCGATGACTTTCTTGGGTTATCCTGGATGGCTAACCCTCCGAGGTTAAATATCCTAACACAATCTTATCCTATGTTAAACTGTCAACCATCCAATGTAACTTCAATAAAGGATAAACATCTGTATCTTACACACCAGCCAACACTTACATCTGTCCCTTGCCCGTGATGGAGCGCCTCTGCACCATCATGTGGATAATGGCGTTACTGATGGCGGCGTAGGCTGCGGCCATGACGCAAGCGGGCACCAGCAGCACCAGCACCAGCATGTAAGTCTCGTAGCTCCTCCATAACAGTGGTGAGTCGAAGTCTCGTACGCACCAGTACGCCCTCACCCGCACACCCACCTCCATGTGTACCTGTGAGGAGAGTCACACACATACACGGGGTTACTTACACGGGTTTACGCACGTGGTGAGGTGGAACAATAGAATGAATTAAAGGGGCTAGTAAATACTACATAAGTTGTCATTTATTTTTCAAGTATTATTATATATTCAAACGAGTTAATGTGTGGTTAATTGAGTATTGAAAACTGAGCACCGTACGAGCATGGGTCTGCTCATATGTGTGTGTACTCGCCTAGTTGTGGTTGCAGGGGCCGAGTCATAGCTCCTGGCCCCGTGTGTGTGTGTGTGTGTGTGTGTGTGTGTGTGTGTCTGTGTGTGTGTGTGTGTGTGTGTATGTATGTGCTATGCGTGCATGCTTGTACTCACCTAATTGTGGTTGCAGGGGTCGAGTAATAGCTCCTGTATGTGTGGAGGCTCAATCCTCCGTCCTCTTATGTCCAGACACACACACACACACACACACACACACACACACACACACACACACACACACACACACGCACGCACACACAGGATGTTCCAGAGATGGGACACAGCAACAAGGGGTCACAATTGGAAGTTGAAGACTCAGATGAATCTCAGGGATGTTAGGAAGCATTTCTTCAGTCATAGAGTTTGTCAGGAAGTGGAATAGTCTGGAAAATGAGGTAGTGGAGGCAGGTACCATACATAGCTTTAAGAAGAAGTATGATAGAGCTCATGGAGCAGAGAGGGAGAGGACCAATGAAGAGACGGGGTCAGAAGCTATGAATCGACCCCTGCAACCACAATTAGGCGTGTACCTAGTAGCACTGTACGACCCACACCTGTTGAGCGCCCTCTAATAAACACTGCAGCTCAATGGTAGTACTAACCTGGAGCAGGAGAACAGGACAAGCCAGGACCAGGGAGCACAGCCAAATAGCGGCACAGAGGCGCCGAGCCTGAGATATGGTACAGCGGTACTGCGCTCTCATGGGGTACACGATGGCATAGTACCTGCACCCCAAAATATAAATCAATCTTAAATTAAAAACTGAATATTAGTGTATAAAAAAAAAAAGTTACACTTCAATGGACTTCTCATTGTCGCTTACGGTATTTGATATGTTATTAGACTCTTACTTAAGAGTTGTGACCTGGTGTGGACTAGTGAATTGCTCATTACTTTATAATTTCTTCATGATTGTAACCATGTATAAACGTAAGTAAGTAAATTTACTTAGTTACATGATTCATTACCTTTGAAACTTGTGAGTTCATTACCTTTGTACCTTGCTCAGCTATCAAAACTTTGGGGCCCAGTCTCTGGACCCATTATGTACCTCTGTAATCTGTAAATACCTTTGTAACTTGTCATGATTGTTACCAGATATACCTGAGTTCATTACCTTTGTAACTTGTTCAGTTATCAAAACTTTGGGGCCCAGTCCCTGGACCCATTATGTACCTCTGTAATCTTTTGACTACCACCCACAGGATGGGTATGGGATGCATAATAAACATATTAAACTAACTTACTTAAGAGGGTAGGAAACCGTGTAATTCTTGTAAGGTAGGCCTTCTGATCTAGGCTGAGAGTTCCTCTACACCTTACTACGAATATTGAAATAAATGTAGCCTAATCTATGCTTGTATATACGTATCTATCTATATATCTATCTATAGGAAGACAGCAGAATCAGTGAAGAGGTAAAGATTATGTACTCAGTCTAATCACCCTTGAAGTAGTCTTGAATATGTAGTCGATAGGCCTTAAACCCACTTAACCAACTCCACTAACATTCTCTGATAAAATTCCATGTTTCCTGAGGAGCAAAATACCTGCAGTCATAAACCACTAAAACTCGTCCATCTCAAATCTCATTCAGGGAGCCGAGGCATCCGGGATAAGCATCTAATCCCCCTCTGAGTTACCGGATCCACTAAAATAGGTTTTGTAACCAGAGCGAAGAGGATCACCACAGCTCAGCTCCTTGAAATTTATACTGGACTTTCTATATCTGCCTCTCTCTCTCTCTCTCTCTCTCTCTCTCTCTCTCTCTCTCTCTCTCTCTCTCTCTCTCTCTCTCTCTCTCTCTCTCTCTCTCTCTCTCTCTCAGATACGTCATTGAAATAATTAATTTTTTTCTTTTGGGTTGGGGTGGGGGTGGTGGGTGGGGGAGGGGTGAGGGTGGGGGTGGGGTGGAGGGTTGGGGTGGGTATGGGTGGGTGGGGTGGGGGTGGGGGTGGGTGGGGTGGGTGATTGGGGTTAGGAATAAAAAAAAATGGCTGAAAAATTGCTCAATTTTTTGTATGCGTGTTATATGAGCACTTTTGTTTATGCAACAAAAACAGGAAAAAACAATAGATAAATCATACTAAAATTGCTAGGAAAACTAGGCAAATAAATTACACACACACACACACACACACACACACACACACATATATATATATACGATATATATATATATATACATATATATATATATATATATATATATATATACATATATATATATATATATATATATATATATATATATATATATATATATAACAAACTGCACTGGCCGAGACTCGAACCCTAGATACTTTTACACTCCACCCTAGTAGCCTGTCAAAATTCGAGACGCCCTAAACCACTTAGCCATCAATGCCACAAACATCAGGTACCCAGCAGCACTGGACACGACACTCCTGGTGCGGACACATCCGTGGCTGTGGCAAGCTAAGGACTTAATTTCATTCTCCTCTCTTTTCGAATACCAGTTACACAAGTAGGTTACATATTAATGCATATACGAACCACCTGTTCGCTTCGGTCAATGGTACAAGAAGGGGTTATGACTTCCTAGCGTACGTAGGAAGTTACGAACGCTTCTTGTATCATTGACCAAAGAGAATAAATGGTTCGTGGATGCGTTAACGTTGAAACTGTATTAATATACACACACACCTGGCTAGAGGAATTTTATTAGGGTTTCTTTTCATAATAATAATCTTTATTTCTACAAGTGCATGATACAACTTGTACAGACCATAGCTGACATCAGTGACATACTATAAAAGCCCCTGGTTATGCAGAACATTTCGGGAAGCTTAGGTTAATTTTGTCCCCAGGATGCGACCCACAACAGTCGGCTAACACCCAGGTACCTACTTACTGCTAGGTGAACAGGGGAAGCAGGTGTAAGGAAACATACCCAACATACCCGTAGCAACCTAGCTACGGCATATTTCTTGGTACAGTGGATAATGTGCTGCTCTGCTAGTTTTAGAGAACGATTTTATAACTGCGCATAAAACAGAACAAGTGTATTACTGAGGTACAAATATTTATTGTAGGCTAATTCAAGTATGTTATTACCAATCTGAAACCAGCATTAACCCAACGCGTTAAGATTTTAAGCGTCAGAAAAATGGGAATAAATTTGCTAACTAGCTGGCAACAGTTGAACAGCGTATGTAAATACGTCAATTGTGCAATGCATTTGATGCTTTAATAAACAATGCCTGACAATATATATATATTTTTGGAAAATATTCAAGTATTTTTGAGTATTGCTGATGAGAATTAACCAGCATTTATTTATGTGAACTGTATAATTGCGCAAAGTGCTTAATTTCAAAACATACGAGGTCTTAAAAAATATATATATAATTTATGTAACAAAATCCTGACGTGCGAAGTCATTTCTGACTTTATATATGGACTCATCATACTCTATCATTATATTAATGGTGTACAATGACGCCTCGTTGATGACTAAGACATCTGAAGCAATTTGTTGTCCTTATCGCCTTCTCAACAAGTTTTCTATTGGAGACAATAGAAAGTAGTGAAGGGGTAGAACTGTCTCTCAGTCTTGAATAAAAAATAAATCCCTTAGCACCCTAGTTTCGATATATGTGAGGGAGACTACAGAGCAGGAGACTACCATTGCTAAGGGACTGATCACTACCTCTGTTGTCCACAGTATTTATATCACCTCTACTCCGACTGAAGAAGCCTGACGAGCAAGCATCACTGATACCCAGGTGTTGCGCATGTCGTACTTATTCTCATACTACAGTTAATAAGGCCCGGGAGGCGCTGACATCCATTAGATGTAAGCTCTCAGTTACTGAAGATGGCTGCTATAATGTCGCTTATAGCTTGGTGGTATAGCGTTCAGCTCACATCCGAAGGGACCAGAATTCGACTCACAACCAACGTATTAAATATATACCTGAATATTAGTCATCTGTACGTACGTCAGATCTTAACGTACTGTACGTATACCTGGAGAGAGTTGCAGGGGTCAACGCCCCTGCGACCCGGTCTGTGACCAGTAGGTTAATAGCTCTCAGCCTTGCAAATGGAGTTACATGAAACTCTAAAAGAAACGCCAGTATGAATGTTCTTATTGCGAATAATTTCAGAATTAATTCTTGTAGTAAACAAATACCAGATGTCAAGTGTTTATCTATAACCTTGGAGGTGGAGCAAGCAGATTACATGCGCAGTTTTAAGAGAAGGTATGATGGGGCCAACGAGACTAGGAACAGTGTGTTACTGTAATTGGAAGTTGTGGCCAGGAGTACAACTGAGTACTTCCAGGTGAATAAATACAAGGTGAGTACATACAAATGATCAAAACTAGGCAAGTATATACCTGAGTACATCCTAAGTGAGTACATCCTAGATGAGTACAAGATGAGTACAACAGGGCAAGTGCTACTGACCTCTCTATACTCATGGTAGTGAGCGTGAGAACAGAGCATATGGCTGAGAGAGCTTGAAGGAAGTACAGCATCTTACACAGCAGCTCTCCCAGCGTCCATGAGTACGAGAACAACCTCGCCAGCTGTAATAAAGATGTCTTGCGTAAATAATAACGATATCTTACCAAAAACAATAAAATCTTACATATATAATAAAAATTTCCCTACGTTATTCGAGATACTCCTTAGGATGCGTAAGCTTATTAGCATATTTATTGAAATAATGGATTTCACTCAACATTTCGGTTAAATATCAGTCACCATCATCAGGAATAATTTCTGGATACAAGATAAAATATACACCATAAATATATAGAATACAACATGAAAAAAATAAATTAGCCACGGTGGGAGGTGTACAAATATCCTATATCCTACGAAGAATCCAATAAAATAAGCAGACACTGGACGTCATTACTGGCAGACTCCAGCTGGGTTGCCAGCATCTCTGGCAGGTTGCGCCAGCTGCTCATGTTGACATGAATAAATGACAACTTTGCCAGATGGACTATTGTCACAACTTGCATCATCATGCGCTGGACTGCAATAAAATTGATGAATTAAGAGACAACTTACAAATGTTCAAGAAATGTCAAGACATTTTATCCACAGTGGAAAAATACCCTGACTTTGCCCACTGTAAATAGCGTATAACCACTTAGACCTGTGTAAATTCAACCATACCTTACTAAAATATAAGGTAATATAAATAATTCAAAATCACATATAAGCTACACTAACATTTTTAGACCTAATTCATGAGTGCATAAATAACTCAATACGTCTGTAAACAATTCTGGAAGGGTTTATGTGTTAACGGGTTTATGAACTATGTAGCTTTGTGGAATATGAGGATAAATGTACCAGGAAAGCTTGTGGAACAGTGGAATGAGACAGTATTCACAGTTGATACCACGCCAGATATGTACTACTTGTGAAAACCATCTTATTGTAAGCTTCGTGGCTGAGCGATTATAGGGATGCTCTTGGTATATACATGAACTATGTTTCGAAACACCGTCTAGTATTCTGCTTATTCATTCATATATGAATATATAAACATATATGAACAGGACCATGGTTCGAGTCCCTTGTCCACCTTTCCGTTTATTCATATATGAACGTATATAAAAGCGTTGATAACGTATAATCTCACCAGAAGGGACATTGTCTCTCCACATGACTTCCTCTCATAAAAAACCCTCACAGCAACACTATGAAATACTGGTACGGAGGATATCTTTCTCAACTCTTGGGCATGACCTATTTCCAATGGCGGGTCCCACCCACCTGTGACGATATCTTCAACTGGTGCACATCTCTTCTGGCTCCAATATACAAGTATCCTTGTGTCTGCTGCAGCTTGGTTAAGACAGGAAGTGGACATGTGTCAAGACTGAGGGGCTCATTACTTCACCTTACACTGTCGCCAGTTTGTAATCTCTACGCTGAATTGTGAAATCCACTGGCTGGTGGAACATGGTAATAAAGCTACGTGGGTGTTACACATGTATCTTATTCATTAAACTATCGATACTGTATACCGTTAATGTACTAAAAACCTCTGAATGGTGTCCCGTGGCAACGCTCTCGCCTCACAAACGGAGTGTCCGTGGTTCAATTCCCGGACGTGTGGAAACATCGGGAGTGTTTCCTTACACCTACTGTCCCCTTTCACCTAGAAAGTAGGTACCTGGGTGTTAGCCGACTGGTGTGGGACGCATCTTGGGGGACAAGATTGAAGGAACCCAATGTAAATAAGACAGACAGACAGTCCCTAGATGAAGCACTGACTTTCTTGGGTTATCCTGGGTATCAAACCCTCCGGGCTATAAATCCCGACAAAATCTTATCTCTGAACGTCATGAAGAGACCTTGAGGGTACGAAAAAGTGTAGTGGCGGACCTACATTTCTGAGGCCCTGAAGCTTGAACCGTTATGGGGGCCCCTTCACAACCAGCAACGGCTAGCCTACATTATACTATAATTATCTTTTAGTTTTTATTAAAACTTTTGTTTTGTATTGAATTAGAATATATTAAAATTATTATAAAAAAAAACCCTTCTCACAGACCCAAATTTTTTAAGCAACATGGACTAAAGTGTCTTCTGGAGCCCTTCCGGGATTAGGGGCCCTCAAGCTTAATCTTTATTAGTTTCACAGTAGATCCGCCCCTGGGCAAGCTTAAACAGGAGAGGAATGACTGTGGCTTGTGTGAGGGCGGAGGTCAGGTCAGGTCAGGTTAGGTTAGGTAAGGTTCGTCAGGAAACAAGACAAGTGTTTCCTGACGCGGGTCTTAGTCAGATGACCAGCCGTTGGATCTTTTGGTCATCTGACCGAGGCCTTCCGCTGGCTTACCGGTCCACCCCTTTAAAAATTATGGTCATAATTATAACCATTGTTAGGATGGAGGTGTTGACGTCCGGTCTCTCGGACAGGGAAAGGAAACCCAACAAGGTGTCATCCTCAGCGACCCTAATGAACCCTATAAATCAGGTGACCTTCCTGCTGGCGTTAGTGCTTTGATGTTCTCGGGGAATCCAGCAGTCGAGATGATTTTCTCTAAATTTGCTGGGGTGGCCAAAATTGCCACAGGCAAGGAAGGCAGACGGGTTAAGAGGCACGTCAGTTTCCCTGGTTCCTAATATGTTGTTGTTTTTCCACTATAATCTACCTTGTCCATAATTACTATCGCATTTGCTTTGTCTGCTTTCGTAAGGTGAAGTCCAGGATCTTTCCTTAATTCATGGTATAACTTAACAAATCTTTGAGGACAATTGTGTTGTAGAGGTGTGAGCAAAGCAGCAGAAGCAGCAGCAGCAGCAGCAGCAGCAGCAGCAGCAGCAGCAGCAGCAGCAGCAGCAGAGAAGCAGCAGCAGCAGCAGCAGCAGCAGCAGCAGCAGCATCATACTAGTTGCTTTTTGTTTTATTACATGTCAACTAAATGATGGTTGAGTTTTTTTAATGTAAGGGTTTAATTACTTGTTTTACCTAAACCCGTGTGGGTCATTTAGTGCAAGGAGTAGTGAACGTTCAAGCCTTACAGAGGAACATAATGAGTCCAGGGACTGTACCTCAACATCACAGAGGTACATAATGGGTCCAGGGACTGAGCCACAAAGTTTTGATAGCTGAACAAGTTACAAACGCTGGTGCTGAGAGTCTTGCCCATACGTCTCGCCCCGCCCAGGACTCAAGTTCTTTTGGTTGTGGCCCAAATGCTTGACCCCTTGACCGATGGGTGGCTACACACACACACGTTTCCTCTGATCTTAGTGACTTCTCATATCTGTCGGCACATCTTTCATTACGGTGCAGTTAAACGTGTGCTCCACCGTCAGCAGCAAGTAACAAATCACACAGAGGGGATGGTAGGAGCAGTGTGTCAGCAGGTGGATATGGATGACAAACATCACACAGAAGTGACCAATCTTAAATACTTTAGATTTTTTCATAACAAAATTTCCCTGTGAAATTGGGAGATGAAAAAGGACTCTGTTTACATTATTATTATTATTAAATATTAATGAAATACGAAAATAAAAAGGACCTATACATATTATTATTATTATTATTATTAGTGGGGAAATACTAATCCCATACAGCCAGGGAATAGAAGGAAATCAGATTTAATCCAGAGAGAGAGTGCAACTCCGATTCTTCGGATCAAGAGCCCAACATCAAGTGACTCCCCATGAAGGTATCGGGAGTAAACAGACTTTCTCACCCTCCCACCTACACACTGACTTTCTCACCCTCCCACCTACACACTGACTTTCCCACTCTCCCACCTACACACTGACTTTCACCTCCCACCTACACACTGACTTTCCCACCTCCACTGACTTTCCACCTCCACCTACACACTGACTTTCTCACCCTCCCACCTACACACTAACTTTCCCACCCTCCCACCTACACACTGACTTTCCCACTCTCCCACCTACACACTAACTTTCCCACTCTCCCACCTACACACTAACTTTCTCACCCTCCCACCTACACACTTTCTGGGCAGATTAAATTCTCTCTCCAGCCTCGAGGTCATCCAGATTTAATTACGAACCCAGACACGGTCCCCTCAGATACAACATTAAGTCTACCTAATGTACAAATTTATGCATTCCTAACAAAATATTCCTTGTCATTCATTTATATCCCATACTTCTACTACTATAATAATAATATCTTTATTACTACAATTACATGTACAAGGTATACAGTCCTAGCTGACATCAATGACATACTACTATATAGAAAGCCGCTTGTTATGCTAAGCATTTCGGGTAAATTAGGTCAGTTTTGTCCCAGGATGCGACCCACACCAGTCCACTAACACCCAGGTACCTATTTTATACTGATGGGTAACAGGGACAAGCAGGTGTCGTATGGAAACACGTCCCTAATGTTTCCCAGCTGTATCCGGAGATTCGAACTCCGGACCTCAGTGTGTGAGGCGAGTGCGCTAACGATCGAGCTACGGACACCTAGTGTTGGTTGGATTGGTTGGTTAACTGGACAGATCAGATCTGTTTGTGACTTGACCGAGGCCACTGTGTGGGCAAAATGCTGTCAATGAAGGATCGCTTTATACCGTATTCGTGTTTTTACCCACATAGCCTCGTCGATGACTCAAAAATCCCCTACTAACGGCATTATCCAGGTACAGGAGGTTTACAGCACTTAGCTTCACAGTGTTTCGCTAATGCAGCGGTTCTCAATTATACACATTCTTCACTTTTTCAGACTTCGTACAATAAATATATTTACCACTCACTATAAGGTAATGACCAAAATATTTTAAGGTAAGTAATGTGTGTATTGTATATGTAGTTTTTTATGCCTAGTTCTATTGATCATTTAATATATGATAGTGTAAAGATGTTATCAGGCTTTTATATGCATTTGAAAGCGTAAAAAAAGAAAGAAAGAAAGAAAGAAAGAAGAAAAAGTTTCACTTTACAGCGATTTTCGTTTAACAGCGGTAGCCCGGACCTACCCTGCTGTAAAGCGAAGCCTTCCTGTGCTCCCATGTTCGTCTGTGAGTGATCTAACGAGGAAAGCATTTCTAAGATTAACAAAGCAGGATAACATAACAAAGCCAAGTCATCATAGCTAATTCCATCTGTGTTTTTTCCCTGGATACCTCAGACTACCACCTTGCTCAACGCCACCCGGGAATCGAACTCGACTGCCTTTCCTTCGCGAGCCGAACGTACACTAACCTATTTCCGCCATCCTTTGTGACGTGAAAAACTCAAAAACATCCTCACTTGCATATTAATGCGCAAATTACCATGAAGAAAGTGTTTTCCCTCAGACAATGACAGTGTTGGAGAAGGTTGATTGGTATTAGTTATGGTAAGGTCGTACAGCAGGTTGATTGGTATTAGTTATGGTAAGGTCGTACAGCAGGTTGATTGGTATTAGTTATGGTAAGGTCGTACAGCAGGTTGATTGGTATTAGTTATGGTAAGGTCGTACAGCAGGTTGATTGGTATTAGTTATGGGAAGGTCGTACAGCAGGTTGATTGGTATTAGTTATGGGAAGGTCGTACAGCAGGTTGATTGGTATTAGTTATGGTAAGGTCGTACAGCAGGTTGATTGGTATTAGTTATGGGGAGGTCGTACAGCAGGTTGATTGGTATTAGTTATGGGAAGGTCGTACAGCAGGTTGATTGGTATTAGTTATGGGAAGGTCGTACAGCAGGTTGATTGGTATTAGTTATGGGAAGGTCGTACAGCAGGTTGATTGGTATTAGTTATGGGAAGGTCGTACAGCAGGTTGATTGGTATTAGTTATGGTATTAGTACAGCGCCTGGTGAATGGCAGGCAATCAAGGTTAATCATAGGGAGGGAAAGGGAGCTAAAATTCATTGGATCAAGAGCCTCTCACTAGCATCAAGGCACCCGCCTTGGATTCTCAGCAGCGGGGAGAGAGGGAGGTTGATCGTGGCTTCGTTTGGCTTTATTTACAAAGGTGTTTATTTGCATTTTACGAGCACAATTTAGATTTTTTTTACAGCAGCTTTCAATACACACAGATGGACACACAGATAAGCTATGAAGATTTAATCTCGTAAGTTCAAAAAAAAAAAAATATATATAAACGACTTACATTGTTTTTACAATTTACTCAAGAACTCTAGAACACACACACACACACACACACACACACACACACACACACACACACACACACACACACACACACACACACACACACACATTCATTATGCAGGTTTAACCTCGTAAATCAATGTTTTTATTTATCTTCTTTACGGGCACAACTTGCAAATTTTGTTTCCACAATGGTCTTGAGGTCACACACGTTGGAAAAAAAAAATACATTACGAAGATTTAGCCTGGTATGGTCATTGTGACTTATAGAGGACTTTAAAGCATGGGGTCCACCTCCAGTCCAAACTGTGGGACCCATAGCCTCGGAGAAGTGGATAAAAAGGCTTCCAGGAAAAATATTTGGATTTCTTCCTGAAGCCAATTGAATATTTCACTTTCCCTACCACCCCATCTTTTTATTTTTTATACCAGTAGGTATATATATTTGATTTCTAACACAGTCACCTTGTTGCTGTTGTCTCAAATTCACTCCCGTATCACAGAAATTTTAATCACAAAGGAAGTAAGTCTATTAGAAGTTTAATATTTACGTTGCCACTTTCTATAGGTGATTACGAGTCTTCAGCCAGAAAGGTCAGAAAATTTTTCCGAATGGGAAAATATATCTTATTGTTAATGTCGAAAGAGATGCTAGGTTCTTAGCCATGCAAGCACCCTGTGAGGAAAGAGTGGCACCCTGTGGGGAAATAGTGGCACCCTGTGGGGGAAAAGAGTGGCACCCTGTAGGGAAAGAGTGGCACCCTGTTGGGGAAAAGTGTGGCACAGGAGAGAGAATAGCACCATGTGGGAATTTTAGTACCCTGTCAATCCCAAACTACCCAACTATCTCTCCTTTACTCGTCCCCGACTTCAAGGGGAGGGAGGGAGAATGGGTCTTTAAGCTAGTGAAGAGCTCTTCATCCAAGGAATTGGATACACCCTTCTGTTCCTTGCATTAAACCTGTTTACCTCCCACTGCAAGCCATAGCAAGACTCTTACGTGTTTAGCGTCTCTCCATGAACATAATGGCTCTCCCACAGCTTCCTCCATCCCTAGCTATTTGATTGACGTGTACTTCTGGCGATATGTTGGGTGTGATGTTCACTTCAAGATCTTCCTCCTCGAGAGATATCTGTAGTTTCTCTCAGGCTGTTCATTGATTTTTACATCAGCAACAATGAGATATATGAATCAGTCCCCTCTGACATATTATTTACATTTGTTACGAATAATAAAGGTCCTAGAACTGACCCCTTGGGGAACCCAACATGTTACATTTTCCCATCCTGAAATATCTGTCCTTACCATCACCCCTTTGTCTTTTTGTTAGGCATTCTTTGATCCACTGTTAGGACTTTACCTGGTATCTCTGCGTGTTCCAATTTGCAAATCAATCTCTGGTGGGGAATAGTGTCGAATGCTTTACTAACGTCCAGGAATATGCAGTCATTTTATCATTATCTTGCTTGAGTTCGCGGGAGCAGTGACCTCCGGAGGCAGGTCCACCTAAACTTCAAGTTAGTGAGAGAAGACTTACCTCCCTAAATCAACGTTGGCTTAATGTAAAAAAAAAAAAATAGTCCCACTTCTCTAGATATTCAACCACTCTTTTTCCGATTATATTTTCCAGTACTATGGGCAGTATGCATGTCAGTGAGACTGCCCGCGTGTCTGTCCTCCTTGCTTGTGTGAGACTGGCCGCTTGTCTGTCCTCCTTGCTTGTGTGAGACTGCCCGCGTGTCTGTCCTCCTTGCTTGTGTGAGACTGCCCGCGTGTCTGTCCTCCTTGCTTGTGTGAGACTGGCCGCTTGTCTGTCCTCCTTGCTTGTGTGAGACTGGCCGCTTGTCTGTCCTCCTTGCTTGTGTGAGACTGGCCGCTTGTCTGTCCTCCTTGCTTGTGTGAGACTGGCCGCTTGTCTGTCCTCCTTGCTTGTGTGAGACTGGCCGCTTGTCTGTCCTCCTTGCTTGTGTGAGACTGGCCGCTTGTCTGTCCTCCTTGCTTGTGTGAGACTGGCCGCTTGTCTGTCCTCCTTGCTTGTGTGAGACTGGCCGCTTGTCTGTCCTCCTTGCTTGTGTGAGACTGGCCGCTTGTCTGTCCTCCTTGCTTGTGTGAGACTGCCCGCTTGTCTGTCCTCCTTGCTTGTGTGAGACTGGCCGCTTGTCTGTCCTCCTTGCTTGTGTGAGACTGGCCGCTTGTCTGTCCTCCTTGCTTGTGTGAGACTGCCCGCGTGTCTGTCCTCCTTGCTTGTGTGAGACTGGCCGCTTGTCTGTCCTCCTTGCTTGTGTGAGACTGCCCGCTTGTCTGTCCTCCTTGCTTGTGTGAGACTGCCCGCGTGTCTGTCCTCCTTGCTTGTGTGAGACTGGCCGCTTGTCTGTCCTCCTTGCTTGTGTGAGACTGGCCGCTTGTCTGTCCTCCTTGCTTGTGTGAGACTGGCCGCTTGTCTGTCCTCCTTGCTTGTGTGAGACTGCCCGCTTGTCTGTCCTCCTTGCTTGTGTGAGACTGGCCGCGTGTCTGTCCTCCTTGCTTGTGTGAGACTGCCCGCGTGTCTGTCCTCCTTGCTTGTGTGAGACTGGCCGCGTGTCTGTCCTCCTTGCTTGTGTGAGACTGCCCGCGTGTCTGTCCTCCTTGCTTGTGTGAGACTGGCCGCTTGTCTGTCCTCCTTGCTTGTGTGAGACGGGCCGCTTGTCTGTCCTCCTTGCTTGTGTGAGACTGGCCGCTTGTCTGTCCTCCTTGCTTGTGTGAGACTGGCCGCTTGTCTGTCCTCCTTGCTTGTGTGAGACTGCCCGCGTGTCTGTCCTCCTTGCTTGTGTGAGACGGGCCCGCTGTCTGTCCTCCTTGCTTGTGTGAGACTGGCCGCTTGTCTGTCCTCCTTGCTTGTGTGAGACTGGCCGCGTGTCTGTCCTCCTTGCTTGTGTGAGACTGCCCGCTAGTCTGTCCTCCTTGCTTGTGTGAGACTGCCCGCGTGTCTGTCCTCCTTGCTTGTGTGAGACTGGCCGCGTGTCTGTCCTCCTTGCTTGTGTGAGACTGGCCGCTTGTCTGTCCTCCTTGCTTGTGTGAGACTGGCCGCTTGTCTGTCCTCCTTGCTTGTGTGAGACTGGCCGCTTGTCTGTCCTCCTTGCTTGTGTGAGACTGCCGCGTGTCTGTCCTCCTTGCTTGTGTGAGACTGGCCGCGTGTCTGTCCTCCTTGCTTGTGTGAGACTGGCCGCGTGTCTGTCCTCCTTGCTTGTGTGAGACTGGCCGCTTGTCTGTCCTCCTTGCTTGTATTTTGGGATTGTATTTGTAGTACGTACTGCAGAAGGCACATTACCGGTATCCAGGTATTTGTTGTAGATTATTGCTAGAGGTTCACACAGTGTATTCATCTATATGTGGCTGCAGGGGTCAAGTCACAGCTCCTGGCTTCGCCTCTTCGGTGGTCGCTACTAGGTTCACTCTCTAGCTGCTCCATGAGCTTTGTGTGTGTTTATTTACCTATTTGTACTCACCTATTTGTGGTTGCAGGGGTCGATTCACAGCTCCTGGCCCCGTCAGTGTGTGTGTGTGTGTGTGTGTGTGTTTGTACTCACCTATTTGTGGTTGCAGGGGTCGAACCTCCAGGTTTCTCCCTAGATTATACAACAGAAACCTTCCACCAACTTGTTGAAGAAAACTTACGACTCTGAAAAGGAAAACCTCTAAATGTCTCTCTGTAAGCGAGGTCACTGTAATGCGTATTCTTTAAGGGGAGTTTCTGGGACTTGTCCAGAAGGTAAGTTTAAGTACAAAGTTTGGATCAAAGATGTTTCTGACGTGTGTTGGGCTGGTTATTGAGGAAGAGAGGGAGGGAGGGAAGGAGGGAAAGACGAGGAAGAGGAGGAGGAGATGGAGAGAGAGAGAGGAAGTTTATAAACTCAGGGTGAGGAAAATAAAACAATTTTATTAACAAATGTTTGACGTCATACTGAACATAATCCCCCTGTATATTACTGACACACACACACACACACACACACACACACACACACACACACACACACACCACACACCACACATACACCACACTCACAGCCCCCACCCAACACTCCACTATAGAATCCCACAGTACACCGCCAGGTCCCCACCCTCACAGACCCCCAAAACACAGTGTTAGAGAGGCAACTGAAGGTATGGTACACCAATGCTGATGGAATAACAAATAAGTGGGAGGAGTGGCACGAAAGAGTCAAGAGGCATCACCGGACATAATAGCTCTCACAGAAACCAAGCTCACAGGTATGATAACAGATGCCATCTTTCCAATGGGATACCACATCCTGAGGAAAGGCAGAGGGAACAGAGGGGGTGGAGGAGTGGCACTGCTGATCAAAAACCGATGGGATTTTGATGAGCTGGAGAGAGGAGACAGAGGAGAAGCAGGAAATTACATACTAGGAATGCTACAGTCTGGAGGTCCCAAGGTTGTAATTGCAGTGATGTATAACCCACCACAGAACAGCAGGAGGCCAAGGCAAGAGTATGATGAGAGTAATAGAGCGATGGTTGACATACTGGCTGAAGTGGCCAGAAGGGCTCATGCGAGCAGGACAAAGCTATTGATCATGGGTGACTTCAACCACAAGGAAATAGACTGGGAGAACTTGGAGCCACAAGGGGCCAAGATACGTGGAGGGCTAAGATGATGGAGGTGGTACTGGAAAACTTCATGTACCAACACGTAAGGGACACTACCAGGGAGAGAGGAGAAGATGAACCAGCGAGACTGGACCTAGTATTCACCCTGAGTAGTGCAGATATTGAGGACATCACACATGAAAGACCCCTCGGGGCCAGTGATCATATTTTTTTAAGCTTTGATTACACAGTAGAGTTATAAGTGGAGGGGGAGACAGATAGGGCCAGAAGAATGAAGCCAAACTACAAGAAAGGGGACTACGCGGGCATGAAGAACTTTCTAAATGGGGTTCAGTGGAACAGAGAACTGGAAGGGAAATCAATAAACGAGATGATGGAATATGTGACAACAATATGTAAGGAAGCTGAGGAGAGGTTTGTACCCAAGGGAAACAGAAACAACGAAAAAGCCAGGATGAGCCCGTGGCTCACCCAAAGGTGCAGGGAAACCAAAACCAAGTGTGCCAGGGAATGGAAGAAGTATAGAAGGCAAAGGACCCAGGAAAATAAGGAGAGCAGTCGTAGAGCCAGAAACGAATATGCACAGGTAAGAAGGGAGGCCCAATGACAGTACGATAATGACATAGCAGGGAAAGCCAAATCTGACCCGAAACTGTTGTACAGTCACATCAGGAGGAGAACAACAGTTAAGGACCAGGTGATCAGGCTAAGGAAGGAAGGAGGAGAGATCACAAGAAATGACCGCGAAGTGTGTGAGGAACTCAACAGGAGATTCAAAGAAGTGTTCACTGAGGAGACAGAAGGGACTCCAGAAAGACAGAGAGGTGGGGTACACCATCAAGTGTTGGACACAATACACGCGACCGAGGAAGAAGTGAAGAGGCTGCTGAGTGAGCTAGATACCTCAAAGACGATGGGGCCGGATCACATCTCTCCATGGGTCCTGAGAGAGAGAGCTGAGGCGCTATGTGTACCCCTAACAACAATATTTAACACATCTATCGAAACAGGGAGACTACCTGAGGTATGGAAGACAGCAAATGTAGTCCCAATCTTTAAAAAAGGAGACAGACATGAAGCACTTAACTACAGACCAGTGTCACTGACATGTATAGTATGCAAAGTCATGGAGAAAATTATCAGAAGAGTGGTG
This sequence comes from Cherax destructor, assembly GCA_009830355.1. Classification (NCBI taxonomy): domain Eukaryota; kingdom Metazoa; phylum Arthropoda; class Malacostraca; order Decapoda; family Parastacidae; genus Cherax; species Cherax destructor. The sequence goes on along the minus strand of WNWK01000666.1, from coordinate 292,727 downwards.
GAACACCTAGAAATTAATGAGCTTATCAACGGCAGTCAACACGGTTTCAGGGACGGGAAATCCTGTGTCACAAACCTACTGGAGTTCTATGACAGGATGACAGCAGTAAGACAAGAGAGAAAGGGGTGGGTAGATTGCATTTTCTTGGACTGTAAGAAGGCGTTTGACACGGTTCCACACAAGAGATTAGTGTAAAAGCTGGAGGACCAGGCAGGGATAACAGGGAAGGCACTCCAATGGATCAGGGAATACCTGTCAGGAAGACAACAGCGAGTCATGGAGTGGAGGAACATGTGGGCAGAGGATGGCACCAGCTAGGAGTGGAGGAACATGTGGGCAGAGGATGGCACCAGCTAGGAGTGGAGGAACATGTGGGCAGAGGATGGCACCAGCTAGGAGTGGAGGAACATGTGGGCAGATGATGGCACCAGCTAGGAGTGGAGGATCATGTGGGCAGATGATGGCACCAGCTAGGAGTGGAGGATCATGTGGGCAGATGATGGCACCAGCTAGGAGTGGAGGATCATGTGGGCAGAGGATGGCACCAGCTAGGAGTGGAGGAACATGTGGGCAGAGGATGGCACCAGCTAGGAGTGGAGGAACATGTGGGCAGAGGATGGCACCAGCTAGGAGTGGAGGAACATGTGGGCAGAGGATGGCACCAGCTAGGAGTGGAGGAACATGTGGGCAGAGGATGGCACCAGCTAGGAGTGGAGGAACATGTGGGCAGAGGATGGCACCAGCTAGGAGTGGAGGAACATGTGGGCAGAGGATGGCACCAGCTAGGAGTGGAGGAACATGTGGGCAGAGGATGGCACCAGCTAGGAGTGGAGGAACATGTGGGCAGATGATGGCACCAGCTAGGAGTGGAGGAACATGTGGGCAGAGGATGGCACCAGCTAGGAGTGGAGGAACATGTGGGCAGAGGATGGCACCAGCTAGGAGTGGAGGAACATGTGGGCAGAGGATGGCACCAGCTAGGAGTGGAGGAACATGTGGGCAGAGGATGGCACCAGCTAGGAGTGGAGGAACATGTGGGCAGAGGATGGCACCAGCTAGGAGTGGAGGAACATGTGGGCGGAGGATGGCACCAGCTAGGAGTGGAGGAACATGTGGGCGGAGGATGGCACCAGCTAGGAGTGGAGGAACATGTGGGCAGAGGATGGCACCAGCTAGGAGTGGAGGAACATGTGGGCAGAGGATGGCACCAGCTAGGAGTGGAGGAACATGTGGGCGGAGGATGGCACCAGCTAGGAGTGGAGGAACATGTGGGCAGAGGATGGCACCAGCTAGGAGTGGAGGAACATGTGGGCAGAGGATGGCACCAGCTAGGAGTGGAGGAACATGTGGGCGGAGGATGGCACCAGCTAGGAGTGGAGGAACATGTGGGCAGAGGATGGCACCAGCTAGGAGTGGAGGAACATGTGGGCGGAGGATGGCACCAGCTAGGAGTGGAGGAACATGTGGGCGAGGATGGCACCAGCTAGGAGTGGAGGAACATGTGGGCAGAGGATGGCACCAGCTAGGAGTGGAGGAACATGTGGGCGGAGGATGAGCACCAGCTAGGAGTGGAGGAACATGTGGGCAGAGGATGGCACCAGCTAGGAGTGGAGGAACATGTGGGCAGAGGATGGCACCAGCTAGGAGTGGAAGAACATGTGGGCAGAGGATGGCACCAGCTAGGAGTGGAGGAACATGTGGGCGGAGGATGGCACCAGCTAGGAGTGGAGGAACATGTGGGCGGAGGATGGCACCAGCTAGGAGTGGAGGAACATGTGGACAGAGGATGGCACCAGCTAGGAGTGGAGGAACATGTGGGCGGAGGATGGCACCAGCTAGGAGTGGAGGAACATGTGGGCAGAGGATGGCACCAGCTAGGAGTGGAGGAACATGTGGGCGGAGGATGGCACCAGCTAGGAGTGGAGGAACATGTGGGCGGAGGATGGCACCAGCTAGGAGTGGAGGAACATGTGGGCGGAGGATGGCACCAGCTAGGAGTGGAGGAACATGTGGGCAGAGGATGGCACCAGCTAGGAGTGGAGGAACATGTGGGCAGAGGATGGCACCAGCTAGGAGTGGAGGAACATGTGGGCAGAGGATGGCACCAGCTAGGAGTGGAGGAACATGTGGGCAGAGGATGGCACCAGCTAGGAGTGGAGGAACATGTGGGCGGAGGATGGCACCAGCTAGGAGTGGAGGAACATGTGGGCAGAGGATGGCACCAGCTAGGAGTGGAGGAACATGTGGGCGGAGGATGGCACCAGCTAGGAGTGATAACAGCCAATCTGAAGAACCAACTGAGTGAGGAGTCTGAAGGGAAGATTAATGCCCTTAGAAGGAAAACTAAAGTAAAGGAAGAGGTCCCAAAAGAGGGGAATATGGGTAAAATGGCAGAGAAAAAAGACTAAAGTTGAAGCAGGAGATAAAGAAAGATGAGAAAACTTTTCAGAAGAAGTTATTAAGGATAATATAGAAGAAAGTAGTTGTAAAGCAGAAAAGGGAATGAAAGAGCTGAAGAAGACCACAGAGGGAATGAGAGGGAGGATATTAGGGAGGGAAACAATGAAGGAAGGAAAGAGGGCAGCGAGGACGAAGATGGAAAGTCACCCTCGGAGATTCTTGCTAAAGATAGTGAGGCGAGGGAGGTGATAAGAGAGACAGCAAGGGAAATGGTAAGAACAGACAAAGATATTAGGAATGAAAGATAATGGGAGGAGAGGGAGGAGGAGGTCAATGATTATCTACGGACTTCAAAAAACAAAAGGAGGCCAAGTACGTAGGAGATAGAAAGGCGAAGAACGTGAGAAGGACAAGACAAGACAAGAGAGACTAGGTAAGACCCTTACGGGCGAAAGGGGAGTGGGAAAAGTGTAAGAATAGGTGGTTGAGAGGAAGAAAATTTTGTAGGAGAGATAGTACCAGGGCTTGACCCAGTAGCTAGGCAGATAGTGGTTCAGGATGGTCCATGCCCCGTCAAATTAACCTCCTGGTACCATATAACTTAAGAGAGGATATTACGATACGTGCAGGCATACAATTTCAGTTATTATTATTACAATCATAACAAAACGCTAAACCTACTGGCCCAAAGATGCATCAACCGTTGACATACTTGCAACAGTTGATATAATTACAACAGTTCTGATGAGGTAAACGGAAATCTGAAAAATTAGGTACCTATGCAACATCTGGGTATGAAGCACAGGCATGAAGCTCAGCTTCATGAAGCTTAGCTTCATGCCTGTGCTTCAGAGTCCTCAAGACTACGGTGCTCTTCACCAACTCAAAGCCTGACGGACTAATTACCTCGTCTTACGTATATAATTCTACAGTCTTCACATTGTGTCCTTGTATTGATAAAGTCACTGGAGGGCGAAACGTCTACAAATAAAAAAGCCCAGATATTGCACATGTGTTTAATTTTTCATCTTGTCCGTATTCACGTACAAATGGAAATTTATTTAACGTGATTAAACGAAAATATATATTTTTTCCTACGTTTTATACATAAAATGTCCAAAGCTGCGCCTACACATCTGAATTTCACTCTCCTCCGTCGTAATATTTTTAGCACCTGGTATTAAATTCTTAAAGCTCCACCACTGAGTCTTTTGGAGGTTATCACAGCCTCTCCAGGATACTGGGAATGGGTCCTACAACTGGTCACAGGGCAAGTGGCGATGCCAGTTGTTCCCAGAATATGGTACTCGTTACCGTGCACAAGTGTTGAAAATTTGAAGCCGATTAGATGAGACATTCTCGAGTTATGAGAGAAATAAAAACGAAAAAGCTAGAGGAAAAAAAAGAGGCAACGAAGTAGGCATTCACCTACAGGAATAAGTAATAATAATAATAATAATAATAATAATAATAATAATCTACGATAAAATTACAAAGCAAAAGTATGTACGTGTGTATGTGCTTGATGTGTGTACTCACCTATATGTGGTTGCAGGAGTCACAGTTCCTGGCCCTGGTGTGTGTGTGTGTGAACACTGTCGTACCTGATTCTAAAACCATGCACCGGAGTCTGCCTTCAATACCACTTCAACAAAAGCATTCCACTTTCTGACACCCTGAAACGTCACTCACAGGTACGCACACCACATGTGCGTATCTGAGTGTCACGAACATGTGTGCGTATACGAGAACACTCTCTAATAGGACAACGCAATCCATTAACGCACTGCGTTAGTATCACTAGTGTCACTCACCTGTCGTTACCTCGTCTGCTGAACCAGTCAAGAATATTTACGCTTTTTTCGCAGCTAATTGGAAGCTGTAAATAATTTATTAATTATTTTTTTTTTGGGGGAGATTCTCTCATTTCGAGTCCGTCAATTATTGTTTATGAGTCCAACTATTTATGAGTCCGTCAACTATTGTTTCTTCTGAGTCCATCAACTACTGTTGACGAGTCCGTCAACTGTTGTTTCTTCTGAGTCCATTACAGTCCATCCAGTGCTCTCCTTCAAGGCTCTCCTGCAAGGCTCTTCAAGGCTCTCACCTTCCCAAGGCTCTCCTTCAAGGCTCTCCTTCAAGGCTCCTCCCTCTGCAAGGCTCTCCTTCAAGGCTCTCTCAAGGCTCTCCTTCAAGGCTCTCCTCAAGGCTCTCCTTCAAGGCCTCTCAGGCCTCCTTCGAAGGCTCTCTTCAAGGCTCTCCTTCAAGGCTCTCCTTCAAGGCTCTCCTTCAAGGCTCTCCTGCAAGGCTCTCCTGCAAGGCTCTCCTGCAAGGCTCTCCTGCAAGGCTCTCCTGCAAGGCTCTCCTTCAAGGCTCTCCTTCAAGGCTCTCCTGCAAGGCTCTCCTTCAAGGCTCTCCTTCAAGGCTCTCCTGCAAGGCTCTCCTGCAAGGCTTTCCTGCAAGGCTCTCCTTGAAGGCTCTCCTGCAAGGCTCTCCTCAAGGCTCTCCTTCAAGGCTCTCCTCAAGGCTCTCCTTGCAAGGCTCTCCTTCAAGGCTCTCCTGCAAGGCTCTCCCAAGGCTCTCCTCAAGGCTCTCCTGCAAGGCTCTCCTGCAAGGCTCTCCTTCAAGGCTCTCCTTCAAGGCCTCCTCAAGGCTCTCCTCAAGGCTCTCCTAAGGCTCTCCTGCAAGGCTCTCCTGCAAGGCTTTCTCAAGGCTCTCCTTCAAGGCTCTCCTGCAAGGCTCTCCTTCAAGGCTCTCCTGCAAGGCTCTCCTTCAAGGCTCTCCTGCAAGGCTCTCCTTCAAGGCTCTCCTTCAAGGCTCTCCTGCAAGGCTCTCCTTCAAGGCTCTCCTGCAAGGCTCTCCTTCAAGGCTCTCCCGCTTCCTTCAAGGCTCTCCTGCAAGGCTCTCCTTCAAGGCTCTCCTTCAAGGCTCTCCTGCAAGGCTCTCCTTCAAGGCTCTCCTTCAAGGTTTCCCTCCTTCAAGGCTCTCCTGCAAGGCTCTCCTCAAGGCTCTGCCTTCAAGGCTCTCCTTCAAGGCTCTCCTGCAAGGCTCTCCTGCAAGGCTCTCCTTCAAGGCTCTCCTTCAAGGCTCTCCTGCAAGGCTCTCCTGCAAGGCTCTCCTTCAAGGCTCTCCTTCAAGGCTCTCCTTCAAGGCTCTCCTTCAAGGTCTCCTGCAAGGCTCTCCTGCAAGGCTCTCCTGCAAGGCTCTCCTTCAAGGCTCTCCTTCAAGGCCCTCCTTCAAGGCCCTCCTTCAAGGCTCTCCTTCAAGGCTCTCCTTCAAGGCTCCTCAGAATCTGTCATGTACTTAGTGTTTTCTATCAGTTTCCCCAGATTTGTCCAACAATACATTGTATATACTCTGGAAAGTGCAGTTCCCTCTTTGTATATACACTGCGGGGTGGTGGTGTATATTTTAGCATATTTCAGAGGCATAGAGAAGCCGCAGCTAGCTAGCCGCATGCGGTTATTTCACTTCATTCAATGCGGGTAGCTTGCTCATTCACTTCGGCTCGTGAATAAAACTTACATTCACTTAAGCTGACACAGGGACTAGAGGGGACACGATAACGACGTACAAAATATTGAGAGGAATTGACAGGGTGAACAGTGACAGAATTAATCAGAGATGGGAAATGGGAACAAGAAGGAACAACTGAAAGATGAAAACTCACATGAGCAATAGTGATGTTGTCAGGAAGTGAAACAATCTGGAATGAAGTGACTCCCAATGAAAACTTGTCAATATTTGGGGAGACAATGTTGGTAGTGCCGCAGGTACGGCGCGCCGCCGGCACACACCCCGCAGGCGGGAGAGATACATGATTATATACACCTGGAAAATCCTAGAGGAATTAGTACTAAACTTGAACACGAAAATCACTCCCTATGAAAGCAAAAGACTCGGCAGGCGATGCAACATCCCCCCAATGAAAAGCAGGGGTGTCACTAAACGATAAGAGACAACACAATAAGTGTCAGGGGCCCAAGACTGTTCAATTGCCTCTCAGCATACATAAGGGGGATTACCAATAGACCCCTAGCACTGGACAGGCACCTAAAGTCAGTACCTGACCAGCCGGGCTGTGGGTCGTACGTCGGTTTGAGTGCGGCCAACAGTAACAGCCTGGTTGATAAGGCCCTGATCCACCATGAGGCCTGGTCACAGACCGGGTCGTGGGGGCGTTGACCCCGGAACCCTCTCCAGGTATAATCCAGGTAGAGGCAGGATACATATCCATGATATATATATATATATATATATATATATATATATATATATATATATATATATATATATATATATATATATATATATATATATTATGTTAAATGACGGGAAGATGAGTTCTATTCCCGGCCTGGAGGTTGTTGATGTTTACATGGCGTACCTCTAACAAGCCGCCTCACGACAGATCTTCACGAGGGAAGGCTGCCTTGGTGCTACTGAAGGGATCTTGATGAAAGGAGCTGCAGATATCCTCTCCTTTCCTAAATCGACCCTCATTACCTTCCACATCCCCCCCCCTCTCATTTCCCAGGCTCTGCATGACCCTTCACGGGGGTTATTGCTTTCCTCTGAATACGGTAATAACCACATTTACTGGTTTAATTAGGAGAGTCTAATGGCGTATCATCGCTAGTGTAAAACTAGCTTAATGAAATTGGAAAGTTCACCCGGAAGACGAAATAATCTAGAAATTTGTTGGTCTTCCCAAGAACACATTCCCGCAACATGAAAAAGAATTACTGGTTACATGACCTCCTTGACCCGTTGTGTACATAAGAACATAACAATTAGGTAGCACTGTAGCAGGCAGGAGGCAGGAGCTCACCTTCATGGGAGTTGATACCTAAGGTGGGTAGAGCACACGCACCTTCACAGGAGAACCTATATAAGTGTATAATACTGACCTTGATCAGGGGAGGTTATGTGTGTGGATGACACTGACCTTGACCATGGGAAGTTGTGTAAGGATGTGGATAATACTGATCTTGACCAAGGGAAGCTACATAAAGTTGTGGATAATACTGACCTTGACCAGAGGAAACTGCGTGAGAGTGTGAATAATACTGACCTTGACCAGGGAAAGTTGTGGGAGGGGTGTGGATAACACTGACCTTGACCAGGGGAAGTTGTGTAAGGTTGTGGATAATACTAACCTTGACCAAGGAAAAGCTGTACAAGGGTGTGTATAATACTGACCTTGACCAAGGGAAGCTGTGTAAGGTTGTAAGTGATATTGACCTTGACCAGAGAAAAGCCGTGTGAGGGGTGTGGATAACATTGACCTTAACCAGGGAAAAGCTGAGTGAGGGGTGTGGGTGACACTGACCTTGACGGGGATGCAAATGAGTATGAGGAGAAGGTCAGCGCTGGCCAGGGAGGCCAGGAAGACGTTGGTGGTGGTCTTGAGACGACGGTAGCGACAGATGGTGAAGATAATGAGAGAGTTGCCCACTACACCAGCCACATACGTCACTCCGTACACCACTAGCGGCGGCGCTAACTGACGCCAGAAGAACGTATCCAGCGCCGCCTCGTAGTCGTAGTCGTAGTACGTCTCGTTCCCGGTGACGTTCTTCAACGACTGGTTCAGCTCGATATTCACGTCGTCCAGGTTGAATTCCGGATCTGTTCCGGAGTCTCTGATTGGTTCAGTCCAGCCAGTTGGAATATAAGCAGACGAATTCTGACTTGGAATCTGGAATGGCCAGCTGGTGGTGCTGACATTCCCTCCGTTCCAGGAGCTATCCAGGGCGCTCCAGGTACTGGTGGTATTCCACAGGGAAAGGGGATCCCTAGACTCCTCCGGGAAAGCTGCTGCTGATGTTGTTTTTTCCGTCATTACTAAAACTCACATAAGCCGCTCTTAAATTCAACTCAAAATTCTCCCCCACACCGTTCGAAATTATTCCACATTTTGGGTCACATTATGAACAACAGTTTCCATGAAGTATATTGGCCTTAGCAAATTTCTTACAAGTACAGTCTTTGTTTTCAGGACAATTACCACTCTTTTCTCAAACAACTGCAGGAGGGAAATAGATGCGAAGACATTCACTATACTTCGCTACTTCTCGGTTATAATCACGTCCATATTCACGAAGTCTGCGACCCTGAAAATGACCAGACATTAGAGTCAAGATACTAGAAAATGTTACAATAATATGGACGCAATCTGGACGTCCAGCATAAATCGGGTCTAAGGATATATACACCGAGAGGTACCGCTACAATACTGACAAGATAAGAAACTAGACATATGCAACACCTGGGTATCTTTATGACTGGTCAGGCATTTTCAAATACAGAGGCCCAGGTGTTCTGTGTAAATTTAATTCTACGCTTAGAGATGTCTGTATCTCAGTGTACATACACTGAGAGTTTAATTTCAATGATTTAATAATTCTTGTCTGGTGGTGAAAAAGATTAAGTGCAACTATAATGAACTTCGTGTAGTTGATAGGCTTGAAATCCATTTAACCATCCATCGGGTCCACAGAAATTGGCTGGTTAAATCTGCACTCCTAATTCAGTGGTCGAATACCAATCAGAATCACGAACAAGAGTTTCTTTGGCTTATTAACCCAAATAATTTTGAAGTTGTAACCAGAAGGGCCCAGAAAAGCCAAGCAATGTATCTGACTTTCTTACTGCTAGATAAACACACGAGGATACCCACCAGGAATCGAAAGAGGGTATTCACGATTGTACACTCTAGGTTTGAACATAAGCAGGTTCACTTCCGGTACAATACAATGCATTATTATTATTATTATTATTGGAAAGGGTTAATCACGTAGAAGCCATCCAGCGTCAGGGATAATGAAGGTAAGCAAATTTAATCAAAGGAAGGGAAGGATAATTCGAATTCCTTGAATCAAGAGCCTCTCACTAACATCAACACATTTTTCTGGAAAGGTGTATAAAGAAGAAGCACGGGAAAGCAACCGGGGAAAGCCCAGTGGAAACGTAACTCTCTGTAGAGCTTTATCCTCACCTGGCGAAGCTCTACAAGAAGGGAAAGCGTCTTTTCACGGGATTTGTGGGCAAGACGTGCCATCCTACACGGGGAGAACCTCGACACACAGCGAAACATCTTTCTACCTGCCGTCCTACAAGGCTAAAAGCCGGGAAAAATGCTGAAAATCAGGATCCAATCACACTGAGAGACGGACGTCTCCGCCACCGCCGCCGCCGCCGCCGGGCTGTTCACCGACGCGGAACGTAAGATCTTCCGACAATGTTAAATTTTATCTGCGCTCGTTCGCGAGAACCACATTTGATTTCGTCGTCGACTGAACACGAAAGCCGATCTCTCTCATATATCTAATTCCTAAAGCAGCGATTCCCAATATTTTCGAAATCAAGGGGCGGTCTTCAATCTAGAAAAAAAAAAATGTGGACATACCCTCAAATGGTAATTGGCGTAATATTTGGAAAATTATTATAATCATAAGTAAGCACTAAACCTATATTGGTCAATATTCGAAGTTAATTGAGACGAAGCGAAGGAATTCAGTAACGCTTGCTGTATCCCTTGGATTCGGAGGGGGGCTCTTAGGGGGGGTCCGCGCTCCCTTTTCAGGGGCCCGAGCCTCCTTTTCAGGGGTCCGAGCCTCCTTTAAGGGTCCGCGGACCCCAGTTTGGGAAACAACCATAGAGGAATATTATTTACTGATCATCTTAAAGATAAATGATCCCACTTTATTGTGGCAGGGGATAGCGCTAAACCAGGAGGGGTCATACAGTGCCTGGGGAAGGAGAACTAAAGGCAATCAGGTATGATCTCACGGCTCCAGTTGCTAGAATCAAGAGCCCTATTTTTTTTTAGGATCAAGGGCCCTAGCTACCAGGATCAAGGACACTCTACTGGGATCAAGCTTCCTCCTTCCCTCTCTTCTTCCTTCTTACCCTCCTCCTCAATTCTTCTACTTCCTCCCTCCTCCTACTCCTCCTCCACTTCCCCTTCCGTCTTATCTTCCTCCATAGGCTCCCTCAAGATTCCCTCAAGGCTCCCTCAAGGTTCCCTCAAGGCTCTCTCAAGTCTCCCTCAAGGCTCCCTCAAGGCTCTCTCAAGGCTCTCTCAAGGCTCCCTCAAGGCTCCTTCAAGGGAAGGTAGGTATGAAGGAAGGTAGGGAGGAAGGAGTAAAGGTAGGTAGGGAGGAAGGGGTAAAGGTAGGTAGAAAGGAAGGAAGGTAGGGAGGAAGGAGTAAAGGTAGATAGGAAGGTAGGGAGGAAGGGGTAAAGGTAGGTAGGAAGGAAGGGTTAAAGGTAGGTAGGAAGGAAGGGGTAAAGGTAGGTAGGAAGGAAGGGGTAAAGGTAGGTAGGAAGGAAGGGGTAAAGGTAGGTAGGGGGGAAGGGGTAAAGGTAGGTAGGGGGGAAGGGGTAAAGGTAGGTAGGTAGGGGGAAGGGGTAAAGGTAGGTAGGAAGGAAGGGGTAAAGGTAGGTAGGAAGGAAGGGGTAAAGGTAGGTAGGTAGGGAGGTAGGTAGGGGGAAGGGGTAAAGGTAGGTAGGAAGGGAGGAAGGTAGGAAGGAAGCAGTAAAGGTAGGTAGGAAGGAAGGAAGGTAGTCCCAGGAAGGGTTGGAAAGGAAAGATGTGAGAGAGGTTTTAAGTGGTAAGGGCTTGAGCATCCAGCAGGTATGTGTGTGCTTCAGATCCGAGTAAGGGAAGAGGAGTGACTTGTGGCTTGAGGTGTTTACACATTCGTGGAGTTCCAGTTCTATCGAAGAACCTTAGCCACTCAAAATTTTATGTACCAGATTTTGAAAATCTACATCCTGTCTGAGTTGCCCGAAATACGCCTGTTTGGTTTCATTATTTTGGGGAACCTCTAAGCCCGTAAGGGGTTATGCAGGGCTTGGGATGAAGCGAGAGATAAATATCAGATTTGATCCGAGGGGAAGAGTAGCTTCAATTGCTTATATCAAGAGCCTTTCAAAAGCATCAAGGAACCCCACTCCTTGAAGGGACGGAGGTAAGAGGTTAGTATTTTTTTTTATCAGAATGGAGCTCGGAAGAGCCTTTATGGCGCCATTGCTGGTTCAGGAGAGGCCAGGGGAGGCGGGGATCATGGTCCGAGACCACTATTGGTACTATTTCGGTTTACAAAAGGCCGCAGACCAATGCTGGTCCAGTGTTTGCTTCCGCGGGGGTCATCATCAGACACCAGTCGTGGCCCCATGCGAGGGCTGGTCCAGTGTTGGATCCCCGTGGGGACCATGATCAGAGACCAATCGTGACCCCATGCGAGGGTTGGTTCAGTGTTGGATCCCCGTGGGGACCATGATCAGACACCAATCGTGACCCCATGCGAGGGGCTGGTCCAGTGTTGGATCCCCGTGGGGACCATGAACAGAGACCAATCGTGACCCCATGCGAGGGTTGGTCCAGTGTTGGATCCCCGTGGGGACCATGATCAGAGACCAATCTTGGCCCCATGCGAGGGTTGGTCCAGTGTTGGATCCCCGTGGGGACCATGATCAGAGACCAATCGTGACCCCATGCGAGGGTTGGTCCAGTGTTGGATCCCCGTGGGGACAATGATCAGAGACCAATCGTGACCCCATGCGAGGGCTGGTCCAGTGATGGCCTCCCGCGGGGGTCATCATCAGAGACCAACTCTGGTCCTGAGCGAGGACGGGAGAAATCACGGTCGGAGACCAGTGCTGAGCCTGTGTCAATTTAGACCAGACCGTACTCATGGTCCACGGAAAAAACGGAAGCTGGAAAAAAATCCCCAAGAAAAAGAGAATCGAATCCTTGACGAGAGAACAAACAGAAGAGGTGAAATACTCTCAAACCTCCTCAATCTAGCGAGAAACCTTATTTGCAGTTAAACCTTTGCTACGACGTTTCGCACAGAGACTAGACTTTGTCATACCCGATAAAAGAGGACAGGACTCGTGTATAACACCTGGGTATCTATTGATTGACACGTTTCGCCCAATCAGTGGAGGAAAACGTGAAGAAGTAATTTGACGTGTTTTACCTCAGAGTCTTGTTGAATCTGTTGAAATCCTGTAAAATCTTTAAAATACTGTAAAAATTCTTTAAAATCCTGTAAAATCTTTTAAAATCCTCTAAAATCCTGTAAAATCATGCAAAATCCTGTAAAATCCTTTAAAACACTGTAAAATCCTTTAAAATTCTGTAAAATTCTGTAAAATCCCGTAAAACACTGTAAAATCCTTTAAAATTCTTTAAAATCCTGTAAAATCCTTTAAAACACTGTAAAATCCTTTAAAACACTGTAAAATCCTGTAAAATCCTTTAAAATCTTGTAAAATCCTTTAAAATACTCTAAAATCCTTTAAAATACTGTAAAAATTCTTTAAAGTCATGTAAAATTCTGTAAAATCCTGTAAAATCCTTTAAAATCTTGTAAAATCATTTAAAATTCTATGAAATCCTTTAAATCCTATGAAATCGTCTAAAATAGTACAAGTCCTACAAACCAGATTAACATATAATATCCTATAAAATTCTATGATGTGAGAAATTCTATGATATCCTGTGAAATTCTATGATATCCTGTGAAATTCTATGATATCCTGTGAAATTCTATGATATCCTTTGAAATTCTTTGATATTCTGTGAAATTTTATGATATTCATTCTATGATATTCGTTCGCATTTGAGAACGGAGGTTCGAGCGTCTGTCACGCCTTACCACGAGGAATAGGGAACCAGTACCCCAGATGTTAGGAGGCTCCAGTACCCAGGTGCGAGAGGCTCCAGTCCCCCTTTAGGAAGCACTAGCACTCAGGTGAGAGAGGCTCCAGTGCCCCAGGTGTAAGAGGCTCCAGTACCCCAGGTGTAAGAGGCTCCAGTACCCCAGGTGTGAGGTACCACCCGGTTAATAATATGCTAAGTTAAATCCAAATATATTTCCTCACTTAGTCTTCCACCAGCGGTACAAAACGCGCACGCTAAGGGCGCCTCCACATCACGTTGGCGAAACGTCTTTCTCGCAAGATAATTGGGCAAAGTTTTCCCCGGGGAGGAAAAAAAAATGCCCATTTCCCAGTCCTGTTAGTCAGCCAGCGCTGACGAACGCTGGCAAAAGATTTCTCTTAGGGAATTGTGAGCGTAAGAAATAGTGAACGTTCAGAGAGTCAGACAGAGAAATTATTTTTGGCAGAGAGATCGGCAGAGAGGCAGGAAAATGTATATCTCTGTGTACACACACCGTCAGGTGTTTCTCTTCATGTGTGTACGTATGTATGCCGACTGGTATTATTCTCTCAGTATATACAGTATATACATCAAGAGGTGTGTATATCTCGGAGTATATAAACCGAGAGGATTGTGTATCTCAGCTCCTATACACCGAGAGGTATGTATCTCTCAGTGCATATACACAAAAGATGTCTCTCTGGGTATATACTGTGCAAGAAACGCTTGAACTCCATACAAGGAAGACGTATTTCCGATGTTAGTGTACTAGTGAATTACTCCTTGGACAACTAACGTGCGAGCGACGTGTTTGTTCCACATTGTTCCAGACAAAACCACGTCTGCGAGGGTGGTGGACTGATTACATCGTCTTTTACATCTCCAATGCTTCTGTTGTCTCCTCTGCATTCGACTGAAGAAGCCTAATGTACAGGCGAAACGTTTCGAAATAAAGATACCTAACTGTTGCACATGTGTCTTAGCGACCTGTTGGTCCTCAAATCCCCACCGGTTTTTAATAAGCAGTGCAACTCCTCCTTCCCCTCTGCTCCTTCTATCTTTCCTCATGATCTGATATCCGGGTGGAAAGATTGCATCTGTTATCATTCCTGTTTGTCAGGAAATAGGACAAAGTGTTTTCTGACGCGGGTTTTAGTTATATGACGACCCGCAGCTGGAGCTTTAGGTCATCTGACTGAGGCCTTCCACTGGCTACCCGTTCACCCTTTAAAAAATATGGTTATTACTGGGAAGTGTGTGTGTCAGTATCTCTGTGTACCATATGGATAGAAGTGCCAACTGTCAGGGTCAGTGATATCAACAGAATGCCATTAGCCAGCAAAAACGTATAAACGATGCTAGTGAGGGTCGACGATAGAAAGATTTTTGGCTCTCCTACCTTAAACGTTGACGTAGCTGTTAGGGGAGTTTAAAAACACGCAAATCAAGATAGAGAAAGGGTGCATGTCAGCTATACACCACCTATCAAGGTTACTTTAATACCTAAACTAGGGATTAAAGTGAATACTGCATATATACATTGGAAGATATACGACTCTCAGTGTATCTAGTCCTTGGGAACAGAGATGCAAGTAATCTCCAGACTATATAATTATTTTTGCATTAAAATTAATATAATCGTAGTCTGAAAAAAACATATTTGTTGCGGAAATTTGCATAAGCTCATTGTTATTGAAGTTTTTATATCTCAGTGTCACCTACAGGGATCAGTTGAAAGCAACCAGGTGGTCATGAAAACGACCAGGTGGTCATGAAAGCGACCAGGTGGTCATGAAAGTGACCAGGTGGTCATGAAAGCGACCAGGTGGTCATGAAAGCGACCAGGTGGTTATGAAAGCGACCAGGAAGGAAAGTGACCCAGATGGAAAGTACGGAAAATTAATAAGGTGTTGGAGGCTTGTTTACCACTGTGATGATAGGCTAGGAAGCTGAAATCTCCCAGCTGACCTATTTTAAGCTAGTAACTGGGCATCAGGCCCTTGAATGCCGTTCTCAAGGTCATCAATGTCCTCTCCCAGTGTGGAAATTAATAAGAACCCAGAATAAATTACGGAAGGACCATGATTTGAGTCCTTATCTATTCTTGTTTATTCTGTATCTAGATGTATTCCTGCTAACCCCTTTTTTTTAGGGGCGTAGTTCCTACGTCTTTTGCGTATCCCTTTGTTCTTGCGATACCGTCCATAGGATAGATCAGGTGTGCACAATTACCCAAAATCTACACACACACACACACACACACATCCAAAGATGCATTATAAAGCTCTTGGAGCAGGGAGTGGACCTAGTAGAGACAACCAAAGAGGAGGGGCTAGGAGCAGTGGCTTGACCCCTGTAACCATAAGTAGGCGAGTGTACCACACACACACACGTCAATACACTCCACTAATCCCCTCAACGTTAATGGTAATCACTACTGTATATTGTGGCTATTTTAGGACGATAACCCAGCAAGATAATGACTGACTCTTTTTATTTCGTCCTGTCAATACACATTCTATTTCTGGCTCCAGTTGATGTAACCTTCAGCAAAAAAAAGTTGTCTTGGGTCAAGGACAATAGTGTGTGGAGATGGATATAGTTGACTTGGGACAAACAAGAGGAATGATAGAAATAGCTGTCTTGGGAGAAGGACAGAGGGCAGAAAGACAGAAAAATAGTTGTACTGGGAGAAGGAAAAGGAAGCGGACAGACGAAATGGGGAGGGAGTTTGAGGTAATCAGTCTCTCAGCCTTGGTGCAAGTGTGTGTTATATATATATATATATATATATATATATATATATATATATATATATATATATATATATATATATATATATAGAAGGGGGTCCACCTCTGGTGTACATTGTGGGACCCATAGCCTCGGAGAAGTGGATAAAAAGGCTTCCATTAAGAATATTTAGATTTCTTTCTGAAGCCATTTGAATATTCCACTTCCCCTACCACCCCATCTTTTTTTTTTTTTTTACCAATATGTATACATGTGTATAAACTTTATTTGAAGACATATATATGTCGTGCCGATTAGGTAAAACTGGCGATTCTGGCTTAAATAGCAACGCTCTTCTTGCCGAATAAGACAAGCGAAAATTTGTGTATGCAATAATTTCGCAAAAATCATTCTGAACATAACGAAAAAAATATATTTCATTGTGTTTGTAAATTATTAAATTATTGTAAACTTATCTAAAATATATTTAGTTGGGTTAGGCTAAATTAAATTGCGCTTGTTATAATAAGGTTAGGTAAGTTTTCTAAGTTTCTTTTGGCACAAAATTATAAATTTTTACATTAACATAAATGATAAAAATATATCTTTAAACGTATAAGATAAATTTTTAGAAAGGACTTAAATTTAAATGAGTTCTTGCTAATTGACCAATTTTACCTATTAGGCACGACATATATATATATATATATATATATATATATATATATATATATATATATATATATATATATATATATATATATATATATATATATATAAATTAAAGCATGCACATGGGGATATAAATCTTTAGCTCTGGATCTTTCGCACTTTCGTGCGTCGTCAGGAGCTATGCAACGGTGCAAGACAACAATAGTATTGCATTGCATTACTAGCAACTAGGTCCGACCTCGACATTTCGGTCTGACTTTGACCGAAACGCGTCTCATCTCGTGAGTTGTCTGGCTATTCCGTGTCCTGTACCAGTAGAGTCTTTAGCAAATCTCTCGGTCCTCAGTATAATAATATAATAACGTCGAGGCGGAGACACACGTACACACTACCTCTCCACTTCTTCCTTCAGCCAAGACCGAGGGACTGACCACCTTAAAACTACCTCTCCACTTCTTCCAGTATAACAAACTCCTCTGTATTCGACTGAAGAAGCCTGCTGCGCAGGCGAAACGTTTAGGCAATAAACATACCCAAGTGCTGCCCACGTTAATTATCGTAGTGTCCTTTTCTTTAGTCTACTTTAATATCCGTGTCTCCCTTTCTACTCTCTACTGGTTAGTCACTAGCGACTAGTGGAAGTAGACACTGTATTTCTCGTACGTCAGATTCGACTGTAGCGTCTACCACTTGTAGACGGTACTGTAGACAGAACTGTGGAGGGTAACGCGAGTGGTTCCCGTTGTTATTCATTAGAAAATGCACTATCGAGATATTAATTAGCTAAGTACGCATTGTTTGCGTTGATGAAAGTGTGCGAAACTGGATAGTAGAGGAGGAAGAAGAGGAGGAGGAGGAAGAAGAGGAAGAGGAAGAGGAGGAGGAGGAGGAAGAAAGAAGGAAGGTTAGATATTTTGTAGAAGGTATAAGTCAACTACGTCATATCTACGTCATACGACTGATACTGATTATAAAAATAAAAAAATGTGTGAGGCTCATAGTACTGTGTTTATACTGTGTGAGGTTCATAGTACTGTGTTTATACTGTGTGAGGCTCATAGTACTGTGCTTATACTGTGTGAGGCTCATAGTACTGCGTTTATACTGTGTGAGGCTCATAGTACTGTGTTTATACTGTGTGAGGCTCATAGTACTGTGTTTATACTGTGTGAGGCTCATAGTACTGTGTTTATACTGTGTGAGGCTCATAGTACTGTGTTTATACTGTGTGAGGCTCATAGTACTGTGTTTATACTGTGTGAGGCTCATAGTACTGTGTTTATACAGTGTGAGGCTCATAGTACTGTGTTTATACAGTGTGAGGCTCATAGTACTGTGTTTATACAGTGTGAGGCTCATAGTACTGTGTTTATACTGTGTGAGGCTCGTAGTACTGTGTTTATACAGTGTGAGGCTCATAGTACTGTGTTTATACAGTGTGAGGCTCATAGTATTGTGTTTATACAGTGTGAGGCTCATAGTACTGTGTTTATACAGTGTGAGGCTCATAGTACTGTGTTTATACAGTGTGAGGCTCATAGTACTTTGTTTATACAGTGTGAGGCTCATAGTACTGTGTTTATACAGTGTGAGGCTCATAGTACTGTGTTTATACAGTGTGAGGCTCATAGTACTGTGTTTATACAGTGTGAGGCTCATAGTACTGTGTTTATACAGTGTGAGGCTCATAGTACTGTGTTTATACTGTGTGAGGCTCATAGTACTGTGTTTATACTGTGTGAGGCTCATAGTACTGTGTTTATACTGTGTGAGGCTCATAGTACTGTGTTTATACTGTGTGAGGCTCATAGTACTGTGTTTATACTGTGTGAGGCTCATAGTACTGTGTTTATACTGTGTGAGGCTCATAGTACTGTGTTTATACAGTGTGAGGCTCATAGTACTGTGTTTATACTGTGAGGCTCATAGTACTGTGTTTATACTGTGTGAGGCTCATAGTACTGTGTTTATACTGTGTGAGGCTCATAGTACTGTGTTTATACTGTGTGAGGCTCATAGTACTGTGTTTATACTGTGTGAGGCTCATAGTACTGTGTTTATGCTGTGTGAGGCTCATAGTACTGTGTTTATACAGTGTGAGGCTCATAGTACTGTGTCTATTCAGTACTCATCTATTTGTGGTTGCAGGGGTCGAATCATAGCTCCTGGCCCCGCTTCTTCACTGATTGCTACTAGGTCCTCTCTCTCCCTACTCCATGAGCTTTATCATACCTCGTCTTAAAACTATGTATGGTTCCTGCCTCCACTACGTCACTTTCTAGGCTATTCCACTTCCTGACAACTCTATGACTGAAGAAATACTTCCTAACATCCCTTTGACTCATAGTACTGAGTTTACAGAGTGTGAATGGGTGAGGACGTGAGCAATGATAATGATCTGGGAGAGAGAGAGAGAGAGAGAGAGAGAGAGAGAGAGAGAGAGAGAGAGAGAGAGAGAGAGAGAAATTACTTGTTGCTGTTTTTACTGTTTTTGTTTTTGATGTTAGCTGCTTTCCCCCAACATTGTTGTTGTTATTGCTAGGTAAACGTTGCTATCCTCCTTTTCGTCTTCCTCCTCTTCCTCCTCCTTCTCCTCCTCCTCTTCCTCCTCCTTCTCCTCCTCCTCTTCCTCCTCTTTCTCCTCCTCCTCTTCCTTCACCACCAACAGCTCCCTTAGAGCAAATATTGAATTCCAAAATTGATACTCAGATTTACGTATATGGTGAAGTGGAGGCGGCTGGTGCATAGGTGGCCAGGAGACAGAGAGAGAGAGAGAGAGAGAGAGAGAGAGAGAGAGAAGAGACAGACAGACAGACAGAGACTTTGTCTGAAGTCGCACCTCATAGACATTTATTCAGTTATTATTATTATTATTATTATTAGGTATAAATTAAAAGTAGTCACTCTGCCCCATTCCAAAAGGAGAGTAGACGCCTATCAACACCAGTCAGGTTTTTAAAAACGAAAACTCTGCTTCCCCATTCGGACGAAACAATGGTGGTTCATCAAGCAACTTGTTATTTACCGTCCTGCCATATTCATTCCCATTCACGCCATTAATGGGTCATTAGGCACTCTTATTTCGGTGGAGTATCCGTGGTCTCTATAGTTGGCTTATAGGAGTTGAAATCTGTCTACTACACGAGGGTCGTGCAGGCGGCTTGTCACCTGTACATCGACAGTCAAGAATATATATACACCGAGAGGTATATCTCTCAGTGTATATACATCGAGGGGTGTCGTGCATCTCTCGGTGTATATACACCGCAAGATAAACACCTAGTGTCTAATCGACATGTGCCTAAGACAAAATGGTGACTAACCTCTGGGTATATATACCCAGGCCCGGTGGCCTGGTGGCTTGAGCTCTCGCTTCACACACGGAGGGCCCGGGTTCGATTCCCGGCGGGTGGAAACATTTCGACGTGTTTCCTTACACCTGTTTTCATGTTCACCTAGCAGCAAATAGGTACCTGGGTTGTTAGTCGACTGGTGTGGGTCGCATCCTGGGGGACAAGATTAAGGACCCCAATGGAAATAAGACAGACAGTCCTCGATGACGCACTGACTTTCTTGGGTTATCCTGGGTGGCTAACCCTCCGGGGTTAAAAATCCAAAGAAATCTTATCTTATCTTATTTTATCATACCCTGGCTCTTCTCTATCCCGCTCACTAGATGGCAGCACTGGTCTATATCAGCTGTCAACACACACCTCAGCTGATTGATGTTATTTATACTCTGAGTAAACCCTTTGTCTCTTAGTCGTAATAATAATAAAAATAATAATAGTAGTGAAATTAATAATAATAATAATAATAATAATAATGAAATATAATACTTTTAATAATAATGAAATTTATAATAATTATAATAATAATGAAATTCATAATAATAATAATAATAATAATAATAATAATAATAAAATTAATAATAATATTAATGAAATTAATATAATAATAATAACAGTAATAAAATTTATAATAATAATCATAATAATTATAATGAAATTAATAATAAAAATAATATTAATAAAATAATAATAGTAATGAAATTAATATAATAATAATAATAATGATGAAATTATTATAATAATAAAATTAATATATAAAAGAATAAAATTAATAAAAAAATAATATAATATAATATAATATAATCATTAATAATAATCTACAAGGAAAATATCACAAATGGATGTGAAATTTATTTTATTATTCTTATGGGGAAGCACTAAACCCGTAAGGGTAATTCAGCGCCTGTGGAAACTGGATTCAGTCTATTTTGGTCCAAGGTGGGGGAGGAAGATGGCAGCTCCAGCTCCTAGAATCAAGAGCTCCTGTGTATTAAGTAAATATTTCCTATTTTTTTGTTTGTTTTTGAGAAAATAATGAAAATTTGAACTGATTTTTTTTCTTGTGTTCGTTTTTTTTTTTTCGATCTCGTTTGAATGTGCAGGAAACACTTATTAAATAACGAAATAATGAGAAGTGAGCGATATGTAAATATATGAACTGTGGTGAATGAGGAGAAATTGTATATTTGAAAAAAAATAGAACGCCAGACAACCATAGCCTAAAATGTGGACGTTAATACACAGGTATACACACGCCTGTATAAACACAAATGCGGGGCCAGGAGCTGTGACTCGGCCCCTGCAACCACAACTAGGTGAGGACAAATGACGTAGTGGAGGCAGGAACCATACATAGTTTTAAGACGAGGTATGATAAAGCTCATGGAGCAGGGAGAGAGAGAGAGGACCTAGTAGCAATCAGTGAAGAGGCGGGGCCAGGAGCTATGAATCGACCCCTGCAACCACAAATAGGTTAGTACACACACAGACGGACATGCATCTACTTGAGTGTCAACAAGAGAGGCCAGCCTTAAAGAACTCAATGTCCAGACGCAACACACTCCTATATAATAACTTCAAAACTCTCCCCATAGTTTTTACCCCATCCTGAGGCATAATTTACCCCGTAAAGTTTTATTTCACTAACCCATTAATGAAAATTTATATTCCTGCTTTTGATCTTTCTTGCAATAAAGTTAAAGATATTTTTTTTCCTTGCTCGCGTCTTGCAATTCAAGCCATGGAAAATATACTCTCACGTGTCAACCCTTTTCAGTAACTTTTTCAACATTAACTAGTTTATATGGCCTTTTCATCACAAGGTAAACAAAAGTAAAAGGAGACTAAAAATAAGAATATCTTCGTCGACTCTGGCCTGGACGGCCTCGTCTCCTCCCCAGGAGCCGCCTGCCGAAGCTCATATCGTTTTGTTTACCTCTGATGCTCCCTTTTTTTTTCTCCTCGTCCATTCAGCTGCAGCGGAATTTCGCAGCTCCGATAACCCAGACCTCGGAGAAGAAAATCTAGAGGATGTTTCGTTTTGTCATGGACCATTATCAAGTCATTCAGAAATGAATTGTTATTACTTGGAAATGGTAAGGGCTTATACGGCATAAGCCGTCGTGGCCCTTAAAAACACCATCAACAAAACAACGACTCAGTAATGGTCCTGGTCCGACCGAAATGTTGGCAAAAGTTTCCTCTCTCAGAGTGTGGGGGGTTGTTTGTGAATTACTGCAGCCATGGTATTGTGACTTTCATATTTCAACTTTTACGAGTGGATATATTGACAACGCCCCCTGTAATCTATATAAGCTTTTACGAACCTTCATGACAAAACACAAAACCACATAACATACCGCCAACATCCCATCACTTATAAATAGAGAGGGAAGGGGATAGAACATAGGGTAAAAGGGGAATAACACATTTGGGTCATAACATGTAAGGTCATTTATGAAGTACAATATAATCTTTACTAGCAGACATTACGGAGCGCTTGGCTCACAACCGAGAGGTCTCCGGTTCTATTCTCAGACAGGATGTGACGAATGGGTCAGCCTCTTTACCCCTGCTGTCCCTCCTGCTCTTGTTGTTTCCATGGCTTTTAGAAGGAGTTCCTAGCTTCTCAGAAGGAATTTCTTAATACTTCTGCATTTTATTTCCCCCTTGCATATCTTTGAAACGGTTTAATTAAAAGATCACCAGAATGTTTCAGGTGCGCACTGATTCTCTCCTTTATTTTCGAAAATTCTGTGCAAGATACACAAATAACCCGCACATAGGAGAGAGGAGCTCACGACGACGTTTCGGTCGGACCTTTTACAAGTCACACTTGTGACTTGCTAAAGGTCCAAGTCGGACCGAAACGTCATCGTAAGCTCCTCTCTACTGTGTGCGATTTACTTGTGTAATAGGCTTTAATGGGATTTTTTATTTAGTGGTCTTGGGGGGACCAAGCGAGCTGGCCGAGGTTTGCTATGAATGAAGTGACAGAATCTTTCACTTTGGTCTTTCAGTTGAAGATTTTGAGGTGTTCTAGTAGTGAATGTTATGGCGAGTTCTCCAAACTTTTTACTATGTAGAGGCTTCTGTGTGGAGGTTCTTAAAAAACTGTCACTATGTAGAGGCTCCTATGTAGAGGCTGCTATGTACAGGCTCCCATGTAGAGGTTCCTATTTAGAGGCTCCTGTTATCTGAGAAGGTCCAGCATATATTCGAATTGTAAAGTGTGAGGTTGAAGACCACAAGTCTATCCTCCTCGTCAGCAGTGGTAATCAAGGTCCGTCGCCAGTGGTAATCAAGGTCCGTCGGCAGTGGTAATTAAGATTCTCTCGTCTTTGGCGAGGTTCTTCATGGTGTTAAGGTAATGGCGAGGTAACGAGGGTTACAAGGGTTCCTTCACAGATGCAGTAATTAATCCTTGCATGAAACCCTTCCGGAAGCCACTATCCTCTTGGTTCACAATAATATTCATAAGCCTCTTATGGTGTGGGGGAGAAGCCAGGGTGATAAGTGACTGCTGAAGGCGCGTAGCTTGGAATCTTCAATTATCATTAACTCAAATTCAGCTTTCTAAAACACAGGCAGTGTCAATATCTTCAGTGCATTAGAAAAAATAATTTCTGACCATCAAGACATCACCATCAGGTGAAAAAACTCAGTAGACAGTTGACAATGAATTGAGAAAACACGTAAGAAAAAAAAAACACAAGAGGAGAATAGATATTTCGATCTCCGGTGATCTTCAGCAAAATAGAAGAGTAGAAAGTCTAATTTATCCGGTTCTACTGAAAAAGAAAACAATCTCAGAGGATCGACATAGAGTGTCACGTTACATTGTGTTTATCTCTACATGTGGGTTTTGTCAGTGCATTGTAGCTACCACGTTATTATGATATCCTTCCCAAGCTTATCTTTCTTTATTCCTTTTCTCTCTCTCTCTTACAATGCATTTTCTTTCCCTCCTACTTCCCTTTATATATATATATACTCTAAATTATTTTAGTCATTGTGGGAGTGCTAAAGACGTAGGGGTCATACAACATCCGAGGGGATGGTAGTCAGGTAAGATCCAAATAAGGGGAGATCAGGTCCATTTTTATTTTAATCAAGAGCCCCTCCCCGGCATCAAGGAACCTTCCTTGAGGGGTATATTAACCTAGAGAGGTGATATGAACTGTTAGAAAAAAAAGTCGCTAAGAAAAGTGTGCTTCCGAAGGTAATTTTGGATATATTATACAATTTCGGCCTTACAACATCACTATGACGGGGAGTGAGTGAGAAATGATGACCTTGAGACAGAGTGAGAGATGATGACCCTGAGAGGGAGGGAGAGGGAGAGAGATTCCATATTTTCTCTGCAAAATTACATTGTTAACAGAGAAGCGTAAATATACGTGTTAAAATTTCTAGTTTTTGATTCTATATTCATAGAGAGTGTTGATAAATTAGACACATATGCAACACTTGGGTATCTTTCTTAAGGAAACGTTTCGCCACACAGTGGCTTCATCAGTCCATACAAAGGAGAATCGTGAAGAACAGGAGGAGTTTGAGGTAATCAGTCCCCCAGTCTCGTGGGAAGCAAATCAAAAGTAATGACGCTCTAACCACTGGGCCAAACAGTCCTACAAACATCATGTACCCAGTAGCACTGAGTACATGCGAGGACATACGTGGCTGTGGTAAGCTCAGAACTAATTTTATTCTACTCCCGTTTAAATACCAGCCTTCACGAGCACTCCACATGTCAGATGTAACCACGAAGTCGTGCTGGCTAATATAACACGGGTTCGACCCCCGGCCAGCCGCAGTCTGTTAACTGCACTAATACCACTTGTTTGTGGTTCCATTATTATATATATATATATATATATATATATATATATATATATATATATATATATATATATATATATATATATATATTAATGAAAATAGTAATATGTACGTTTTTTTGAGCTTTGTGAATCGGGCATCGCTCTTACGAACAGCCTTGTACATAAGCCATGATAAAAGTGGGAATTTGATGTGGTCAGTGGTCTAATCAGGTCAGGTTAGGTAAGGTTCGTTAAGAAACAGGACAAGTGTTTCCTGACGCAGGTCTTAGTCATGTGATGACCCACGGCTGGAGCTTTTGGTCATCTGACAGAGGCCTTCCGCCGGCTTACCGGTCAACCCCTTTAGAAATTATGGCTATGATTTAAACCAATTTTTTCATAATTAGTCGTCTAATTTCAATGTAGATGCAACTTTCAGGGGAGAGATTGTTTTGTTCATTACTGACCTAACTCTTTCTTCCATCACATTGATCCATCACATTGATCCATCACATTGATCCATCACATTGATCCATCACATTGATCCATCACATTGATCCATCACATTGATCCATCACATTGATCCATCACATTGGCTTATGTTTACATTCAGGTAATATATATCAGTAGTATCACCGAAGACTACTACAGGAGGGCCCCGCTTATACAGCAGGTTAGGTTCCAGATTACTGCTGTAAAGCTAAAATTGCTGTAAAGTGAAACAGTCTTTCACTTTCAAATCCATATAAAAGAGTGATAACATGTTTATAATAGCATATATTAAGTGAACAATAGAGCTAGGCCTAAAAAAATACATATACAGTACACACATTGCTTAAAATATTCTCGTCCTTAGCTTATAGTGAGTGATGAATATATTTATTGTAAGTCTGAATAAATGAATAATGGGTATAAATGAAAACCGCTGCATTAGTGAAGCGCCGTAAAGCGAAGCACTGTAGAGCAGAGCCCTCATGTACTTGACAGCCAATTTTACTCACTGGTAAGGCAGCATTAACTGTGGGGAAGGAAATTCCCTTCAGAAGGCTACGTTCCTACACAACACAGAAGAACCATCTTCAACACTGCCAGACTTGTCGTCAGAGAAGCGATAATGTTCTGAGAACTGACCGGCATTAGTAGTTGACAAGAACAACACCAAGAAGGTTCAGACCTCTTCGAATAACGGCAGAAAACTACTCTAAGGTAGAACTGGGAGGTCACAGCCACAGCTGCCAAAGAGAGAGCAACACTTCGCTGAAAGATTGGACGACCTCAGCAACACTGCTAACTATAAAAGTGACCAATCATTTGAAGTACGTATATCGCTTCACAGCAAAGAAATACAACGCATTGCAAAACGGGAAACTGATCAAGTAAACTCCTGACCAACACCTCACTGATGTTTGTTCCTGTGATTGCATTCTTGACCTTCCCTGCCTGCCGCCACCCACATTGCCCCTTTATAGGAGCCATATCTTGTCGTCAACATCTGCAGTACATCAGTACACTTGCTCCACAATGGTTGGGCCAATGATCTTTCCTACCCTTCCTCTTCCACCATCCCATCCTTTTCAAGAATTTCCATCCTTCTCCATCCTTCTTCCTTCCCCATCTCGTCGATTCTTCGGCCATATCAAGATTCAAGAAGCAACACTGCCCTTATCAACGCCCTCCAGCATGTGCGTCCTCGAGAAGGATCGCTCATTCCTAGTACTGATGTGACTGTTTATGTAGAACATTTCGGGTAAATTTGGTTTAATTTTGTCCCTAGGATGTGACCCACACCAGTCGACTAACACCCAGGCACCTATTTACTGCTAGGTGAACAGGGACAACAGGTGTCCACAGGAAATACGCCCAGGTGTTGACCTCCGTACCGGGGATCGAACCACGGACTTCAATGTGTGAGCTGAGTGCGCATCCAAGCGAGCTGAGGCAAAGGACGCAGCCTGAGGAAGACAATAGCGAAAAGGTAAGGTGACGTAGGTTCAAAACATCACTGAGACAGCCGCACCCAAGTGATCCTGAGATCAGGAAGACAAACCTTCATCAGTCACATCTAAACCTTCATCAGTCACATCTAAACATCATCTTTCTTGTATGCTTACTTAGGTTTAATCTATTTTTTGCAAGTTTTCCTAATGTTTTATTGCATTTTTAATGACTGTACACTGTAATGTCATGTTCCAGAAATGAATTCTGATGGTAGTGATTAATTTGTCGTCAAAACGTTGATACGCAGTTCAACGTCCTAACAAAATTTAAAGTCTTTCCCACTTGCTATTAATTATATTTCTTCAAACTGAGTGTGTGTGTGTGTGTGTGTGTGTGTGTGTGTGTGTGTGTGTGTGTGTGTGTGTGTGTGTGTGTGTGAGAGAGAGATCTCCCTCGAAATTAGTTGAGTGAGACCTACTTCGGAAAGAAACTTAACGATTTAAAAATGCAATCCCTAATTTAAAGTTTTCTTTTGCAAGTTATATTCGTATCTGACCTCGTGGATGTTGTCGCAAAGTTGCGACGCGAGGGAACAATCATGTGAACCTCTACAGCCGCCCTTAAGGACGAGACGGAAAATATGTTTTTGGAAAATCTGCGGCAGCCTTCGAGCCGGGGATATGATAGCTGTGAAGACACGTAATAAGGGCTCTCAGCCGGGAGAGAAATGTTTCGGGAACGAGAAGAGAGGAAGGTAAGAAAGATACAGGGATAAAGATGAGAGCATGAAAGGGAGTAATTAAAGATAATAGAGTCACATAAGTGTCACTTGGCACATTAAGTACAGTCTTTAGGCGGGCGTAGATTCTGGTCATGTTGCCTTACACCTGTTGCTATTGTTTACGTAGTAGTAAGTACCCGGGTATTAGCAAACTGTTGTGGATGGCATAACCGTGAAGTTTATAGTATACTTTAAGCAGGGCTCTTACTTCACAAGTTCAGAGTAAAAAAAAAAGGAGAAAGTCCCCTTTCACTAGGATCTGAGTCCAGGGTCACTCTCACCGTCAATCAGCAACACGACACTGTCATTACGGATCTGAGGATATACAAGGATCTCAGGATACACAAGGATCTCAGGATACACGAGAATATTTGGCTCAGCAACGACGTCAATTAACTCCTGTGATGTTGGACCCGTCCGTCCGTGTCCCCCCCGTGTTAATTGAACTTTGCCTCGAAGAGAACATAAATTATCAGGAAACTGTGTCAAGCAGTTTTGTCGACTCGAAGGATATTTATGCTCGCTCTCTCTCTATCTCTCACACAGGAAGTGGAGAAATCTATAGAGTGATGTACTAGAGGCAGGATCCATACATAGCTTTAAGAAAGGATATGATAAAGTTCATGGAGCAGGGAGAGAGTGGACCTAGTATCGACCAACGAAGAGGCGGGGCCAGGAGCTGCGACTTGTCCCCTGCAACCACAGGTAATTACAAATTGGTAAGACGCACTACTACACAGACATACTAACAAGCGGCTGCTAGAGTTTAACCCCGATGATTTCAGAAGATCATCAGCACTTCACCAGCGTCAGAGCAACCCCCTTTGAAAGTGTTCGGAAATTTACACGTTTAACTTCTGGCATGCAGAAGATCTTTTACCCCTCTGTGCCACGAAAGGCAGCAAACCGTCTGCCACGGAAGGCAGACAGGTGTCTGCCACTAAAGACTGACCCAAGACGCTCACTGAATGCATGGAAAACATTTCAGGAATGGAAATCCCCGGAGGCTGTCACCCTTTAATTCACATGTTCTCAGTGCCAAAATTCCTTCAGGAAGACATTGCAATGACTAGATCAACTTTTTGGCTCAATCGTGTGTGGCTCGTTGCCTTATACTGCATCTGAGACGGTGTATATACTGGGGAACGAAGAAAGATGTTGAATTTAGAGAGTGCTTTGACAGAGGCTGTAAACATTCCACGAGGAAGGACCTCGGAGTCAGCACAGTGCTCAGTATGTTGGATATAGAGATGTAATGCTCATAGGTGTGGATACGAAGGCGCAATATGTAGAAGCTCTTGTTAGAACAATGTTTCGCTCAGGGTAAAGCGAAATGTTGTTCCCAGTGGAAGCTTGTTCTACATATTGCTTCTTCACACCCAAACCGAGCATATTACCGTCCCCGAGCATATTACCGTCCCCGTCCAGCTTGCCTATAGTATATACTGGCTCCCTCTCTGTTTATTACCAACTAAAAATTATAATCATAACCATAATTTTTAAAGGGGGGTGGAGGGATAAGCCAGCGGAAGTCCTCGGTCAGATGACCAAAAGCTCCAGCTGTGGGTCATCATATGACTAAGACCAGCGTCAGGAAACACTTGTCCTGTTTCCTGACAAACCTGAATACCTGCCATCTTTTGTATTAATGTGATTTTGTAAATGGTCCATGACGGACCGAAACGTCGTCGTAAGCTTTTCAACATGTGTCGAATCATTTATCGAGTACACAGCGCCATCTTGGAGCCCACGCTTGACCAAGTCCGAAATGCAACTCATACTACTGGCTTTCCTTTTTTTCCCTAGCAATATTTTGTGTAAACTACATTATTTGTGTACTGAAAAATAGATATAAAAAACTTAATTTGATTTAAAGTAATTTCACATACTCATTGACACAAAAAAAATATGCTCAGGGGTGAGAATAAACATTTCTATTCCCGTCGCTGTGTTGAATATAATTACAATGATATAGTGTGTTGTCCGCCCAGCTTTAAATGCTAAATACATGCAAATGCTGTAACCACCAGCTGTGACACAGCTGCCATCACGCTGGCAGCAAGGTAATGGGAGCATGTGCTTCCATTTTTAACAATACCGCAGAACAACGTCACTGAAAATATACTACGAAGAGGAACACCGTAACGGTGTTGGTGTCGGCGTCACAGTCTGTCGAATCGGAATTCCCCGAAAAAAAGTCTTTTTTTTGTTTTGTTTTATCAGTCATGATAACTATTTTCTAGGATGGTTATTTCTGGTCTTGACCATAACTTCTTCACTGTGTCACCGAAAAATCATAAAATAAGTAAATATCCTAGATTATAATGACAAAAATTAAGCCATTCAACTAACCTCCACAAAACACACACACACACTGGTCGCAGTATCAACTAGCGAAGAGGCGGGACCAGGAGCTGTGACAAATAAGTGAGTACACACATTGTCTCACAAACGTGATGGAGTTCAATGACAAAGTGACATAAGTGCAGCAGGAGAGAGAGAGGGATGGGTTGATTGCAGATTTTTGGACTCCAAGAAGATCTTTGATGCTGCGCCTCACACGAGACTCAAACAAAAGCTTGAGTAGTACTCAGAGAGGACAGGGAATGCAGTAAAGGTGGATCAGAGAGTACGATACGAGACACGGTGACTGGCTGAGGAAAAAAAACAAATAAAAAATGGTATTATGAGGACTTCTGTAGTAGAGTACATGTAAATGATGTACCAGAGAACACAGACTCGGGTGTTTCCATGTTTGCAGATATAAAATTAAGGAGTAAAACAGTGATTGTTTAGGATCAGCAAAACTACAAATATAAAGAATTAGACACATGTGCAAAATCTGGGCGTCTTTATTGTAGACGTTGACAAAACATCTGCAATAAAGAGGCCCAGATGTTACACATGTGTCTAATTCTTTTTGTTGTCAGTACTGCAGACTACACATGCACAAGGCTACTGATAAACCTGGACGAACTGCAGTACTGGTCAGACAAGTAGCTACTGAAATCAACCCCTAGCAAACGTAAAATTATAAAAATTAGGGAGAGTCAGAAGACCGGAAAGTGAGTAGACTTTGGGGACGGAGGCTGTAGACCTAACTCAAGGAGTTAGGTCTACAGGCGAGCAAATGCTCGCCTGGCAAACCTGTGACCAGCTTTCAAAAATCCCAGATAAATATCATTAACGGCCGTATATACGACATATGTTAGGCCTATCTTGGAATATGCAGCACCAGCGTGGAGCCCCTCACCTTGTAAATCTTTTTCTGGAAACTGGTGAAAGTGCTGAGGTAACCAGACTAGTTCCAGACCTAAGGAGTGTGAGCTATAATTAGAGACTAAAAGAACTGAACCTGATATTATAGAATAAATGAAGAGGAGACATGTTAAGAGCATAAAAAATACACAGGGATGGAGAGGGACAGGCTGTCTAGGAGTCGAGAAACAGGGCGAAGGAAATAAAATTTACTGTAGAGGTCGCTGTTATAATTATATTCTCCCAAAGTGAGCTAAACCCGTCAGTGCCATCAAGGTCTGCAAGGCAGAAGGAATTGTTACTATCAAGGGTAGGCGCTAAACCCACGGGGAGGTGGGGGTGATAAAGCACTGTCAGACATAGGGGGAGCTAACGACTCAGAGGGCAGAGGTTAAATGAGTTCGTGGGTGAGGTTGGTCCCTTAGTAAATATATATATTGTTACTGACAACATCCAGCAAGTTTACCGTGTGCCAACAACCACAGGATGGTGGTGCTATACACTAGGTACGGACGTGGAGGAGGAAGGGCCGTGTACTCAACCATTTGTACTCAACGATGCGTATTTGTGGCGTACAAGTCTTGGTTCACTGTACACTTATTCTTCGTCGACCTGCATTACTGGTTCCTGGGTTGTGTACTCACCTATATGTGGTTGCAGGGGTCGATCACAGCTCCTGGCCGCGCCAATTCCCTGATCGCTACTAGTTCCACTCTCTCCCTGCTCCAAGACCCTTATCGTACCTCTTCTTAAAGTTATGTATGAATCCTGCCTCCACTACTTCACTCTCCAGACTGTTCCACTTCCTGACAACTCTACGGCCCAAGAAATACTTCACAACAAACACGAGTGTATACCTGACTCCGCCTTACTGCAACTTGAAGCCACTGAAAGGATCTTGATCCAAGGATTTGTAGCCACCGTCAACTTACTCGGATCAGACCTGGTTAATCCCAGGTGTTGTATGATGCTAACGCGTTTTGATCTCATTACCAAAAAAAGCTAATTTTTATCCCAGAATTTCTGTTTAATTAATTTGTGCTCAGGTTGACCTGAACTATTTTAATATTTAATGTTATATTAAGAGACTCTTTTAGAGAGCAGCATATATAATATATTCAAACTGTAAATAGATAATTAGTATGAGAAAATCTCACTCTGTCTTTCACACACACACACACATACACACACACACACACACACACATACATAACACACACACACAAACACACACACAAACATACACACACACTCACACACACACACACACACGTAATATTTCTGCATTAAGCTTGTAAAAAAACGTAAACAATGAAAATTAACAGATACAAGACACAGAGTGGCCAGACTTTGCCAGGACTACCAGGTCGTGGTAGACACTGTACTAGATAGTTAGGAGAATGGGAGGTAATCAGGTTCCGTCCGATGATGGGGAAAAGCAACTCTAAGTCCTCCGATTAAGAGCCTTTCACCAACTTCCCTTGATGGGAAATATATACTGGAATTTCTTCACTGGAATTACCCAGATGAGCAAAAAGTGTGTTGAGGACAAGACATGCGAGGCAGTGAAGATGATAATTGAAGGACTGGCGTGCTAAGACATAAGAAGTGGGAGAAAAACACGGCAAGTGGGGCAAAACGATACAAGAATCGGGCAAAACGCTCCAGTGTGTGCATTTTGGTCACGATAAATGTATGTATATATATATATATATTATATATATATATATATATATATATATATATATATATATATATATATATATATATATATATATATATATATATGTCGTGCCGATTAGGTAAAACTGGTCAATTAGCAAGAACTCATCTAAAATTAAGTCCTTTCTAAAATTTTCTCTTATACGTTTAAAGATATATGTTTTTCATTTATGTTAATGTAAGAATTTATAATTTTGTACCAAGAGAAACTTTGAAAACCTACCTAACCTTATTACAACAAGCGCAATTTAATTTAGCCTAACCCAACTAAATATATTTTAGATACGTTAACATTAATTTAATAATAAACAAACACAATGAAATATATTTTTTTCGTTATGTTCAGAATGATTTTGGCGAAATTATTGCATACACAAATTTTCACTTGTCTTATATGGCAAGGTGAGCGTTGCTATTTAAGCCAAAATCGCAAGTTTTACCTAATCGGCACGACATATATATATATATATATGTATGTATGTATGTGTGTACTCACCTAGTTGTGGTTGCAGGTGTATGTGTGTGTGTATGTGTGTGTATGTGTGTATGTATGTGTGTATGTATGTGTGTATGTGTGTGTGTACTCACCTAGTTGTGGTTGCAGGGGTCGAGTCATAGCTCTTTTGTGTGTGTGTGTGTGTGTAAAAGGAGGGGGACTGAACGTGTGCAGAAGTCATAACACTGGCATTGTTCGTGCAGACCAAACACTCGCACGACCAATACTGGTTTAGGGGGTACGGGAGTTGGTCGTTTACTTACCTGTCTAGAGGTCGTTCCGGGTGTCGTCCTAAAAGTTCACAAGTTATGAGCGTGCAACTGAAAGTCAGCTTGAGTTGCAACTGAGATCACTGTCAGAGAGAGAGAGAGAGAGAGAGAGAGAGAGAGAGAGAGAGAGAGAGAGAGAGAGAGAGAGAGAGAGAGAATGGATAATCAAATAATTCACAGTACACACCGAGGCTAACTACAAAGGACTATCTTTCTCAGTACAGAACTATCTACTGTCAACTAAATAGTTATAACACTCAGATCGTGCGTGGTATTGACACCAGGTCTGTTCATGGTCTTCACGAATAGGTCTGGTGTGGTCTTGAATACTTGGCATAGCGAATCTTAATTAACACACATTATGTGCTCCTATGATAGGGGAAGATGGAAGTAGGCGATTGGATGCGAGGTTTCCCTGGACGTCACCTTATCAAGAATCAGGTGACGTCCCCCCAAAAGTCGCTACCCTTCACCTAATGAACCTTGCACCTTCCCTATGTAACTTGCTTCACCTAACTTTTTACCCCACTGGAAATGGAGTTGCACTTCTGTATGACTTTAAAAAAAGGGCGAAATATAGTTTCCATAAAGTCTTGTTTAGAACCTCTATTACGAACACAGGTACAATTAATGGCCTGCACACCTGGCTGTAGCACGATAACCAAGATAGGAACGAACATAAAGGCAGCATGGAGAGTAAATGTTTGTATCTCCTTCAAACAGAAAGCAGGTATGTACAATATATACAGAGAATATGTAGAATAAGGCAGATGCAAGAGACACGGTGAGAACAGTAGCGACCAAACTGGGAGGTAAGTCTGCCAAGGATGATGCACAAGTGTACCACATCGCCTCACAACTTTGGCGGGCTTCCATGTGATCGTCTGGTTGAAGATGCATAGCATAACGAGGGGCCCCTACTCATTATACCCTTAGCACCTGGTTCGATGGTCGGGAGGCAGCCGATACGTGTGTGTGACACACGCCGATTAAAATGTAACTTACTCTCAGCATGACACAACCTGTCTTTGTCTTGTTCCTCTCGTCAATATAAAATCTTGTTTACGTATCTTTGTCTCTCTAAATACATGAGTGGGAGTGGGTGGGTGTGAGTTGGACCTGACTACCTGGAGTTTACCTGGAGAAGGTTAACTCCAGGTAGTCAGGTCTAAGCCGGGAAGTGATGGACTTGCCTCGCATGGGTCAGTAGGCCTGCTGCAGTGTTCCTTCTTTCTTATGTTCTTGTTCCGCTACTCAGAGTGCCCTTCAGCTAAGAGGAGTGGTCTTAATACCCACCTTTGGCCTGGTCTTAACCAGCACTTAAAAAACACTCTACTAACAAGCTAAAGACTATTTTTAAGAGCATTCACAAAATAAAGACACCGATGATCATATAAAATTCAAAATTCCCCCTTCACCCAAAAAAATAATTCTTAAAATTCCAAATAATTTCAAATTGAACACGTGACAGTAGAAGCTGAGGAAAAGAAGACAGGCAGGAAAGAATAACAAGGAGCAGCCAACAAAAGACACGAGAGAAGGCAATACAGGCACCAACAAGCTGCTACATCACTGAAAACATCAAGAAAATTCAACCAGCTACCTTTGGGAAATCTGGCCGAAATTTGCCATAAAATTCCCGCCGACTTTTCTGTAAAGTGTGTGTGTGTGTGTGTGTGTGTGTGTGTGTGTGTGTGTGTGTGTGTGTGTGTGTGTGTGTGTGTGTGTGTGTGTGTGTGTGTGTGTGTGTGTGTGTGGTGTTGTGTGTGTGGGTTGGGTGTTGGTTTGTGACTTGCCAGAAGGCGGTGATTGTTATATAACATTCCATATATATATATATATATATATATATATATATATATATATATATATATATATATATATATATATATATATATATATATATATATATATATATATATATATATATATATATATATATATATATATATATATATATATATATATATATATAATGCGTCGATTTAGAAAGCAGAATCGTATCTCATTGGTCAGTACAGAGTACGAAATCTTCTCCGATTGGTGGATACGAAGTTAAGAATGTGTTGTACGCGTTTCATCTTTGCATATGTTCCCAGATTGGTCAATCAGGTGTAGAGACTCGCTGCTACTAGCGTATTTCCCTGCAGAGACTATGTATTATCAGATCAGAGACTAGTCAGTATTCCAGAGACTACTCAGTATCCCATCAGCAAGTCAGTAAGGCCTTTGACCTGACTTCCAAGGACACGGGACTTCCTCTCACAGGACTGTGCCCTTCCCTGAAGTCTTTGATTGTAGGGGATGAAAGACTTCAGTAATTGACGTCGCCTAACGACTTCAACTCAGAGACAAATCTACACACTTTGAAAAGATGTTTTGTAAGGATAATATACTCTCTCTCTCTCTTTCTCTCTCTCTCTATGTATATATATATATATATATATATATATATATATATATATATATATATATATATATATATATATATATATATTCCTATATATATCATACAAAGCTTTAGTATTTGAAAGATTTGGCACAGAGTAAAATTTTTTTCCTGATTGGCCTCATTCTTCACTATGGATCGTTGTGGGTCAAACAAGGTGGTTAAACACACTGCTTGTTTGTATAACTCGTGTGTGTGTGTGTGTGTGTGTGTGTGTGTGTGTGTAGTCGCCTCATAGTTTTTACGGGGGGTCGCGATTTGTCGCTCCTGACATCCGCCTCTTAACGATCGGATTTAGCGATTCCTGGCCAGCGGGGCAATGTCGTAGCTCTTGATGAAGCTGTGTGTGGTGTTTGCCACCGCCAGTGTATCTAGTTCAACCCACTGGCGCCTCATGACTGTAAAAAGAACAGCATTTCCCATGAAGCGAAACGAGTACCCAAAGAGGCGCTTGTTGGGAGACCGAAACTGCGTTTTTTGACCCTAGACAGCACCTGGCAAATGCATAATTAAGAAAATTATTGTAAATAGTTATACTTGCAACGTTTAGATAGTCCATTGGTAAACTATTCTGGAATGAGTAGTTTGATATCTACGGCTAACTATAAGGGCTTCTAGTATTGAGACCTTAAATACGGTACTGAGACCTTAAATACGGTACTGAAACCTTAAATACGGTACCGAGACCTTAAATACGGTACTGAAACCTTAATTACGGTACCGAGACCTTAAATAAGGTACTGAAATCTTAAATACGGTACCGAGACCTTAAATAAGGTACTGAAACCTTAAATACGGTACTGAGACCTTGAATACGGTACTGAGACCTTAAATACGGTACTGAAACCTTAAATACGGTACTGAAACCTTAAATACGGTACTGAAACCTTAAATACGGTACTGAAACCTTAAATACGGTACTGAAACCTTAAATAAGGTACTGAAATCTTAAGTACGGTACTGAGACCTTAAATACGGTACTGAAACCTTAAATACGGTATTGAAACCTTAAATACGGTACTGAGACCTTGAATACGGTACTGAGACTTCTGTGACAGTGTCCAGTGAACAGGTGACCTAAGCATTATCCCGGCACGCGGGAGGCACCATGGAGTATTCAGGTATGAAATATGTGTCCCTATTGTGCAAATAATAAAAAGCTTCTAACACAAGATTTCTTATCCAGCTTAGTCTGCAGCTTTTGTGTTTTTTTAATGTCTCGATAAGACGCTCTTTTATCCAGGTATTACCTCTAGTGCGCCTCTAGTTCTTTTCTGCATCTCAGTCACAAATATATATATATATGCACTGATAAAACTCCTTTCGTTAAATATTAAATCATTTAAAATTAAAATTCTTATCTTTATTAAAAGTATCTATATATACAAACTGCCACATAAACGCGTTATGGCTAAGTTCCCAGTTAACTGAGAGAGGTTTGCAATATCTCACAAACTAGAGCCAATTTGGTCGCACCTCCTTAGTCACATCCTGAGTCATTGCCTCTCTTCGTTTGTAGCTAAAATTCCTTATAATCTTTGCTGTTATGCATTTTTTTCTTGTGTGTCTTTGTTTCTACTCAATTCTTTGTGTTAATCCATCCAGGCGTCAACCATACTCAACCATACTCTCCTCTGTTTCCACTTTCCCTTCTCTGCTTCTCCTTTCCTGCTTGCCCCTTTCCCTTACCTGCTGTCGACGTTCTTTGATCTCTGCTAACACTTTACTAATGGCTCAGCCGCTTACCTGCTGTCGACGTTCTTTGATCTCTGCTAACACTTTACTAATGGCTCAGCTCTTGTTAGCACTCAATCGTGATGTTCACTGACTGGGGACCTGACTGAGGTGACGTTCAATGGGGTGTGAGATTTAGTGGAGTGAGATTCAGTGATGTTATGTTAACTCGGAGAGGGTTTAAAGTGGCGAATATTGCTTTTATATTTGGGAAAATAATACCTAGGGAAGAAAGGAGGTAATTAAATTGAAAACAAGGAAAGGGACAACCCAAAATATAGTTCGAGGTGCATAAGTGAAAGACATAATGAAGACTCATCAACAATTTCAAACAACTAAGACGAAAGAGCAGTCTTGAAACAACCACAACAACCACACTACCACAACAACCACACCACCACAACAACCACACCATCACAACAACCACACCACCACAACAACCACACCACCACAACAACCACACCACCACAACAACCACACCACCACAACAACCACACCACAACAACCACACCACCACAACAACCACACCACCACAACAACCACACTACCACAACAACCACACTACCACAACAACCACACCACCACAACAACCACAACAACCACACCACCACAACAACCACACCACCACAACAACCACAACAACCACACCACCACAACAATCACACCACCACAACAACCACACCATCACAACAACCACACCACCACAACAACTACACTACCACAACAACCACACCAGCACAACAACCACACCACCACAACAACCACACTACCACAACCACAACAATCACACCACCACAACAACAACACCAGCACAACAACCACAACAACCACACTACCACAACAACCACACCACCACAACAACCACACCACAACAACCACACTACCACAACAACCACACCACCACAACAACCACACAACCACACCACCACAACAGCCACACCACCACAACAACCACACCACCACAACAACCACACCACAACAACCACACCTCCACAACAACCACACCACCACAACAACCACACCACCACAACAACCACACCACCACAACAACCACACCACTACAACAACCACACCACCACAACAACCACAACAATCACACCACCACAACAACCACACCACCACAACAACCACACCACCACAACAACCACACTACCACAACAATCACACCACCACAACAACCACACCACCACAACAACCACACCACAACAACAACCACACCACAACAACCACACCATCACAACAACCACACCACCACAACAACCACACCACCACAACAACCACACCACCACAACAACCACACCACCACAACAACCACACCACCACAACAACCACACCACAACAACCACACCACCACAACAACCACATCACCATAACAACCACAACAACCACACCACCACAACAACCACACCACCACAACAACCACACCACCACAACAACCACACCACCACAACAACCACACTACCACAACAATCACACCACCACAACAACCACACTACCACAACAACCACACCACCACAACAACCACACCACCACAACAACCACACCATCACAGCAACCACACCACCACAACAACCACACCACCACAACAACCACACTACCACAACAACCACACCACACAACAACCACACCACCACAACAATCACACAACCACAACAACCACACCACCAATCACACCACCACAAGAACCACACCACCACAACAACCACACTACACAACAACCACACCACCACAACAACCACACCACCACAACAACCACACCACCATCACAACCACACCACCACAACAACCACTCTACCACAACAACCACACTACCACAACAACCACACTACAACAACAACCACACCACACAACAACCACACCACCACAACAACCACACCACCACAACAATACCACCACAACAACCACACCACAACAACCAAACCACCACAACAACCACACCACCACAACAACCACACCACACAACAACCACACCACCACAACAACCACACCACCACAACAACCAAACCACCACAATAACCACACCACCACAGCAAACAACAACCAAACCACAACCACACAACCACAACAATCAAACCACCACAACAACCACACCACCACAATAACCACATCACAGCAACAACCACACCACAACAACCACACCACAACTACAACCACACCACCACAACTACAACCACACCACCACCACAACAACCACACCATCACACCACAGCAACCACACCACCACAACAACCACACCCACAACAACCACTCCACAGCAACCAAGCCAACACAACCACAATACAGCAACCACACCACAACCACACTACAGCAACCACACCACAACCACCACACCACAACCACACAGCAACCACACAACCACAAAACAGCCACACAAAAACCACACCCAACCACAACATTATTATTATTATTATTAGTTCCGGGAAACAGGGACTCAAGAGACAATACTGTCTTGATATACAATATAAATTTTTAACCTCATTTGGTGGCGACGTTTTTATCAGTCGTAAATTTCAACTTTACTTTTTCCATTTTTTGACCCAAAAAAAGTTGGACCGTATTTTAGGCAGTTAAGCAAATTAACCTTGAAGGTCAGGCAGAGGCTGCTAAACCCTCTACAATGTTTCGCTCTGTGTAGAGCTTTAACAAGTTATACATAAGATACGAGATACATAATATAACATAGCAGTCTGAGACACACTGGATATGTGTACTCACCTGTTTGGGGTTGCAGGGGTCGCGTCGGAGCTCCTGAGCTTTGCTCAGACCTCTAGGACACAATTGTCTTCAAAGATTTGTCAAGTTATACCATGAATTAAGGGAAGATCCTGGACTTCACCTTACGAAACAAAGCAAATGCGATAGTAATTATGGACAAGGTAGATTAGTGGAAATATGAAGACGGGGAAACTTGTCCCTTAAACTTTGCTGACGAGGGTAACAAGGTACTGAAAACCGCTTGACATTATGTCCACTGCCGCTCCCCACCAGGGAGAGAGACCGTCAAAGACGCCCTTGACCCATTCTCTTCAGGGTTCCTTAAGCGAAGACCTGACATCGTCAGGCATCTCACTGCCTCGGCGATGTCCCTCTGCTCCTCGTAGGTGAGGTGTAGGTCTCGTGGTGAGGTGTAGGTCTCGTGGTGAGGTGTAGATCTCGTGGTGAGGTGTAGGTCTCGTGGTGAGGTGTAGGTCTCGTGGTGAGGTGTAGGTCTCGTGGTGAGGTGTAGGTCTCGTGGTGAGGTGTAGGTCTCGTGGTGAGGTGTAGATCTCGTGGTGAGGTGTAGGTCTCGTGGTGAGGTGTAGGTCTCGTGGTGAGGTGTAGGTCTCGTGGTGAGGTGTAGGTCTCGTGGTGAGGTGTAGGTCTCGTGGTGAGGTGTAGGTCTCGTGGTGAGGTGTAGGTCTCGTGGTGAGGTGTAGGTCTCGTGGTGAGGTGTAGATCTCGTGGTGAGGTGTAGGTCTCGTGGTGAGGTGTAGATCTCGTGGTGAGGTGTAGATCTCGTGGTGAGGTGTAGATCTCGTGGTGAGGTGTAGGGTGGTCCAGAAATACAGGAAGTACATGTGGTTTAAAAATGTTATTGTAATGTCAGGAATTATCCTAATGGTTATAATGATAACCATAATTTTAAAACAGGTGGACCGGTAAGCCAGCTGAAGGCCTCGGTTAGATGACGAGAAGCTATAGCCGTGGGTCATATGACCAAGACCCGCGTCAGGAAACGCTTGTCCTGTTTCCTGACAAACCTTACCTAACCTAAACTCAGTAAATTTTTCTCCTTGTTCCCTTAGGCACATTCTGTGGATGGCTTCCTTCATCTACTCCGAACTTCTGAAGTTCCTCCTCTGATACCACCCACCTCCTTCAAGACCACCATCAACCCCAACAACCCACCACCCTCCTTCAAGACCACCATCAACCCCAACAACCCACCACCCTCCTTCAAGACCACCATCAACCCCAACAATCACTTTACAGAATTCGTCTCTGAAATTTAATTCTGAATTTTAAATCAACGGAACGAAAAATTATAAATTTCAAATCATGGATTGAGTGTCGCAGGGTCGGGCTTCCAGAGATATACATGACCAGGAGAATGGAAGGCAACCAGGTTTAATACAAGGGTGCACCGATCCCTAGAACAGAGAGCCATTCACCAGCTTCAAGGCACCATCCTACGAAGAACGTACTAAAACTAGAATTCGTCGACTTAGGATCCGTCTATGGTGGCAGTGTTGACCCAGACACCAAGCTTGTGAGAAACTCACACTGTCTCGACGTCTGCAGGAATGATGGTATAGGTTATGGGTGATCCATCTCCACCAGTCACACGCTATTATTGTCTCCCGCCTCCTCCATAACCTCCGCCTCCTCCATAACCTCCGCCTCCTCCATAACCTCCGCCTCCTCAAAATTATATAGAGTGAGAGTTATGCTTCTCCCCATTTATAAAAAATATGTATCTCGCTTTTTCTTCACATAAAAGCAACTGGATGAGCATATTATATATATATATATATATATATATATATATATATATATATATATATATATATATATATATATATATATATATATATATATATAGTATGGAGAGAGTATGGAGGAGGTGAATGTATTCAGATATTTGGGAGTGGACATGTCGGCGGATGGGTCTATGAAGGATGAGGTGAATCATAGAATTGATGAGGGGAAAAGGGTGAGTGGAGCACTTCGGAGTCTGTGGAGATAAAGAACCTTGTCCATGGAAGTAAAGAGGGGAATGTATGAGAGTATAGTTATACCAACGCTCTTATATGGGTGTGAAGCATGGGTGATGAATGTTGCAACGAGGAGAAGGCTGGAGGCAGTGGAGATGTCATGTCTGAGGTCAATGTGTGGTGTGAATATAATGCAGAGAATTCGGAGTTTGGAAATTAGGAGGAGGTGCGGGATTACCAAAACGATTGTCCAGAGAGCTGAGGAGGGGTTGTTGAGGTGGTTTGGACATGTAGAGAGAATGGAACGAGACAGAGTGACTTCGAGAGTGTATAAATCTGTAGTGGAGGGAAGGCGGGGTAGGGGTCGGCCTAGGAAAGGTTGGAGGGAGGGGGTAAAGGAAGTTTTGTGTGCGAGGGGCTTGGACTTC
This sequence comes from Cherax destructor, assembly GCA_009830355.1. Lineage (NCBI taxonomy): Eukaryota > Metazoa > Arthropoda > Malacostraca > Decapoda > Parastacidae > Cherax > Cherax destructor. The sequence goes on along the minus strand of WNWK01000666.1, from coordinate 250,302 downwards.
CAGCAAGCATGTGTGAGCGTATTTGATAGGAGTGAATGGAGGCATATGGTTTTTAATACTTGACGTGCTGTTGGAGTGTGAGCAAAGTAACATTTATGAAGGGATTCAGGGAAACCGGCAGGCCGGACTTGAGTTCTGGAGATGGGAAGTACAGTGCCGGCACTCTGAAGGAGGGGTGTTAATGTTGCAGTTTTATAACTGTAGTGTAAAGCACCCTTCTGGCAAGACAGTGATGGAGTGAATGATGATGAAAGTTTTTCTTTTTCGGGCCACCCTGCCTTGGTGGGAATCGGCCGATGTGTTAATAAAATAATAAAAATAAAATATATATACTCCCTTGTGTAAGTACAAGAGTATTGGACTGGAATCCACGAATCTCCTTCAGGGCTATAAAGCTATAAGAGCCAGTCACATTTCTGGAATATATGACTTCTGGAATTCCATGCATGAGCGCCGCCGGAAAACAGATGGGACATGTGCGTACATTACTAGACGTTCAGAGTCTGGTAAGATAATGAAGCTACTAAGAAGGTTCGTGTGCACGCGTGTGTAACACACACTTATGTTCACAGGCACTTCGTTTCGGTCTGTACACAACGAAACATCGCGCATACAAGAGTTTAATCTGCACAAACACATTTTCCTAGGTGTCGGCAAAGACGTTTTATTATTAACACGACGTTTCCCCCTCAACGCGGAGTTTTATTGGCACATTTTACCCCCCTTGGAGCTTCGATATGGTTTTACTGGGATACTCACATGAAAAGGGATCCGCACGCGTCTGTGACCACGGCAAGGATATAGCCACTCAACGAGGTTCAACAATACCACGGTATATAGACTTCATCTTTCAGTCACAAATCTAGGGAATATTCCTGCCCAATTTACCTAGACCACATCTCCGCCCTCCCTGGAAAAAACAATCCACATCTAGTGCCGGTTTTTATTTGCTCAAGAACTCTGGCAATTAGAAGTGAGACACAAAGTTTTGTTAAGGCAGAAGAGTGCAACCCTGAGAACCCCCGAGTGCATCACCAGAAGTTATTACCAAGCAGATATGCAGGATAGAGAAGACACGTTTCGCTCTATGTGCAGGTTTTATCGCTGCAGAGTTTCGTCCTATGTAGAGCATTCATTGGCGCTATTCACTGTTTAACGTGAATGCATATTTTATGGATATTTAGTGTGTATTCATGGGGCGCCGAGCTGTTGTCTGTACTCAATAGGGAGATTAAATAGAGAGGAGAGTGAGAATGGGTGGTGGATGTGGATGGAGTGAGAGATGGCAGATGATACTTCCATAGATACTTTAATAAATAATGGATTAAAGCAAATTGCCATTGTATATACATTGCGATATATTCACCTCTTGGTATAATCCTGAAACCTACCGCAAACAAATCCTTCTATATAAATTAGTAATATTTTTAAATACAAATCAGTTGATATGCTGATGGATATATACATCTAGGGATGTATTTCCGTCAGAGTATATATGCTGAGAGTTTACTTAATCCCTATTTTAGGAATTAAAGTATTTTTATCTGGTGGTGAAAAGTTAATTAGGCCTTAATGGCCCTCGTGTAGTCAGAGAGGATTTAAACACAATTACCCATTGTTAACATAATAATAATAAATATTTAACAATAATATCCTCTAATCTGAAACAATAGGAATGGTGCAATTGTCCTAAATAGACGAAAATCCATCGGATATTGAGAATACTCATGTTAGAGTGGCCAGCAATTTAAATCCACTGCAACATGATACCACACAGCTGGAATATGTTCAGTTGGATATACATGAAGCACTTCAAGGACTTCTTCAGTCCAATACAGATGTGACTAAAATTGGAGACAACAGAAGCAATGGAGAGGATAATGGGATCAGTCCATCGCTCGAAGTAGTTTTGAGTTGTGTGTAAAGGTAGAAAGTTGAAAGTGAACATAGATAAGAGTAAGGTGATGAGGGTATCAAACGATTTAGATTAAGAAAATTTGGATATCACATTGGAGAGAGGGAGTATAGAAGAAGTGAATGTTTTCAGATATTTGGGAGTTGACGTGTCAGTGGATGGGTTTATGAAGGATGAGGTTAACCATAGAATTGATGAAGGAAAAAAGGTGAGTGGTGCGTTGAGGTATCTGTGGAGACAAAGAACGTTATCCATGGAGGCAAAGAAGGGAATGTACGAGAGTATAGTGGTACCAACACTCTTATATGGGTGTGAAGCATGGGTTGCAAATGCTGCAGCGAGGAGGAGGCTGGAGGCAGTGGAGATGTCCTGTCTAAGGGCAATGTGTGGTGTAAATATTATGCAGAAAATTCGTAATGTGGAAATTAGGAGAAGGTGTGGAGTTACTAAAAGTAATAGTCAGAGGGCTGAAGAGGGGCTGTTGAGGTGGTTTGGTCATTTAGAGAGAATGGATCAAAGTGGAACGACTTGGAGAGCGTATAAATATGTAGGGAAAGGAAGGTGGGGTAGTGGTCGTTCCCGAAAAGGTTGGAGGGAGGGGGTAAAGGAGGTTTTGCAGGCGAGGGGCTTGGACTTCCAGCAAGCGTGCGTGAGCATGTTAGATAGGAGTGAATGGGACCTGACGAGCTGTTGGAGTGTGAGCAGGGTAATATTTTGTGAAGGGATTCAGGGAAACCGGTTAGCCGGACTTGAGTCCTGGAAATGGGAAGTACAATGCCTGCACTTTAATGGAGGGGTTTGGGATATTGGCAGTTTGGAGGGACGTCTAAACTGTCGTATCTGAGACAGTGATTATGTATGAGTGATGGTGAGAGTGTTGAATGATGAAAGTTTTTTCTTTTTTTTTGGGTCACCCTGCCTCGGTGGTCACCCTGCCTCGGTGGTCACCCTGCCTCGGTGGTCACCCTGCCTCGGTGGTCACCCTGCCTCGGTGGGAAACGCCGATATGTTATATATATATTGCACATGATATATATATATATATATATATATATATATATATATATATATATATATATATATATATATATATATATATATATATATACATGTCTATGAAGGATGAGGTGAATCATAGAATTGATGAGGGAAAAGGGTGAGTGGAGCACTTCGGAGTCTGTGGAGACAAAGAACCTTGTCCATGGAAGTAAAGAGGGAATGTATGAGAGTATAGTTATACCAACGCTCTTATATGGGTGTGAAGCATGGGTGATGAATGTTGCAACGAGGAGAAGGCTGGAGGCAGTGGAGATGTCATGTCTGAGGTCAATGTGTGGTGTGAATATAATGCAGAGAATTCGGAGTTTGGAAATTAGGAGGAGGTGCGGATTACCAAAACGATTGTCCAGAGAGCTGAGGAGGGGTTGTTGAGGTGGTTTGGACATGTAGAGAGAATGGAACGAGACAGAGTGACTTCGAGGTGTAAATCTGTAGTGGAGGGAAGGCGGGGTAGGGGTCGGCCTAGGAAAGGTTGGAGGGAGGGGGTAAAGGAAGTTTTGTGTGCGAGGGGCTTGGATTTCCAGCAAGCATGTGTGAGCGTATTTGATAGGAGTGAATGGAGGCATATGGTTTTAATACTTGACGTGCTGTTGGAGTGTGAGCAAAGTAACATTTATGAAGGATTCAGGAAACCGGCAGGCCGGACTTGAGTTCTGGAGATGGGAAGTACAGTGCCGGCACTCTGAAGGAGGGGTGTAAATGTTGCAGTTTTATAACTGTAGTGTAAAGCACCCTTCTGGCAAGACAGTGATGGAGTGAATGATGATGAAAGTTTTTCTTTTCGGGCCACCCTGCCTTGGTGGGAATCGGCCGATGTGTTAATAAAAAAAAAAAAAAAAAAAATACATGTATGTATATATATACATATATATACATATATATATTATATACATATTTTTTATTAACACATAGGCCGTTTCCCACCAAGGCAGGGTGGCCTGACAAAGAAAAACTTTCATCATCATTCACTCCATCACTGTCTCGCCAGAGGCGTGCTTACACTACAGCTACAAAACTGCAACATTAACACCCCTCCTTCAGGATTGTTGTGGATGTTATAGTTCCATTTGATGTGAGACGCCAAGTAAGTTAATTGTGTCTATATTATCCAGGGATCACAGTTGGCTCATTGGTGATCTGGTTAAATCTAAAGCTGGTTAAGAAAAAAACCTTCCCAGTAATGGATCTGTACTACGGTGTCTTGTCCGAGTTTTAAAAAGAAACAAAAAACAACATTAAAAGAGGCAAAGTCATGACACAATTTTTTTAAGAAATGGCTGGAAAATCTACTATAGTCGAACTCCTTGCGTTGTCAAAATTCAAAGTCAAAGCGTTCTAAGCTTCAATTAGAAAAAAAGCACTGCTTTTCAAACTAGATTGGATGATCTTTTTGGATAGACCCCCCAGCATGTGGACTGCACAGAACATCAATAGATAAATACAAATCACTCAAAATGACTCGGTGAAAAAGGGGAGGAAAGACGTCATAGACGAAGTCGATAAACTAACAGGTCAAGAACCACGAAAACAGTGAAAAAAAAATAAACATCTGAAAGGACGAGAGACATAATAGACGAAGTTGAGAAACAGGTCAAGAACCGCTAAAGCGGAGAAGAAAATAAACAATTGAGAGGACAAAGGAAGCAGAGACAAGCCGCGAGACCATTGCCAGAACAGGTGATAGAAGTGGTAAGTCAGGTGCAGGAATACACCGATCGAAACATTTCTCAACAAAATGTTTCTCCAAGTGTGGTTTCTTCCTAGGACTGACGTAATCAGCCGTGTGAAACATCTCCATAATGTTTTGATCAGTGCATACGTGTCTACATAATGCTGGAACTGTTCCAATGATTAGCGGTAACATCACATGCAGTACTGACGAACACTTCGGCCTGTCAGACACTCCTCAAAGCATCACCGGAAGATTACTCAGCAGGTCAAGCCACTTGGTGGGGCCTGACCTGGTTCGGGCATTAATTCGGACGAAAACTGATTGCAAGTACTCAATGGTTATAATCATAACCTTAATTTTTAAATGGGTTGGAGAGGTAAGCCAGCGGAGGCCCTCGGTCAGATGACCAAAACCTCCTGCTTCGGGTCATCATATGACTAAGACCCGCGTCAGGAAACACTTGTCCTGTTTCCTGATAAATCTTACCTAACTTAACCTAACTGATCGCAATACTGTCACTGTACCGTAGAGCTGCTGCTGCGTCTCCTGGTCATGATCCAGGAGACATTGTCTAGATTCCACGGACGGAGCTGGTGTCCCCACGGCGGAGTCCTGAAGCCACCCCAAGAACTGGGGACCCCCAGGGAGCAATAATCGGAGTATCCCAGGAAGTAGGGACCCCCAGGGTGCAATGCTCAAGGTGTCCCAGGAACTAGGGACCCCCACAACGGTTGATGCACTTGTTACTGATGCTGAAATTGTTAATTAGTGTCAGATATTGAAGACTATTAACAAAACTAATTGTATTGCAGGGGGAAGGAATACTGAAGGTTGTTGCAGTACAGAGGACAAGAAAGGTAGCGCCAGCCTGAGGGATACAAGCATAAAGATGTCGTGAGGAAGATTAGAGGAATATTTAACATCGGAGATATAAACAAAAGCTTGAGGGGTGTTACCGTAGACGAAGAAGGAGAGAGAGAGAGAGAGAGAGAGAGAGAGAGAGAGAGAGAGAGAGAGAGAGAGAGAGAGAGAGAGAGAGAGAGAGAGGAGAGAGAGAGAGGGGAGAGAGAGAATCAGAGGGAAAGAGTAATGATGGAATGGACGAAGAGGAAGGGGAGATTACAGAATTAGAGAGAAGGAAGAGGAGAGAGCGAAAGAATGTAGAAAACAAAGCTGCATTTTTCGAGGATAATGGAAAGTGAAATAATTGCTTAGTAGTGCAGAGTGGAGACACAATCACAACATTCACGATACTCAGAAACGTCAACGTTTAAAAGAAAAAAATGAAAATAATTGAAAATAAAGAGATACATACATAGATAATAAAATAGCATTAATAATAAGCATATCAATAAAAACTGTACTCCACATAATATTTTATTGCCACTTTCCTACGCATCTCAAAGCAGTGTACATAGCATTAATGTACTTATATATGACTGTGTACACACCAATAAACACGTCAGACACCTGTACATATAAAAATGCAGTTTAAGGAACGGTCATAACCTCAGTGTATATACACTCAGTGTATATATACTGAGGCGTGTATATTCCATTTTATATTCATGGAGAAGTGCGAACCTTTAAGTGTATAAGTGTACATATATATCGTCAAACCTGTATCTGTCAGTGTATATACATTGATAGATGTGTATATTTCAGTGTATATACCCTGAGAGATGTGTATCTCTCAGTGTATATATATTCAAACCTTCTAACAGTCAAGAAACAGCTCTTTGAAGCCTTTTTATCCACTTCTCCGAGGCTATGGGTCCCACAATTTACACCAGAGGTGGACCCCAATATATATATATATATATATATATATATATATATATATATATATATATATATATATATATATATATATATATATATATATTTATATAAAATATTGTTCTCATTTCTCAAATTATGTTCATTTACAGGATTTTTATCGCTAGAGTTTGTTGTGTGGGTGAAGCGCTGTGGGCGACCATGGGTTTTGCTTGCCATGGTGGGAGGCAGTAATGACTCGCTGCCCACACATAAATAAACACACACCTGTTATTCTTAGGGAGGTTTGCACCGTCAGATGAAACCACGATGGGGAACCCGACCCCTTTTTCTTTAGAACCTTCAACTTGTGGATATCTTTATCGAGAGACGTTTCGCCCGCGTAGTAGTGTCCTGAAGAGCCGGTGGAAGGGGGAAAAAAGGTGCAGCAGTTAAAGACACTGTCACATGTGGACGGGTCCCACTGGTGGAAGACGTCAGGTGTTGAACATGTCTTATTCATCAACGTTGATCTGACAGTAAAATACCGACTGTTATGGACTTATTTCCTGATGAATAAAATAAGAGTTTCCTGACCAAGAATACGCGTCAGGAAACAAGAGTTTCCTGACAAATAAAACGCGTCAACAAAAAAGGGTTCCCTGACGAATAAAACGCGTCAACAAACAAGGGTTCCCTGATGAGTAAAACGCGCCAGGAAACAAGGGTTTCCTGACAAATAAAACGCGTCAACAAAAAAGGGTTCCCTGACGAATAAAACGCGTCAACAAACAAGGGTTCCCTGACGAGTAAAACGCGCCAGGAAACAAGGGTTTCCTGACAAATAAAACGCGTCAACAAACAAGGGTTCCCTGACGAATAAAACGAGTCAGCAAAGGTTTCCTGACGCTGTTAAGTTCCTCTCTAACTAGAACTTAGGTTCAACTGACCCAGGTTCAGCTAGCTTACCAGTTCAGCCAGTTTTTGACATCTCAATTTTGAGCTAAAACATACATATTTACTTAAAAAAAAACCCATACGATTTGGCTTATTTTTCCCATACAATGCAATTGTAATAATTACGAATAAAAGTGTGATGATTTACGAGTTTTAGTTAAAATATAAGAAATGTCAGTAGATGCATTTCTGTGACTGTGGGATCCGAGGGACGATAGAGGGAGGTCTACCTGGAGTCTACCTGGAGTCTACCTGGAGGGTATACCGGGGATCAACGCCCCCGCGGCCTGGTCCACGACCAGGCATCATGTTCCAAAGTATCTGGTGTACGAAAAGGCTGAACAATGGCAGATTTCCACAGCTGGGGAAGAACTCGCGACCAAACAAGACTGAAAAGACGTGAGAGGACTATATAAACGCTGAAGCATACGAGTATACCATCATACCCAACTGATCCGATAAAGGTATACTCGTATCATATAATTCAGTGATCCGAGAAAGGTATCCCCGTATCCCATAAACCCAGCCTCCTTTACCATGATCCGAGAAAGGTATCCCCGTATCCCATAAACATCAGCCCACTCAATAGGCTCAACTAAAATCATGACAAGATCTACAAGAAGGATAACAATTCTTAGCTTGTAAATCTACCAAGGTAAGATAACTCTTAGCTTGTAAATCTACCAAGGTAAGATAACTCTTAGCTTGTAAATCCACCAAGGTAAGATAACTCTTAGCTTGTAAATCCACCAAGGTAAGATAACTCTTAGCTTGTAAATCTACTAAGGTAAGATAATTCTTAGCTTGTAAATCCACCAAGGTAAGGTAACTCTTAGCTTGTAAATCTACCAAGGGTAAGATAATTCTTAGCTTGTAAATCCACCAAGGTAAGATAACTCTTAGCTTGTAAATCTACCAAGGTAAGATAATTCTTAGCTTGTAAATCCACCAAGGTAAGATAACTCTTAGCTTGTAAATCTACCAAGGTAAGATAACTCTTAGCTTGTAAATATACCAAGGTAAGATGGAAAAATAAACACATAAGCAGTATAATGTGATCCTTTATTGACAACGTTTCGCCCACGCAGTGGGCTTTATCGAGTCACAGACAGATCTACCTGGAAAATGAGTAACATGAATATATATAGGGTATAGTCAGGTGGAGAATGCTGGGTCAGGTGGAGAAAGCTGCATGTGACAGTCTTAAAAGTAGTGTGATAGTTAAAAACTTTGTGTGACTTAAAGGACCTGCAGTGTTCCATTCTTGAGTTCTATGTGGGAAAGCGTTGAAGAAGTTTCTTGGCAATAGGTTCAGCTATGTTGTAGAAGCCGTTGTTCTGGTTGAAGTTGTTGGATATACAGATGAGTGATGATTCTAGGATTCTTCGGTATTGCGTGTTGTCTTCTCTGGCGATGAGTCTTGCGTTTCTGTAGTTGATTAAATGGTTGTGTAAATTTCGGTGTTGAACACAGGCATTTCTTGAGTCGTCAGATCTGCCTGCGTACTGGTGTTCTGAAATGCGTGTTTGGAGGTCTCTGGATGTTTCGCCAACGTATAATTTGCTGCAGCCATTAACTATCTACCAAGGTAAGATAATTCTTAGCTTGTAAATCCACCAAGGTAAGATAACTCTTAGCTTGTAAATCTACCAAGGTAAGATAATTCTTAGCTTGTAAATCCACCAAGGTAAGATAACTCTTAGCTTGTAAATCTCTTAGCTTGTAAATCTTAGAATATAAGATATCTAAAGGGCTCTTGATCAAACGAACTGAAGCTTGCCTCTTATTTCCCAGATCAGACAAGAGAAACGTAAGGAAGTGAACCTTACGAGGGAAACATAACGAGGTGCACGTTTCTTACGCATAATCGACGTTTCGAGCTTGGATTTCCAGCAGGTCTCGTGTTTATTAATGGGAATTCAGAGGACATCTTCCAGGGAGTAATTAACAGCATCTGTCATGGGAGGAAGGGAGGGAGGGAGAGAGAGAGAGAGAGAGAGAGAGAGAGAGAGAGAGAGAGAGAGAGAGAGAGAGAGAGAGAGAGAGAGAGACCTAACTCTTTGCCCAAAAACCACTTCCGCCACAAATATATGCAAATTTTTGACTGCCTGTTCAATTTTTTTTTTTTTTGGCTTTGGTGACACGAAACAAACACACACACACACACACACACACATATATATATATATATATATATATATATATATATATAAAGGGAGAAGAGTTAGACCCGTAGGGATTACACAGCACCTGGGAAATGAGAGATAATAAGGTTTGTTCCGCGGGGGTTGAGGCGCCATTGTTGACAGACTCGGTGTCACCCTCACAGGGGATCGGAACTCAGCTAAGCCTTTTCTACCTTCTCTCTTTTCTTTTCTTTATTCCCTTTCTCTGTCTGCCTGCCTCTCTCTCTCTCTCTCTCTCTCTCTCTCATCTTTCTCACCTTCTCGTAGCTTCAAGGTGCCTTGAGAAGCTCTGTATAGTACAAACTAGTAAACATATGTGATGTAAACCCGTGTGGACACATTATAACAGGAATTGGGGTATACATTACAGATCCTGAGTTCCTTATCACCTGACGAAGACCTCATTTAGAGGTTCGAGTGTACAGTCTCTCCTGAAAGTTCAGTTCTCTCTCCGTGTGGGTTTATAATCACATCGTTTGTGTGGCACTCAATACAGCTTAACAACTATCACGCACATACCCATCCTGGTGGGTGGTAGTCACCCCATACCCATCCTGGTGGGTGGTAGTCACCCCATACCCATCCTGGTGGGTGGTAGTCACCCCATACCCATCCTGGTGGGTGGTGGTCACCCCATACCCATCCTGGTGGGTGGTAGTCACCCCATACCCATCCTGGTGGGTGGTAGTCACCCCATACCCATCCTGGTGGGTGGTAGTCACCCCATACCCATCTTGATTTGTGGTAGTCACCCCATACCCATCCTGGTGGGTGGTAGTCACCCCATACCCATCCTGGTGGGTGGTAGTCACCCCATACCCATCCTGGTGGGTGGTAGTCACCCCATACCCATCCTGGTGGGTGGTGGTCACCCCATACCCATCCTGGTGGGTGGTAGTCACCCCATACCCATCCTGGTGGGTGGTAGTCACCCCATACCCATCCTGGTGGGTGGTAGTCACCCCATACCCATCATGGTGGGTGGTAGTAACCCCATACTCATCCTGGTGGGTGGTAGTAACCCCATACCCATCATGGTGGGTGGTAGTAACCCCATACTCATCCTGGTGTGTGGTAGTCACCCCATACCCATCCTGGTGGGTGGTAGTCACCCCATACCCATCCTGGTGGGTGGTAGTCACCCCATACCCATCCTGGTGGGTGGTAGTCACCCCATACCCATCCTGGTGGGTGGTAGTCACCCCATACCCATCCTGGTGGGTGGTAGTCACCCCATACCCATCATGGTGGGGGGTAGTAACCCCATACTCATCCTGGTGGGTGGTAGTAACCCCATACCTATCCTGGTGGGTGGTAGTAACCCCATACCTATCCTGGTGGGTGGTAGACACCCCATACCCATCCTGGTGGGTGGTAGTCACCCCATACCCATCCTGGAGGGTGGTAGTAACCCCATACCCATCCTGGAGGGTGGTAGTAACCCCATATCCATTTTGGTGGGTGGTAGTAACCCCATACCCATCCTGGTGGGTGGTAGTAGCCCCAAACCCATTCAGGTGGGTGGTAGTATCCCCATATCCATCCTGGGAGGTGATAGTCACCCCCATATCCATCTTAGTGGGTGGTAGTAGCCCCATACCCATTCAGGTGGGTGATAGTAACCCCATACCCATCCTGGTGGGTGGTAGCCACCCCATACCCATCCTGGTGGGTGGTAGTCACCCCATACCCATCCTGGTGGGTGGTAGTCACCCAATACCCATCCTGGTGGGTGGTAGTCACCTCATACCCATCCTGGTGGGTGGTAGTCACCCCATACAAATCTTGGTGGGTGGTAGTCACCCCATACCCATCATGGTGGGTAGTAGTAAGCCCATACTCATCCTGGTGGGTGGTAGTAACCCCATACCCATCCTGGTGGGTGGTAGTAACCCCATACCCATCCTGGTGGGTGGTAGTAAACCCATACCCATCCTGGTGGGTGGTAGTAACCCCATACCCATCCTGGAGGGTGGTAGTAACTCCATACCCATCGTGGAGGGTGGTAGTAACCCCATATCCATCCTGGTGGGTGGTAGTAACCCCATACCCATCCTGGTGGGTGGTAGTAGCCCCAAACCCATTCAGGTGTGTGGTAGTATCCCCATATCCATCCTGGGAGGTGATAGTCACCCCCATATCCATCCTGGTGGGTGGTAGTAGCCCCATACCCATTCAGGTGGGTGATAGTAACCCCATACACATCCTGGTGGGTGGTAGGCACCCCACACCCATCCTGGTGGGTGGTAGTCACCCCATACCCATCCTGGTGGGTGGTAGTCACTCCCATACCCATCCAGGTGGGTGGTAGTCACCTCCATACCCATCCTGGTAGGTGGTAGTCACCCCATACCCATCCAGGTGGGTGGTAGTCACCCAATACCCATCCTGGTGGGTGATAGTAGCCCCATACCCATCCTGGTGGGTGGTAGTCACCCCATACCCTTCCAGGTGGGTGGTAGTCACCCCATACACATTCTGGTGGGTGGTAGTCACCCCATACCCATCCTGGTGGGTGGTAGTCACTCCCATACCCATCCAGGTGGGTGGGAGTCACCCCATACCCATCCAGGTGGGTGGTAGTCACCCAATACCCATCCAGGTGGGTGGTAGTCACCCCATACCCATCCTGGTGGGTGGTAGTCACCCAATACCCATCCAGTGGGCGGGAGTCAAAATATTACACAGCCGCATGATGGGTCCAGGCACTGACCTGGACGTATCGTATAGTATTTTACTAACAGAATTGACCAAGTCTTTTGAAGCCAGGTTTCTGTACCTGTGATATTGATCTGTGTTCATCACGCTCGTCAAAATTTGATTTTGTATACAGTCCCATAATTTTAAATTATTACGAATGACTTAGTAAGATATTTGCAAATTATCCACATCATTATCGTACATCATTTGGGAATCTTCATTACTGGTATGTTTTGTCTGCCAGGGGCTTCTGCCGTCCATCACAGAGAAGAACGGTGGAAGATAAGGAGAAGTTTGAGGTAGTCAGTCCCTCAACCTGGAACCTGAACACACGTAAAAAAAAAGGGATTATTTCTAGCCACCGAAGTGGCTAGTATATTGTGCACCCGATATCCATGCCGTGGACGGTAGCCCAAGAGCATATGGATTAGGGTTGTATCGGATGTGAAAATTTAGATATCCGCGGATGCGTATGAGGATATCTTACTTATTTTGCGGATGCGGATGTAAGAAATTGTGCGGATGTTCCGCGGATGCGGAGACCCGATACATCACTAAATGGATACACAAAACTCCTAGGAACTAAGTCTTAAAAGGGTTAACATGAGTAAGTTTGCATTTAGATCTACAGTTCACTTATCTATTATAAGTAAGTTTAGGAAATTTGATTAATAAGTCTGGTATGTTACTTTCACTAGAAAAAGTCAAGAAATTCCGAAATATTGCATATTTTGTTTTTACTCAATAATAGCTACAGTTACAAGGCTAATAATAATAGCAATCTTTTATTACGATGGGCAGTAATACCAAGACTAATAATAATAGTATTCTGCTGCTACTAAGAGCAATAATAGCCAGGTTAATATTAATGGTTGTTTGAGAGTTGGCAACGTTATCAGTGAAAACTTGAGCTAAGAAATTATAACTTCTGAAGAAGTCTTGGAACTGACACCAGTGTTACTTTGCATGTATTATACCCACGAGAGTAATACCTCTCTGAGAGGGGTATTATTTATGCCCACGAGAGTAATACATCGCTGGGAGGGGTATTATTATACCCACGAGAGTAATACCTCGCTGGGAGGGGTATTATTATACCCACGAGAGTAATACCTCGCTGGGAGGGGTATTATTATACCCACGAGAGTAATACCTCGCTGGGAGGGGTATTATTATACCCACGAGAGTAATACCTCGCTGGGAGGGGTATTATTATACCCACGAGAGTAATACCTCGCTGGGAGAGGTATTATTTATGCCCACGAGAGTAATACCTCGCTGAGAGAGGTATTAGTTTTACCCACGAGAGTAATACCTCGTTGAGAGAGGTATTATTGTTACCCACGAGAGTAATACCTCGCTGAGAGAGGTATTATTATACCCACGAGAGTAATACCTCGCTGAGAGAGGTATTATTATACCCACGAGAGTAATACCTCGCTGAGAGAGGTATTATTTTAACCACATGAGAAATATTTTTACATCTTACATTAAAAATTCACTGTTAATTACTTACTGTTTATCAAGGCCTTGATGCTGATGGGCTCTTGATTCAGGGGTTTTGAGTAGCTTTCATCTGTTTCGTTTCTAGCTGTGACCCTTTCGGTGTTAGCGCTTTGCCATGGAAGAAACACAGTCTAATTCTAGTCGACCAGAGCTGTACAACCTTTTTTAAAAAAAACACGGAAGACAAACACACACACTGACAGAACACCAACACACCAGGAGCTATGACTCGACCCCTGCAACCAGAAATAGGTGAGTACACACTGACAGAACACCCACAGTAAGTACACAGAACACCCACACTGACAGAACGCCCACACTGACAGAACACCCACACTGACAGAACACCCACAGTAGGTACGCAGAACACCCACACTGACAGAACACCCACAGTAGGTACGCAGAACACCCACACTGACAGAACACCCACACTGACAGAACACCCACAGTAAGTACACAGAACACCCACAACAGGTACACAGAACACCCACACTGACAGAACAACCACAGTAGGTACACAGAACACCCACACTGACAGAACACCCACAGTAAGTACACAGAACACCCACACTGACAGAACAACCACAGTAGGTACACAGAACACCCACACTGACAGAACACCCACACTGACAGAACACCCACAGTAGGTACACAAAACACCACAGCTGATATATACTCTAGTCCTGATGAGAGGAGGTTGAAAGCTATCTTGTCTCACAAGGACATATGTCACCCCAGACAAGACTGTAAATCCAACACTCGTCAACATCTCAAGCCTCAGACATCAGCCTCCGCTGAAGACACGTCCCGATAAAAGTTGCTTCTGGATATATACACACAAACACCGAGAGGTGTATGTCTCTCTGTACATACGCTGAGAGTTTATACTTTAATCCTTGCTTTTAAGAGTTAAGAGTAGTCTCTGGTGGTGAGTAGGTTAACGCAGACTGAATTACGCTCGTGTATTCGACAGACTTGAAAGACAAGTAACTATTCACGACACATTTTTATCCACCGATCTCTGCTACTTTGATAGACTCTATCCAGTCCTCAGCACTTGCTGGAGGTCCTTGACACTGCGACACAGTGTCAGAATACACGCCGAAGTAATACTAACTAGCTCCCTGTCGGAAGGAAGCCTTGGAAGCTGGAGAGAGAGAGAGATTGCTAGAGATTTGAAGCAACTGGATCTGTAATTGAATGTTTGACGGAAGCCGCCTCGCCCTACGGAGGTCTTGTAATTACCTCGTGTATACATCCCTTCCCGTGTAGCGGAATGTGATACGGAATCACAGCTAGGTTTTATACCCACATAGTTACTCTTATATGAAAAAGGGTAGTGAATTAACTCTCCAAAGGTCTACCAATCTACCTCCAGGTAGGTAGTAGGCTATTGGAGAGTTCCAAAGGCCGCCAACAGCCAGTTTTAAAGATCGTCCCACAGCTCTTGGCACCTTTTATCAACCATAACCCGTGAAAAAGTATTATATGATATATATATATAGGCGCTAGGCTTTAAAATAAAGTGAGGTAGAACATTGGCTTGCCATTTAATCTGTGTAAAAAAACAAAAAACAGAATAAAACCGTGTATGACTTCGTGTCAACACCCAGTGTTTATTATACTGTGTAGGAGAGTGCGTTGTGATGGATGGAGCCGTGGGTCTCCAGCAGCAGTCTACAAACATCGCTGGTACGACCCCCAGGAAACTTGATATTGGTTCACAACGGTCCGCAACGATGTCTGAAATTTCCTCTTTGAAGGGTTAGTTGTGAACTGTTCCAGCCACGGTATTGTGGGTTAGTTGTGAACTGTTCCAGTCACGGTATTGTGGGTTGGTTGTGAACTGTTCCAGTCACGGTATTGTGGGTTAGTTGTGAACTGTTCCAGTCACGGTATTGTGGGTTAGTTGTGAACTGTTCCAGCCACGGTATTGTGGGTTAGTTGTGAACTGTTCCAGCCACGGTATTGTGGGTTAGTTGTGAACTGTTCCAGCCACGGTATTTGCGGCTTACTCTTCAAAAAGCCTGAAAGATTGATTGATCAAAACGGATTTACCTCTTTTTGTTAATATAATAATATTCACAAAAGTGTATGCAAGGTACAGGAGAACCAATTAGCCAGACTCGAGTCCTGGAGGTGGTGAGGATGTTGCATCTCTGAGGGGCCATTTAAACTGTGGTATCATTAAGCTTCTGGCGAGACAGCTATTGAGTGAATTACGGAAAATGTGTTTCCTTGTTTTACGAAACCCTAACCTCGGTTGAAGACGGTCGTTGCGTTAAATATATAACTGATATATACACTAAGAGATGTATATAATCTATATGTGTATACTGAGTGTATTTTAGGCTCTGTCTTTGACTGGTAAAATAATTAGTAAAAAATAATAAAAATAATAATAATAATAATAATAATAATAATAATAATAATAATAAAAACAGTAAAATAACAATAAATAGTAAATAATAATAATAATAATAATAATAATAATAATAATAATAATAATAATAATAAAAACAGTAAAATAACAATAAATAGTAAATAATAATAATAATAATAATAATAATAATAATAATAATAATAATAATAATAGTGGCTTTCATAAACTTCCCTCGCGATATTTTTTTTGTTTAAATCTGTAAATGTGCTGATTAAAAGCTGTTATCCTGTCTCTGCCTTAGGCCTACCTAAGGCACATCAAAGAACCAAAGATATGAAAAAAAAATGACATTTCACAATATTTTTTACGTTTTCATTTTTTTCTATCGGTTTTTCCAGAGGTCACATTGACCTCTGGTGTTGTTGACGACAAAGAGGTCACGTGAAGGGTCACACTGATACCGATGTCAGCTTTCGTTAATAGTGCTCTTTTTAGCGTTAGTGGGGAATTATCAGCATTTAGTAAATATTCATAAACGCCATAATGCCACCTACAGCGGTTGACTAACACCTAGGTACCTATTAACTCTCAGAAAAATACGTACGACAGGTGTAATAAGGCTTGCAACCAGGTGTTTAGATGAACATAGGCAGCAAGTATAAGGACTAATACCCAAGTACAGTACCTATTAACTCCAAGACAAGCAGGTCAGTAGGTGTATGAAGCAGACATCACATACACGTCAGAACATCGCTGGCAGCACCACAAGTCACTATATTCAGTTGTCGTAGTCGGGGTAACCCACCGCGTTTTGTCACAACCAGCTGGTAGTCCCGGGCTTCACAGAGACGAAGTACCAGCTGGTAGTCCCGGGCTTCACAGAGACGAAGTTCCAGCAAGCTGGTCCCCCACTAACGAGATTATACCAAACTTGTGTCATGGCTGCAACCTGACTACACGAAAATATATAAACTGAAATAGCGACAACCTGTACACACACCCAAACACACACACACACACACACACACACACACACACACACACACACACACACACACACACACACACTGTGTACGTTAGGCCCATATTGGATTATGCAGCACCAGTTTGGAATCCACACCTAGCCAAGCACGTAAGGAAGCTAGAGAAAGTGCAAAGGTTTGCAACAAGACTAGTCCCGGAGCTAAGGGGTATGTCCTACGAGGAGAGGTTAAGGGAAATCGACCTGACGACACTCTAAGAAAGGAGAGATAGGGGGGATATGATAACGACACATAAAATACTGAGAGGAATCGACAAGGTGGACAGAGACAGGATGTGCCAGAGATGGGACACAGCAACAAGGGGTCACAGTTGGAAGTTGAAGACCCAGATGAATCACAGGGATGTCAGGAAGTATTTCTTCAGTCACAGAGTTGTCAGGAAGTGGAATAGTCTGGGAAGTGATGTAGTGGACGCAGGATCCATACATAGCTTTAAGAAGAGGTATGACGAAGCTCATGGAGCAGGAAGAGTGACCTAGTAGCGTCCAGTGAAGAGGAGGGGCCGGGAGCTGTGAATCGACCCCTGCAACCACAACTAGGTGAGTACTACATACTCTTGAGAAGCACATTGTGTATTCTTGGTGTCTTGTCAGTGATCGTTGACAATCTTCAATATTGTATGCTAAGCGCTGATACACACACGTAACGCAGATAAAGGTTTCATTCTAGACCATGTTTCGCCCAGGAGCGAGCTTTACGTTCGCTACGTTCCGTACCCGTCACCACATTGTAACAAAATAGAATTCTGCAATGCACTGAGATGAAATCTTATATAATGAATATAACTTGACGATATTAAACCAAATTATTATTATTAATATTATTATTATTATTATTACTACTACCTGAGGGTTTGATAGCTTTAATTAAAGATCTGATGAATCTATTTGACATTTAAACAAGCTGTAATATTAAGTAAATTAATACTTTGAGGAAATTTTTCGTAAGAGAAAAGCTTAAAATGAATTATGGAGCAAGATTCTAGGAGCTGCCTTTGTCACAGTCTAATTTACTACGTGGGAATGAACGTATATGTGTGTGTGTGTGTGTGTGTGTGTGTGTGTGTGTGTTATGAAGAGATAAGGCAAAGGATAAATGCTATTGTCATTGTTTGTTCAGCCTCACTCGTCTAGTGTTTAAAACAAGATGCTCTTGTTTCTGGAGATGTGTATGCTGGAGACCCTCTGTCTCTTTCACTCACCCTGCCACCTGTCTTCCCTGTCAAACACCGGGGCTTACCCAGCGGAAGTCAACAGGGCTATTTTTCCCCTCATCCCGCCCGGTTCCTTCTGGGTTTGCCAAACGCTTTCGTACATTATACACAAACCGAAACTCCGTTTTTTCCGAAAACCCAAAAATTATAGGAATACAATCCGGAAAAAATGGAATATTTGTAAAATTTTATAAACGTAAATAAATTCTCAATACTCTGTGAAGATCCGAAATAAATCACTATGGATTTAAGTGTTGTGAAGACTAGTTCAATTTCCATTTTTATTTCAATAAAGAAATTGTGAAGACGCCTCTTTTTTTATTTATCTGTGTGGATTCTGTTGCTTATAAATGGGATATTTTTTTGGTAGAGGTAGGCCTAGCAATAGGACTAATTCCGGTACCCAGGATGGTTAGGTACGACCTAGGTCGTTCTTCTCGTCATTAGTGCATGCATGCCTACCTACCTACCTACCTGGTTGCCTACCTGCCTGCCTGGTTGCCTTCCTGCCTGCCTGCCTGCCTGTTTGCTTGCCTGCCTGTCTGTCTGTCTGTCTGTCTGTCTGCCTTCCTACCTACCTGCCTATCTACCTGCCTACCTACCTACCTGCCTTCTCATCTGCCTTCCTACCTTCCTGCCTGCCTGCCTTCCTCCCTACCTGCCTGCCTGGTTGCCTTCCTGCCTGCCTGGTTGCCTTCCTGCCTGCCTGTCTGCCTGTTTGCTTGCCTGCCTGTCTGCCTGCCTGCCTGCATGCCTTCCTACCTACCTGCCTGCCTGGTTGCCTATCTACCTGCCTACCTACCTACCTGCCTTCTCATCTGCCTTCCTACCTTCCTGCCTGCCTGCCTTCTCATCTCTCTCTCTATTTGTACAGGAATCGAGAAAACTAATACCCATTTCCTAAAGGAAATTTGTAGCTCTGATCAAAGAGAGACAAGAGCCCAGAAACATTAATCTACCGAGACTATTTCCAGTAGGTGTCACCGTTCTCCACTTGCAGGTTCATTTTCGTGGACCTAAGCCGAATTTTTGGAGGAATAAATGTTTTTAAGGCGGTTCTCGCCATCATATATCAGAGGAGACACTAAGCTTCAAGCTTGTTACCTCAGCTTATCAAAGTTTCCCCTCCGAATTCTCGTTATATTTGATTCTTTTAAAATAGTTAGTGGTAAAAACCAAGATTTGGCTTCGCAAGAGGTGAAACTATTTTAATTTTCACTTCGGAGTCGTATCCAGTTCCAACAGTTTCCCTTCAGTCCGTCTCTTGAAGGGCTCTGGTGAAGGGCTCTGGGACCTGCTCTTCCCTTCCTCGGATCAAGCTATGATTCGCCTAGCATTACCCAGGCACTCCATGACCCCTTCTGGCTTAACGCTTCCCATCACAATCGTGGCTACTGGACCTTGTCCTGATAGGATTAAAAGATTTTGTTTTGCAAATCTGGCATTAACATTTTTCCTGTATTAAATATTATCTGAATTTATATTATAAATCTGGTGAATTGGTGAATTTATCTTTAAGTTTATATACTTCTGTATATATGTTTTTAATGATTTAAACACAGAGATGAATCTCTGGGGGTATATACACTGATAGGTGTGTATATCTCAGTGTATATACAGCGATAGGTGTTTATCTTTCAAAGTTATATATACTACACCCTCCATCCTTCCCCTTCTATCCTCTGTCCTCCACTCTCCATCCTCCATCTCCTTCCATCCTCTACCCTCCATCATCCTCCCATCCTCCACCCTCTATCATCCTCCACCCTCCACCACCCTCCATCATCCATCATCCTCCACCCTCCATCACTCTCCATCATCCATCCTCCTCCTCCCTCCACCCTCCATCATCCTCCACCCTCCATCATCCTCCACCCTCCTCCACCCACCATCCTCCACGGTCGTCTCTGGACTTACTTCGTATGCATAATAAACAAGACAAAATTAACTCGAAAATTACTTAAGTGTTCGTGTATATTTACGCAGCTTCGAAAGCAATAAATTTTTACCTTCGTTAGCATCCATTATCTTTTTCCATCTTCGTCATTAATAATTTTTTTGTCATGAATAATTTTTGCGACTAAAATTATTGGTGCTAAAAGAAATATATGACACCATTTTGTTTTTAAATTAAGATTTTTCAGTTTGTTTTTAATGAAAAATTTACAGGTATATCTAGCTACTTCTACTTACACTTTAGGTCACACTACACTGGCATACACATGCATATATATACATACACACATCTAGGTTTTTCTTCTTTTTCTTAATAGCTCTTGTTCTTTTTATTTTCTCTATTGTCCATGGGGAAGTGGAAAAGAATCTTTCCTCCGTAAGCAGTGCGTGTCGTATGAGGCGACTAAGATGCCGGGAGCAATGGGCTAGTAACCCCTTCTCCTGTACAAATCTACTAAAAACGAGAAGAAGAAAAACTTTATAAAACTGGGTTGTCTGAATGTGCGTGGATGTAGTGCGGATGATAAGAAAGAGATGATTGCCGATGTTATGAATGAAAAGAAGTTGGATGTCCTGGCCCTAAGCGAAACAAAGCTGAAGGGGGTAGGCGAGTTTCAGTGGGGAGAAATAAATGGGATTAAGTCAGGAGTATCTGAAAGAGTTAGAGCTAAGGAAGGGGTAGCAATAATGTTGAAGGATCAGTTATGGAAGGAAAAGAGGGAATATGAATGTGTAAATTCAAGGATTATGTGGATTAAAATAAGGGTCGGATGCGAAAAGTGGGTCATAATAAGCGTGTATGCACCTGGAGAAGAGAGGAGTGTAGAGGAGAGAGAGAGATTTTGGGAGATGTTAAGCGAATGTATAGGAACTTTTGAACCAAATGAGAGAGTAATTGTGGTAGGGGACCAAATGCTAAAGTGGGAGAAACATGCAGAGAGGGTGTAGTAGGTAAGTTTGGGGTGCCAGGTGTAAATGATAATGGGAGCCCTTTGATTGAACTTTGTATAGAAAGGGGTTTAGTTATAGGTAATACATATTTTAAGAAAAAGAGGATAAATAAGTATACAAGATATGATGTAGGGCGTAATGACAGTAGTTTGTTGGACTATGTATTGGTAGATAAAAGACTGTTGAGTAGACTTCAGGATGTACATGTTTATAGAGGGGCTACAGATATATCAGATCACTTTTTAGTTATAGCTACAGTGGGAGTAAAAGGTAGATGGGATACAAGGAAAATAGAATCAGTAAGTAAAAGAGAGGTGAAGGTTTATAAACTAAAAGAGGAGGCAGTTAGGGTAAGATATAAACAACTATTGGAGGATAGATGGGCTAGTGAGAGTGTAGGCAATGGGGTTGAAAATGTATGGGGTAGATTTAAAAATGTAGTGTTAGAGTGTTCAGCAGAAGTTTGTGGTTACAGGCGAGTGGGTGCGGGAGGGGAAGAGGAGCGATTGGTGGAATGATGATGTAAAGAGAGTAGTAAGGAGAAAAAGTTAGCATATGAGAGGTTTTTACAAAGTAGAAGTGATGCAAGGAGGGAAGAGTATATGGAGAGAAAAGAGAGGTTAAAAGAGTGGTGAAGCAATGTAAAAGAGAGCAGATGAGAGAGTGGGTGAGATGTTATCAGCAAATTTTGTTGAAAATAAGAAAAAGTTTTGGAATGAGATTAATAAGTTGAGGAAGCCTAGAGAACAAATGGATTTGACAGTTAAAAATAGGAGAGGAGAGTTATTAAATGGAGAGTTAGAGGTATCGGGAAGATGGAGAGAATATTTTGAGGATTTGTTAAATGTTGATGAAGACAGGGAAGCTGTGATTTCGTGTGTAGGGCAAGGAGGAATAACATCTTGTAGGAGTGTGGAAGAGCCAGTTGTGGGTGTAGGGGAAGTTCGTGAGGCAGTGGGTAGAATGAAAGGGGTAAGGCAGCTGGGATTGATGGGATAAAGATAGAAATGTTAAAAGCAGGTGGGGATATAATTTTGGAGTGGTTGGTGCTATTATTTAATAAATGTATGGAAGAGGGTAAGGTACCTAGGGATTGGCAGAGAGCGTGTATTGTTCCTTTGTATAAAGGCAAAGGGGACAAAAGAGAGTGCAAAATTATAGGGGAATAAGTCTGTTGAGTGTACCTGGTAAAGTGTATGGTAGAGTTATAATTGAAAGAATTAAGAGTAAAACAGAAAGCAGGATAGCAGATGAACAAGGGGGCTTTAGGAAAGGTAGGGGGTGTGTAGACCAAGTGTTTACAGTGAAACATATAGGTGAACAGTATTTGGATAAGGGTAAAGATGTTTTTGTGGCATTTATGGATTTGGAAAAGGCGTATGATAGGGTAGATAGGGGGCAATGTGGCAGATGTTGCAGGTGTATGGAATAGGAGGAAGGTTACTGAAAGCAGTGAAGAGTTTTTATGAGGATAGTGAGGCTCAGGTTAGAGTGTGTAGGAGGGAAGGGGACTATTTCCCAGTAAAAGTGGGCCTTAGACAAGGATGTGTGATGTCACCATGGTTGTTCAATATATTTATAGATGGGGTTGTAAGAGAAGTGAATGCGAGGGTCTTGGCAAGAGGTGTTGGGCTAAAAGATAAAGAAGCAAATACAAAGTGGGAGTTGTCACAGTTGCTTTTTGCTGATGACACTGTGCTTTTGGGAGATTCTGAAGAGAAGCTGCAGAGGTTGGTGGATGAATTTGGTAGGGTGTGTAAAAGAAGAAAATTGAAAGTGAATATAGGAAAGAGTAAGGTGATGAGGATAACAAAAAGAATAGGTGACGAAAGATTGGATATCAGATTGGAGGGAGAGAGTATGGAGGAGGTGAATGTATTCAGATATTTGGGAGTGGACATGTCGGCGGATGGGTCTATGAAGGATGAGGTGAATCATAGAATTGATGAGGGGAAAAGGGTGAGTGGAGCACTTCGGAGTCTGTGGAGACAAAGAACCTTGTCCATGGAAGTAAAGAGGGGAATGTATGAGAGTATAGTTATACCAACGCTCTTATATGGGTGTGAAGCATGGGTGATGAATGTTGCAACGAGGAGAAGGCTGGAGGCAGTGGAGATGTCATGTCTGAGGTCAATGTGTGGTGTGAATATAATGCAGAGAATTCGGAGTTTGGAAATTAGGAGGAGGTGCGGGATTACCAAAACGATTGTTCAGAGAGCTGAGGAGGGGTTGTTGAGGTGGTTTGGACATGTAGAGAGAATGGAACGAGACAGAGTGACTTCGAGAGTGTATAAATCTGTAGTGGAGGGAAGGCGGGGTAGGGGTCGGCCTAGGAAAGGTTGGAGGGAGGGGGTAAAGGAAGTTTTGTGTGCGAGGGGCTTGGACTTCCAGCAAGCATGTGTGAGCGTATTTGATAGGAGTGAATGGAGGCATATGGTTTTAATACTTGACGTGCTGTTGGAGTGTGAGCAAAGTAACATTTATGAAGGGATTCAGGGAAACCGGTAGGCCGGACTTGAGTTCTGGAGATGGGAAGTACAGTGCCGGCACTCTGAAGGAGGGGTGTTAATGTTGCAGTTTTATAACTGTAGTGTAAAGCACCCTTCTGGCAAGACAGTGATGGAGTGAATGATGATGAAAGTTTTTCTTTTTCGGGCCACCCTGCCTTGGTGGGAATCGGCCGATGTGTTAATAAAAAAAAAAAAAATATATATATATATATATATATATATATATATATATATATATTGTGGGACCCATAGCCTCGGAGAAGTGGGATAAAAAGGCTTCAAGGAAGAATATTTGGATTTCTTCCTGAAGCCATTTGAATATTCCACTTCCCCTACCACCCCATCTTGTTTTTTTTTACCAATATATATATTTTATTACATAATATGGTACAAAAGATTTAAGAGATACATTGTTGATATAAAGATGGCATATACAGTACACGAGGTGAGAGATACATGTCTAGTACATAGTGTTACATGTTTGTCACTGATTATAATGCGAAAATCTCATCCAGCTCCTCAGAGCTGGGGTGCGTACCCAGAATACAGCATGCATTACCCCTCTGAACAGCAGCGCTGAGTAGCTGGAACAGAAAACTAGCTGCCCTGGGATCCCTAGTTACCCTGTTGAGGCTTTTTCCCAGCTCCTTGAGGAACTTAGATGCACTCTTTCTCATGAGCCAAGGGTCTCTGAGCCTATGGGAACAAACATATAATGATGGGCAAGTTCTCTATATTTTCTCGACTTATGGGACTCCCTGAAGGTGGCAGCAGCCCCTCCTTCCTCCCTGGTGTACTGGAGATAGGTATCAGCCAAGGCAGATGCACAGGTGTAGTCCCACACCACCTGCTTGCCGTCTGTCCAGGCTTGAAGGGTGATACCATCTGGACGCTTTTTACTGCCATCAGATCTGCATAGTT
The DNA here is from genome assembly GCA_009830355.1 of Cherax destructor. Lineage (NCBI taxonomy): Eukaryota > Metazoa > Arthropoda > Malacostraca > Decapoda > Parastacidae > Cherax > Cherax destructor. Next base: position 225,572 of record WNWK01000666.1, on the reverse strand, counting down.
GGGGTGGCTCCCTTACTGCTGGGCATCCGGCTGTTGTGAGGCTCCTCTTGATAATGTTATTAACCTCTTCATGTCTTGCAATCTTTCCCTCGGATTTACGACACACAAGACCATGGTACCCGAATCGGTCTGCTGCTTCACTGCCACAAATACACCTGTGTTCGGCGAGAATAGGGGCGGCAAGTCGAAGGGCAACACCAATGCGGATGGTCTGTGGGTCGAGGCGTGTGCCAAGGCTGGAGTTGGGAACAGCCAAAAGAAAGTCCCCTGCATGAGGAGCTCTCACTGCAAGGAGGCGGGCTCTATCCTTCCCTGACACACTCTGAAGCATTGCTGAGGCTATATTCTCTACTATTGGGCCATCCCAGTGACTGTTTGTAGTTGTTGGGAGCAGGCCTGGTTTCAGAGCCTGTTAGATTATCCCAGATCCTGGCTCCATCAACGAACTTTTGGTCATGGATTCCAATCGTGTCACTAAGATGTTCAGGGAGAATTGCTGCTACAAACCCTCTGGATGCAATGCATGAAGACAGGAAAGCAGGTAGAGCAATCTGAGATGACTTGCGGACGCCAATGCCTCCTAGTCTGACTGGGAGTGTAGCTTGGTCCCACTGCCCATCTTCTAGAGTAAGGTTAAGTACTTTAGTAACGATCTGCCTCAGGATACTGTCATATTCGTGCAGTATAGGGTTATCATATGAAGGAGCACATCTTAGGAAATATGTCAACCTGGGCAGACTCAAGCATTTTGTGAGAAGATACAAGGCATCATGGATGTCAAGAATTGCCTATTCGTTGTTCCATTCTCCTCAATTCTTCCAGTTCCTTCCTGAGAATTGTGTCAATGGCATCGCTTCCCAGAGGTGCTCCAAGCAAGACACTATTAGTAGGGGCAATGACTGTTGCTCCTGGTAGTTTTGATATCACTGCATCTATCACTTGTTGATTGACTGAGATGATTTCACATTTGGATGGATTCAGGATGAGACCCATTTCCTGTCCCCGTGTCATCACCTGTGTAAGATCATCTAGAAGGGACTCCTTTGTACCTGCTAGTGTGCGATCATCCAGTAACCAGATGTTTAGCTAACTGGTCAGTCTGACTGTGATTTCCCTAACTGCTATTCAGAAGAGAAATGGTGCGAGAGGGTCCCCTTGCTGGACACCCTCTGATGATGTGATTTCATGCTCTCCAAACAGGAGCATCGATTCCTTGCTATATCCAGCTGAAACAAAAGGGAAGAGACCTGGGAAATATTCGGCAAATTGTTGTGAAATTGTTTTAGTTTTGGTCTCGTAAACTGACAGTGACCCTCCAACAGGGTCACTGTCAAGAAAGGGTCACTGCCAAGAAAGGGTCACTGTCAAGAAAGGGTCACTGTCAAGAAAGGGTCACTGCCAAGAAAGGGTCACTGCCAAGAAAAGGTCACTGTCAAGAAAGCGTCACTGTCACTATTGCCACATATAACACTGTCATGGTCAAGGAACTTTCGTCAGTCAACAATGCAACTCACTGCATTGAGTGTCCCCAGCAACCCACTGCATTAAGTGTCCCCAGCAACCCACTGCATTAAGTGTCCCTAGCTTTACAAATCATCACATTATACAAAGCATCATTCACTAAGACAGAAATCTTCCAACCCTCTGAGGGCATCAGAACATCTCCGAACATCTTCCAGATATCGCGACATCTTTACGACCCCTTTAAACCCTCTTTGAGACATCTTTGCGACATCGTGACTCGCAGACTCCTGTGATCAATTCAGCTAATGAAGTCTCCAAGCCCTGGAGTTATTTTTAACGAGCTCCTTGAGTCTCGTTGATACAAAAGAGCACAGTAAAAAGAAGTCTTATCGTGTAGAGCGCTTCAAAAATGTCTGGCTTGTGTTGTCACTAGCTTCGCCTCTCTTCCTGTAAATATAAAACCCACTTGAAGCAGTTAAAAGACTTACTTTGTGGCTGTGCATTGCGTTCCTTTACTAGTGTACAAGGAGGGCGTTAGGAGCCTGTACCCTCACTATATAGAATAGTATACAAGGAGGGCATTAGGAGCCTGTTCCCTCACTACATTGAATAGTGTACAAGGAGGGCATTAAGAACCTGTTCCCTCACTACATTAAATAGTGTATAAGGAGGGCATTAGAACCTGTTCCCTCACAACATAGAACAGTGTACAAGGAGGACGTTAGGAGCCTGTTCCCTCACTACACTGAGAACGTACCAGGGAAGGGCACTGAGAGCCTCATCCCTCCATGAAACAACAGTCTCATCTAGAATATCATAACATTCTCACATTAACATCCTTACTAAAAAAACAAAACATATAACGCAAACCTTTAACTCTGAGTGTATATAACCCTGATCCCCCCCTTACACTGCTCTTCTGCGCCTCCCCCACCAACTTCACATACCATGCCGGCTAACAGCCAGCAGTACCCTGGAGAAATCGTTCGCTAACCTGTTATAGACAGCCATTCACAAGAAGGCGTTATACCGTGACTGGAACAACACACAAATAACCCACACATAGAGAGGAGTTTACCACGACGTTTCGGTCCAAGTTGGACAGAATCGTCGGGTTATTTGTGGGTTCAGGGAAGTCTTGGCTACTCGACAGCTAGTCATAAGGGAGTGTGACAGCTCACGAATTCAAGTCACCTACGCAACACTTCGTAGAAGAGCAAAAAGATACATCATTGTTTGTTAGTAGTGACCTTGGCACTTGTCTCCTCCGAACCAGAGCATATTACGCATGTCTTCAGTTTCAGATGGAAAAACTGAACTCTTTTTGGCCCAGGAAATGACCGAAACGTTGTTTCCTAAGTGCGTTTTTTGGTAAATTAATTCAGTTATGGAACTATGACTTTTGATTATTTTAAACTCTTATGTTTGTGTGGCGCGCTGGGAATGTGCGCTGACCGAAATCTCTCATTCCATTCCCTACCAGCGAAATGTCTCTCACTAGCCCCCTTCAGAAAGGTGTCTCACACTCCCAGAGAGGTCTCTCTCACCCTCCCACCTCCAGCGAGGTGTTTGCTCCAAGCTTTGTTTATTATTCCACATTTCGCGCTGGGGTACGATACAGGAAGATCGTGTAAACACATCTTGGGACTGCCAGGGACCCTAAAGACGCCCATAGAACGGACAAGGACTCTAAACACTATTTAGAACTGACAAGGGACTTTAAACACTACCTTGGTATATATTCACTGAGCGACGCACAGCTCTCAGTGTATATGCACTGTGTGATACATATTTCTCTGTATATACACAGATACGTAGCTCTCAATGTATATACATAGAGTTACACATATCGTAGTGTACATAAACAAAGGTACACATGTCGCAGTGGTACATAAACAAAGGTATACATATCTTAGTTTGTATCCACAGAGGCACACACACATATATCAGTGTAAATACAAAGAAGTGTACATATCTCAGTGTATACGTATACACAGAGATGCCACATACATGCATATACACAGAGATACACAACCCACAGTATAAACAACCTTCTTACGTATTAAAAACCTCATTTATATTAAAATAAGATAATCATTACCGCCTCCCAGGAAGCCATGCTGGGAATTTTATATTACCTGGTGACTGAAAAAAAAGTTGCTCCCTTTGATCTCTGATTATTGTCTCAACCAGTTCACCCCACTATGTAATTTGTGCTAATTAACCGGTAATTACCAGGAAGCGCTTTATTTGCGGAATAAAAATTGGAACGACATATGCAAATGTCTCTTTTGAGACGATTCCTGTTGTCAGTGAGTCGAAAAAAGCGGCCTCAAAGGATTTTCTATTTTCTATTTGACTTTAGAAACTTATTGGTAAAGAAATGTAATTAATTTTTGAAAGGAAGTCTGGTCTAAGGGCAGACTACAAGAGGAAAAACTCTCGAAATCGGTCAGAGGTAAGTCACATGTGAATGAAGCATTATGAAATTCTTTCGATTTGTTTTGGTATTTATATGAATATATGAATTGTAACTGAATATGTATTTTGGTTACATAAATCAAGGTATCCATGTTTTTAATATGCCCAGCTCCATCTACCTCAATGATCCTAGAACTCTCCCTCACTGGATAGAAAAGAAACAGTGCAGAGTGTGACGCAAGTCTCTCATGTATTTAAATATAAAGTCGAGGGTGTGTCGTCAATCAGAAATTATCACAAAGCAGCTAATATCCCAATTTTTTCAGTGAAAATGGCAAACTGGCACTTCAGAGTCCGAATCCAAGTTGAACCTCCTAGTAAAATGAACCAGGGTGATGTGCACCAGATGCGCCCCAAACTACACCTGTTTCTTCGTTGCACACATTTGGGACTAATAACATTTTATATTAGCTAGACTATGGAGCAAAACTCTACTCCAGGGACTGACCACCTCAAAACTACGTTTTCAAGGGTGATGGACTGATTACACCGTCTTCTTCCAACTCTTCTCTACTCGACTGAAGAAGCCTACTGTGTAGGCAATACGTTTCCCAATAAAGATACCTAACTGTTGTACATGTGTCTTATCAACATCTAGAAATATTATTATTTACATATATTATCACTGGAATTAATAATGTGCGGACCGTGTGTTGAACAAAATGGTCGAGTGAACAAATGAATACACAGCTGTAGGGTGAGGAAATGCAACAGAGAGGAACAGTGCAGCTGGCCTTCAGGACCCTACTTGGCAGATCCTTCTCAAATAATTGAGTATACATCTGTGTGGTTGTGGTGGTGACAGGACTCTTACCCCACACTGTTACTAGTGAGACGACACATGTCACAAGTGCTCTAATATACATATTACTGGTCATGCACTTGATGTGTAAACTTGGGTAGCGTGACTCTGACAAACTTGGGTAGCGTGACTCTGTGACAAACTTGGGTAGCGTGACTCTGTGATATCCAGAAGTCTTGATCGTAACTTTAGGATTCGCCTTTCTCTAAGTTAGATGTACGTGAATTGTATATAATGCCGACAAGATGAATATCAGATACATGTGCAATATCTGGGTGTCTTTATTTGTAGACGTTTCGCCCTCCAGTGGCTTTATTAATACAATGCAATACTAGACTTTAAGGTTTGAAAGCAATCTGAAGAGGCATTCTCCTGTTATTGCACAGGAAGAAATTTGATCAATAAAACTGGCATATTAACCTCCACACCTCGAGATAAAAGCAAACACACATCACTACTTAAAATCTAAAGCCGATCGGAAGATATATTCTTTAGTTATTTATCAGAAAATTATCTCACAATCTTAAAAATATAATTTGTTAATTGGCTCCAATACGCTTCAGTAACAGTCCAAAACTTTTTCTGAGTGAGATGCACCAATGAAAGTTTGAAGCCAGTCAGAAAAAGCATTCGTAATTTACTGCACAAAAATCAGAACGAGGGACGGCTTTATAAAACTGACAAAAGGGCACACGCGTATCCCCATTTGCCCTCGAGCATTTCCCTATTTAGCGTTCACCCTCACGGAAAATTTGAAGGTGATCGTATGAGGGATTTACAGTTTATAAAACGAATGAGAAAGAAAACTGAACCATGTACATGTACTTGTAGTAAATAGAGATGTTATTATTATTATTATTATTATTATTATTATAACCTGGATACATAAAAGAGTCTATCATAGAGAAAATGCAAATATATGACTTATAAAGGCTGACTAAATGCGTGAAACTTAAACATCCCCACACAAAAAAAAGCGAGTCTGGTTGGCACCAAAACATATGAGTGTCATCTCTGATTTTTCTCCATCAAAAGTGAGTATAACTTTTTGAGTTCGATGCTGAAGTTCATTCTGCCTTTTTCTCCCCAGTTAGTGAGATAGTTGTGAATTAAGGTGGAATTATAGAGGAAAGTGTTGAGGTGGGCAGGATGTTACTCAGGAGGTGGGCGATGATGATGATTGATTATGATGATATGATGATAACGATTATGATGATAATGGTGATGATGTTACTTCCTCAGCGGCAGAGCTGAACTCATCACCATGTATGAACACTGTTACTCATCACCACGTTAGTGGATGTAGAAGAACTGCAGTCATCAGGAGAGGACCTCCTTCAGGACCAGGTAAACACCAACCAGCGGCTTTATGAATGCAAAACAGAGACTAAAAGTCGCAAGACTTGGAAAAAGACAAGTGAACGATCATCAAAGTAGAGGGGATAATCACCTCAAATTACTTCCTCAAGTCTACCACCGAGTATTCTCTTTGTTGTCTTGATAAACACTGGCTAAACGTTTTCTCAATAAATATACCCAAGTGTTGCACACGAGTCGTGGTCACCTGCAGTAGTGTGCAAATTAACTGGGACAGGAGTAAATTTTGTGATTATTTCACAGGTCTTAGTCTCCATCTTAATGTAGTTTGGTTCTTTTCTTTTCAGATAAGTTTGCTACCACTTCTGGCAATCATGCAGCTGTGGTGTTACCCCTGTGACTCTCGACAGTGCTACAACAGCTGTTGTTCTGTAAGGCTAGTCCTGCAAGAGTGCTCCCTGAATGAATGTAGTTTCGCCAAATTCTCTCCTAGGAAGTGTGAAAGTATTGTAGCTCTTAGAAAACATGCTGATTTTTAGCATCAGACAGATCGCCTAGCAAAGTCAACTGTTGGTCGGATTCTGAAGAGAGCTGAAGAGACTGGTGATTGTGGAGCGCTGCGTCGAGGAAGATGTGGAAGAAAACGCAAGACAACACTTCAGGATGACAAGGTTATCATAATAAATAGTGTGAAGGATCCCAAGAAAACCAGCAAGGAATGAGCTTATCAACGACAACCAGCACGGTTTCAGGGATGGGAAATCCTGTGTTACAAACCTACTGGAGGTCTATGACAGGGTGACGGCAGTAAGAAGAGAGAGAGAGAGAGGGTGGGTAGACTGCGTTTTCTTGGATTGTAGGAAGGCGTTTGACAGTCCCACACAAGAGATTAGTGCAAATGCTGGAGGACCAGTCAGGGATAACAGGGAAGGCACTACAATGGATCAGGTAATACCTGTCAGGAAGACAACAGCGAGTCACGGTACGTGGCGAGGTGTCAGAGGGGGCACCTGTGACGAGCGGGGTTCCACAGGGGTCAGCCCTAGGACCGGTGCTGTTTCTGGTATTTGTGAACGACATGACGGAAGGAATAGACTCCGAAGTGTCCCTGTTTGCAGATGATGTGAAGTTGATGAGAAGAATTCAATCGGACGAGGACCAGGCAGAACTACAAAAGGATCTGGACAGGCTGCAAGCCTGGTCCAGCGACTGGCTCCTGGAATTCAACCCCAACAACTGCAAAGTCATGAAGATTGGGGAAGGGCAAAGAAGACCGCAGACGGAGTACAGTCTAGGGGGCCAGAGACTACAAACCTCACTCAAGGAAAAGGATCTTGGGGCGAGTATAACACCAGGCACATCTGAGGCGCACATCAACCAAATAGCTTCTGCAGCATACGGGCGCCTAGCAAACCTAAGACTAGCATTCCGACATCAATAAGGTATCGTTCAGGACCCTGTACACTGTGTACGTTAGGCCCATACTGGAGTATGCAGCACCAGTTTGGAACCCACACCTAGCCAAGCACGTAAGGAAATTAGAGAAAGTACAAAGGTTTGCAACAAGACTAGTCCCGGAGCTAAGGGGCATGTCCTACGAGGAGAGGTTATGGGAAATCGACCTGACGACACTGAAGGACAGGAGAGATAAGGGGGATATGATAACGACATATAAAATACTGAGAGGAATCGAAAAGGTGGACAGAGACAGAATGTTCCAGAGATGGGACACAGCAACAAGGGCAACAAGGGGTCACAATTGGAAGCTGAAGACTCAGATGAATCACAGGGATGTTAGGAAGTATTTCTTCAGTCACAGAGTTGTCAAGAAGTGGAATAGTCTGGGAAGTGATGTAGTGGAGACAGGATCTATCCATAGCTTTAAGAAGAGGTATGATAAAGCTCATGGAGCTGGAAGAGTGACCTAGTAGCGGCCAGTGAAGAGGCGGGGGCCATGGGCTGTGAATCGACCCCAGCAACCACAACTAGGCGAGTACAACTAGGTGAGTACAACTAGGTGAGTACAACTAGGTGAGTACACACACTTGATTGGTTGGCGGTGTACACCTGAGTGTCAGCCTTCATGACCCTCGTGTAGTCGACAGACCTCGGATCCGACAAACCACTTATAACCAGCCGAAAATAACTTTTTTTTAATGGAATTTTGAGTAAGTTTTCGAGTACAGGACCTGTGTGATTGCCTTCATTGTGGACAGTGTCCAGTGGCTATATTCTCTCTTGTGGACTCCAAGCCTTCATTTGGACGCTCTTTTTAAGATGAGTCTCAAATAGAGGACAGTTTTACAATAGTTATAACTGACAGTACACACGTACACTCACACGGGGCCAGGAGCTGAGTCTCGACCCCTGCAACCACAATTAGGTGAGTACACACACACACACACACACAATATATATATATATATATATATATATATATATATATATATATATATATATATATATTGCTTGTTATAATAAGGTTAGGTAAGTTTTCTAAGTTTTTTTTTGGTACAAAATTATTAATTTTTACATCCACATCAATAAAAAAATATATCTTTAAACGTATAAGAAAAATTTAAGAAAGTATATATATATATATATATATATATATATATATATATATATATATATATATATATATATATATATTAGTAAAACTAAGTATATGCCCAAAAAGTTGGGCAAATCACTAATTTTTTTTCAATAACATGTCAATACAAATTACAAAAACCTCACACCTTACAAAAAAACAAAAAAAACTCACACCTTACAAAAAACTCACACCTTACAAAAAAACTCACACCTTACAAAACTCACCTTACAAAAAAACTCACACCTTACAAAAACTCACACCTTACAAAAGAAACTCACACCTTACAAAAAAACTCACACCTTACAGATAAGTCCCACGAGCATTAAATAATAGATGCAAAACTCCGCCATTTGCGAAATATACGTAAATTGATGCACTTGAGCATGACACGACGTTTTGCCCATTAATATGATGACAAACATGATGTACAACATGCTTATACTGTGACAACGTTTCGCTCGGTGTAGAGCTTTGCCACTTCCCTATTAAAGCTCTACTCACAGCGAAACAGCTCCAATTAAAGCGTATTGCGTAACTTGCGTCTTCGTTATATTTGACGCAATTGGCGTAAAATATGGAATGATATAGTCAAAAATATTAATTTGTTTTAATAAAAGCCTTTTTAATCCCCCTAATTAGCATCATTATTAATATCAAAAGAGCCATTATCATTATTATTATTATTATTATTATTATTATTATTATTATTATTATTATTATTATTATTCAAATAATTCTTAAACTCCCAAAAATTCTTATGAATTTGTCAAGCAAACAAATATTTTTTTTTCCACATTGACGTTTCGATTTCCGAAAATAAATTCCTTATATATATAATTTTAACACTGACGATGGGTGCTGAAAATAGCGAAACTGAGCGAGCAAACGAAGAAAAACCCAATGAAATGGACGTTAATATTAGACACTTTCTTTTTTACGTGGTCAGAAGTGTGTTGGAGCAAATACAAATCCGAGTTAAGGGCGTAATCTAAATTGTATGTATATAGCAGCAGTGTTGATGGGATGAACGTCACCCAAAGAGGGTATATACACCGCTGTGTATGTGTGTATATACACTGAGAGCTGTGTATCTCTGCGTACATACAGTATAAAGTACTTATTGTGAATATAATCCGAGAAGTGTATATTTATGTGTATATATACAGTGCGAATCTGTATATACGTAATGAGGTATATATATATATATATATATATATATATATATATATATATATATATATATATATATATAATCTTGAGTGAAGAAGCAGATATGTTTACTGAGTATACAAGAATCCAGATAGTTTACGCAGGTTACAAGAACGCAAACAAATAGAACCTTTACGACTCACCTTTCAACAGAGGAGGCAATTCAGCTTCTCTTGTGTTTGATAACAGACAACATTCATGTCTACAAGCAAGAGGGCTTGGAAACCTAATCAGTGGATATCTTTTGTCTGATGCAGCCAGGGAAGTATTCGTGTGTGCCAGGGAAGTACTCGTGTGTGCCAGGGAAGTACTCGTGCGTGCCAGGGAAGTACTCGTGTGTGCCAGGGAAGTATTCGTGTGTGCCAGGGAAGTACTCGTGTGTGCCAGGGAAGTACTCGTGTGTGCCAGGGACGTACTCGTGTGTGCCAGGGAAGTACTCGTGTGTGACAGGGTAGTACTCGCGTGTGACAGAGAAGTACTCGTGTGTGTTAGGGAAGTACTCGTGTGTGCCAGGGAAGTACTCGTGTGTGCCAGGGAATTACTCGTGTGTGACAGGGAAGTACTCGTGTGTGCCAGGGAAGTACTCGCGTGTGCCAGGGAAGTACTCGTGTGTGCCAGGGAAGTACTCGTGTGTGCCAGGGAAGTACTCGTGTGTGCCAGGGAAGTACTCGCGTGTGCCAGGGAAGTACTCGTGTGTGCCAGGAAGTACTCGTGTGTGCCAGGAAGTACTCGTGTGTGCCAGGGAAGTACTCGTGTGTGACAGGAAGTACTCGTGTGTGACAGGGAAGTACTCGTGTGTGCTAGGAAGTACTGTGTGTGCCAGGGAAGTACTCGTGTGTGCCAGGGAAGTACTCGTGTGCCAGGGAAGTACTGTGTGCCAGGAAGTACTCGTGTGTGACAGGAAGTACTCGTGTTGCCAGGAAGTACTCGCGTGTGCCAGGGAAGTACTCGTTGTGCCAGGAAGTACTGTTGTGCCAGGGAAGTACTCGTGTGTGCCAGGGAAGTACTGCGCGTGCCAGGGAAGTACTCGTGTGTGCCAGGGAAGTACTCGTGTGTGCCAGGAAGTACTGTGTGTGCCAGGAAGTACTCGTGTGTGACAAGGAAGTACTCATGTGTGCCAGGGAAGTACTCGTGTGTGCCTAGGAATGAATGAGGGTGAATGAGAGGATGTGAAGATACGTGGGAGCACTTGGAAGTGTGTGTGGGAGTGTATGGGAGAGATATGATAATACTTAGTTTACATTGAGGCTCCCTGCTTAGGATCAACTAGTCTGAATACTGCTACTACTACTCTAATATATATATATATATATATATATATATATATATATATATATATATATATATATATATATATATATATATATATATATATATATATATATTTATATATATCTCGTCTAATGTCCTTTCCAGAGTGTGGGTTATTTGTGAACTGTTCCAGCTATAGTATTGTGGGACAGTTGTGAACTGCTCCAGCCACGGAATTGTGGGACAGTTGTGAACTGTTCCAGCCACGGAATTGTGGGACAGTTGTGAACTGTTCCAGCCACGGAATTGTGGGACAGTTGTGAACTGTTCCAGCCACGGAATTGTGGGACAGTTGTGAACTGTTCCAGCCACGGAATTGTGGGACAGTTGTGAACTGTTCCAGCCACGGTTTTGAGACTTAAAACATATCTTACAACATTAATTTTGTTTCCGAGGTGGGCCGGTGATCCAGTGGAAGACCCCGGTCTTAAGACCCCGGTCTTAAGACCACGAAGCTGCACTGAGTGCCACGCCAGACTCGAGCGTGGTAAAAATCTTCCCGGTTTCTCCTATCGCATGAAAAAAGCAAATCTGGACACGCAATGGTGTTTTATTTTACCATTTTACGAGCGAATGTAAATTTTGAGCAGGGTTTCACTTTTTTTTTTTTTTGGGGGGTACGGGAAAGCCGGGTGTCAGTTTCTGGGATTATCAAAGACTATTGGAATATGAGCTTCAAGGGAGGAGGGTAGAGGCTTTAGATCCAGGGAGGTGGCACTTTCCTTCTCTTCCTTGAATCAAATCTTGATTAATTATACAGGCTCTGTATGACTCCTACGGATTGAGCGCTTCCCATTATAAATAATAATAATAGAAGTAAAAATAATTAATAATAACAATAATAATGAATAATAATAATGAAGAAAGGTGGATAACGAGGTGAACTATAAAATTTGACGAGACAAAGAACTTGATCCATGGAGGCAAATACGGGTAATGTACCAGAGTACGGTGGTACCAACACTTATATGGGTGTGAAACATGGTCTGTTAACGTTGCAACAAGGAAGAGGAGGCTGGAGGCAGGAGAAATGTAATGTCTGAGGGCAATGTGCTGTGTAAATATTACGCAGTGAATTCGTAGCTTGGCAATTAGGAGATGCGGGGCTACCAGACGTATTATCCAGAGGGCTGAGGAGGGGTTGTTGATGTGATTTGGATATTTAGAGATGATGGAGCAAAACAGGATGACTTGGAGGGTGTATAAATCTGCAATGGAGAAAAGGAGAGGTAGGGGGTCGCCGTAAGAAAGGTTCGAGGGAGTGAGAAGAGGAGGCTTTGAGTGTGAGGGGCTTGGACATCCAACAGGCTTCCGTGATTTTGACAGGAATGGAGGCAAGTGGTTTTTATGATTTGACGTCCTGTATAAGTGTGAGCAAGGAAAATTATGAAGGGATTCACGGGAAACCGGTTAGCCAGACTTGAGACCTGGAGGTGGGAAGTACAGTACCTGTACTCTAAGGAAGGGGCGGGGATGTTGTAGTTTGGAAAGTTATCTCTAAGGTAATGTTGATAATCTTTTGGAAAGACAGCGATTGAATGAATGACAGTGAAAGTGTTTCTTCTTTTTTTCCAGGCCATCTTACCTTGATAGGAGACGGCAGGTGTGTTAAAAAATGCTAATAATGATAATAAAAATAGCAATAGCAATAATAATTAAAAATAATAATAATAATAATAATTAAAGAAAATAATTGTTGTTTAAATTACTTAAATTAAAATACTGACAAATTTAAAAAAAAAAAAAAATGAAAATTTAATCTACATTTTTTTTCTGAAATCTTAATCTACTGAGACATTAATGTTCTCTGAGTATATGTATCAAAACTCCGCGTAGACAGATGATATATACGCACTTCAGAGCAGACAGGTGGAACATACGCTCATCACAGCAGACAGGTGGTACATACGCACATCACAGCAGACAGGTGGCACATACGCACATCAGAGCAGACAGGTGGCACATACGCACATCAGAACATCAGAGTAGACAGGTGGAACATACGCTCATCACAGCAGACAGGTGGTACATACGCACATCGGAACAGACAGGTGGTATACACGAAGATCAGAGCAGACAGGTGGTACATACGCACATCACAGCAGACAGGTGGCACATACGCACATCAGAGCAGACAGGTGGTACATACGCACATCAGAGCAGACAGGTGGTACATACGCACATCAGAGCAGACAGGTGGTACATACGTATATCACAGCAGAGATGTGGTACATACGCTCATCAGAGCAGACAGGTGGTACATACGCACATAAGAGCAGACAGGTGGAACATACGCTCATCACAGCAGACAGGTGGTACATACGCACATCAGAGCAGACAGGTGGTACATACGCACATCACAGCAGACAGGTGGTACATACGCACATCAGAGCAGACAGGTGGTACATACGCACATCAGAGCAGACAATACTTGGTCAGCGTAAACAGACAGTATGTACAGAGGCGAGTATTTTAGTTCACATATTCACTAAATCATCTTCCAGTCTGGTAATGTTCACTTGTGCAAAGTTCACTCTGGTTCCTCATTACAATGCTTAGTTGCAAGTTAAATATAATGACCTTTTGCCATTGTATAACTTGCTAATTATCAATGTCGGAGCGAAACGTCGACCCAAGTTCGTCTCGAAAGTGCGGGTTGTGTACAATGATCCTATTCATTGTTCATTATGAACATTTCGTAACTAATATCGTGGAAAGATGCACATTGTACAGTGTTTCGAACGTTCAGTGCGAAACGTCGCCACTGAGTTGCATTTCGTCAGTATTATTGCAGACTGAATATTTCTTACTGTCAGTAGTCATCACTGACGCTGCTGTCACCGTTGCAGTGATCATTATTATTTCCCGGTGACATCGCCATTGATGTACCTGGTGTCTCCGCCATTGATGTACCTGGTGTCTCCGCCATTGATGTACCTGGTGTCTCCGCCATTGATGTACCTGGTGTCTCCGCCATTGATGTAACTGGTGTCTCCGCCATTGATGTACCTGGTGTCTCCGCCATTGATGTACCTGGTGTCTCCGCCATTGATGTACCTGGTGTCTCCGCCATTGATGTACCTGGTGTCTCCGCCATTGATGTACCTGGTGTCTCCGTAATTTCTACAGTGACATCATCACTGATATTAACCTGACGCACATCATTACGTCTCATTACTGTCAACTTCACTATTATTAATTATTATTATTATCATGGGGAGCGCTAAACCTGTAGGGATTATACAGCGCCTGTGGGGATGAGGGGGGTTGGAAAGCATTCAGGCTTAATGTCATGGAATTAGAGCATAGATCCAATTCCCTAGATCAAGAGACCCCTAACCAGCATCAAGGAACCTCCCTTGAGGGGTGTCAACATCAATCGTCGTTAATCTCCAGTGACAATCCTCGCCACTGTTACGTTGATGACAGTCATAATAACTTTACCATTATCATCGTTGATGCTAATTAACATTTACTGTTAATGTTTAACTTACCTCGTTAGGCTGGTGTCACGCCTCTGATGGGGCTGTTAGCGCAAGCTTAGCACTCCGTCACAACAGTACGGCACCAGTCATTTGCAATTGGGTTTACTAGAGGCTCTGTGTAGGCCTATCGTTCCCCTACGAGAGTGGGTCTACGAGGACGCACGAAGCGGGTACGAGAGAGAGAGGACAGACCCACACACACACACACACATACGGGGACCTGCTGTGTCTGTCTTCCCCGCTCCACACACACCCCAACACTGGCTCTGATGGGGACCGCTCTCTCTCTCTCTCTCTCTCTCTCTCTCTCTCTCTCTCTCTCTCTCTCTCTCTCTCTCTCTCTCTCTCTCTCTCTCTCTCTCTCTCTCTCTCTCTCTCTCTCTCTCTCTCTCTCTCTCTCTCTCTCTCTCTCTCTCTCTCTCTACTCCACCTCCAACACCTCACTCAATACCCAACACCTTTCCCAACACCTCCACCGTCACTCCCTAATACAAACAGAGCATTACACTAAGCCACATATGTAACTATGTAACTAAAATAGGGGACACTTCTCTGCTCCCTTGTCTATGCATACAGTCTCAAGGTTATCGTACTCAGTCATGGAGAGTACGGTATCGTACTCAGTCACGGAGAGTACGGTATCGTACTCAGTCACGGAGAGTACGGTATCGTACTCAGTCATGGAGAGTACGGTATCGTACTCAGTCATGGAAGTACGGTATCGTACTCAGTCATGGAAGTACGGTATCGTACTCAGTCACGGAGAGTACGGTATCGTACTCAGTCATGGAGAGTACGGTATCGTACTCAGTCATGGAGAGTACGGTATCGTACTCAGTCACGGAGAGTACGGTATCGTACTCAGTCACGGAGAGTACGGTATCGTACTCAGTCATGGAGAGTACGGTATCGTACTCAGTCACGGAGAGTACGGTATCGTACTCAGTCATGGAGAGTACGGTATCGTACTCAGTCATGGAGTACGGTATCGTACTCAGTCACGAAGTACGGTATCGTACTCAGTCACGAAGTACGGTATCGTACTCAGTCATGGAAGTACGGTATCGTACTGTCAGAAGTACGGTATCGTACTCAGTCATGAAGTACGGTATCGTACTCAGTCATAAATACGGTATCGTACTCAGTCACGAAGTACGGTATCGCACTCAGTCACGGAGAGTACGGTATCGTACTCAGTCACGAGAGTACGGTATCGTACTCAGTCACGGAAGTACGGTATCGTACTCAGTCACGAGAGTACGGTATCGTACTCAGTCATGGAGAGTACGGTATTGTACTCAGTCACGGAGAGTACGGTATCGTACTCAGTCATGGAGAGTACGGTATCGTACTCAGTCACGGAGAGTACGGTATCGTACTCAGTCACGGAGAGTACGGTATCGTACTCAGTCCCGGAGAGTACGGTATCGTACTCAGTCACGGAGAGTACGGTATCGTACTCAGTCACGGAGAGTACGGTATCGTACTCAGTCATGGAGAGTACGGTATCGTACTCAGTCACGGAGATTACGGTATCGTACTCAGTCACGGAGAGTACACCAGCACCACACTGCTGGTGTACCCATTTTTTTGGTTGTAAAAGAAAATCTTCAATAACAATTCTCTAACACATTTTTAAACCACATTGCAGTACTCCACACTCCCACACCACCCCTCCACACCCACACCACCCCTCAACACTCCAAAACCACTCCTCCACATCCCCACATCACCCCTCTACACTCCCACACCACCCCTAAACACTCCCACACCACCCCTCAACATTCCCACACCACCCCTCAACACTCCCACACCACTCCTCAACACTCCAAAACCACCCCTCCACACTCCCACACCACCCTCCACACTCCCACACCACCCCTCCACACTCCCACACCAGAAATCCACACTACCACACCAGAAATCCACACTACCACACCACCCCTCCACACTCCCACACCACCCCTCCACACTCCCACATCACCCCTCCACACTCCCACACCACCCCTCAACACTCCCACACCACCCCTCAACACTCCCACACCACTCCTCAACACTCCCAAACCACCCCTCCACACTCCCACACCACCTCCACCTCACACTCCAAATCACACTACCACACCACCCCTCCACACTCCACCACCCTCCACACTCCCACACCACCCTCAACACTCCAACACCCTCAACACTCCCACACCACCCTCAACACTCCCACACCACCCTCAACACTCCCACCACCCCTCACACTCCAACCACCCTCCACACTACCACACCACCCTCCACACTCCCACACCACCCATCCACACTACCACACCACCCATCCACACTCCCACACCACCCATCCACACTCCCACACCACCCATCCACACTCCCACACCACCCATCCACACTCCCACACCACCCTCCACACTCCCACACCACCCTCCACACTCCCACACCACCCTCCACACTCCCACACCACCCTCCACACTCCCACACCACCCATCCACACTCCCCACCACCCATCCACACTCCACACCACCCATCCACACTCCCACACCACTCCACACTCCCACACCACCCTCCACACTCCAACCACCCTCCACACTCCACACCACCCATCCACACTCCCACACCACCCATCCACACTACACACCACCCATCCACACTCCCACACCACCCATCCACACTCCACACCACCCATCCACACTCCACACCACCCATCCACACTCCCACCCACCTCCACACTCCCCACCCTCCACACTCCCACACCCCTCCACACTCCACACCACCCTCACACTCCACACCACCCTCCACACTCCCACCACCCTCCACACTCCCACCACCCATCCACACTCCCACCACCCTCCACACTCCCACCACCCTCCACACTCCCACACCACCCCTCCACTCCCACACCACCCTCCACACTCCACACCACCCTCACACTCCCACACCCCTCCACACTCCCACACCCTCCACACTCCCACACCACCCTCCACACTCCCACCACCCTCCACACTCCACACACCCTCCACACTCCCACACCACCCTCCACACTCCACACCACCCTCCACACCCCAACCACCTCCACACCCCCACCCACCTCCACACTCCCCACCACCCCACACTCCCACACCACTCCTCCACACTCCAACCACCCTCACACTCCCACCACCCTCCACACTCCCACCACCCTCCACACTCCCACACCACAAATCCACACTACCACACCAGAAATCCACACTACCACACCACCCCTCCACACTCCCACACCACCCTCACACTCCCACACACCCTCCACACTCCCACACCACCTCAACACTCCACACCACCCTCCACACTCCCACACCACCCTCCACACTCCCACACCACCCTCCACACTCCCACCACCTCCACACTCCCACACCAAAATCCACACTCCACACCACCCTCCACACTCCCACCACCCCTCCACACTCCACACACCCTCCACACTCCCACCACCCTCCACACTCCCACACCACCCTCCACACTCCACACCACCCTCCACACTAACACCACCTCCACACTCCACCACCCTCCACATCCCACCACTCCCCACCACAATCCACACTTACCACACCACCTCCACACTCCCACACACCTCCACACTCCCCACTCACACACCTCTCACACTCCCACACGCTCCTCGCACACTCCAACCAGCCTCCACTCCCAGACCCTCCACACTGCACACCATTCGTCCACACTCCCACACAGCAGTCGCTGGCATAGCGTGATGCAGCATGATGTGCCATAGTGCATACATTGGCTCGTGATGGCAGAGCGCATAGTGGCATGGCAGTGAGTACGATGTGCTGGAGATGTGGCGTGATGGTGGCAGTGATGTGCAGTGTGCATGGTGCAGTGATGGTGGCATGATGGTAGCAGTGGTGGTGACAGTGATGGTGGCAGTGGATGGTAGATGGTGGCAGGTGGTGGCAGTGATGGTGGCATTGTGGGAAGTGGTGGCATGATGGAGGCATGATGGTGAGTGATGGCAGTATGGTGGCAGTGATGGTGGCGTGATGGTGGCATGATGGGGCAGTGATGGTGGCAGATGGTATGGTGGCAGTGATGGTGGAGTGATGTGGCAGTGATGTAGCAGTGATGGTAGCAGATGGTGAGGTGGAGTGTGTGCAGTGTGGTGGCAGTGATGGTGGCAGTGTGAGTGATGATGGAGTGATGGTGGCAGTGATGGTAGCAGTGGTGGTGGCAGTGATGGTGGCAGTGGAGTGTGGTGGAGTGATGGTGGCAGTGATGGTAGCAGTGATGGTGGCATGGTGAGTGGATGGAGTGATATGGTGGCAGTGATGGTGGCAGTATGGTGGCAGTGATAGTGGCAGATGATGGTGGCATGATGGTGGATATGGTGGCAGTGATGTGGAGGTAGTGGTAGATGGTGGCAGTGTGGTGGCGTAGATGGTGGAGTGGTAGTGGCGTAAGATGGTGGCAGTGAGGTGGAGTGGTAGTGCGGATGTGGAGTGATGGTGGAGTGGTGGTATGGTGATGGTGGTAGGTATGGATGGTGATGGTGGTAGTGTGGTAGTAGTGGTAGTGGTGGTCAGTGGTGAGTGGTGGTAAATGTGGTAGGCAGTGATTAGCATGTATGTGGCAAGTGGTGTATGGAGTAGGTGGTGATGTGGTAGTGAGTGATGGTGGAGTGATAGTGAGTTTGGTGGAGTGATGGTGGTATGGTGGCAGTATGGTGAGTGTTGCGTAGTGGTGGTAGTGGTGGTAGTATGGTGGTAGTGAGAGTGGTGGCAGATAAGGTGTGGGTGAATAGTGGTAGGGTGTAGTGTTGTAGTAGATGTGTAGTAGACGTTATGGTGGTAGTGAGTGGTAGTGGTGGTAGTGAGTGGTAGTGGTGAGTGGTGGTAGTGGTAGTGTGGTGGTAGTGGTAGTAGTGAGTGGTAGTAGTGGTAGTGGTGGTAGTGGTGGTAGTGATGGTAGTAGTGGTATGTGTGTGGTGGTAGTGATGGTAGTAGTGGTAGTGGTGGTAGGTGGTAGTGTGGTAGTGGTGGTAGTGGTGGAGTGGTGGAGTGATGGTAGTAGTGGTAGTAGTGGTAGTAGTGGTAGTGGTGGTAGTGATGGTAGTAGTGGTAGTGGTGGTAGTGGTGGTAGTGGTGGTGGTAGTGGTGGTGGTAGTGGTGGTAGTAGTGGTAGTGGTGGTAGTGGTGGTAGTGATGGTAGTAGTGGTAGTAGTGGTAGTGGTGGTAGTGGTGGTAGTGGTGGTAGTGATGGTAGTAGTGGTAGTAGTGGTAGTAGTGGTAGTGGTGGTAGTGATGGTAGTAGTGGTAGTGGTGGTAGTGGTGGTAGTGATGGTAGTAGTGGTAGTGGTGGTAGTGGTGATAGTGATGGTAGTAGTGGTAGTAGTGGTAGTGGTGGTAGTGGTGGTAGTGGTGGTAGTGATGGTAGTAGTGGTAGTGGTGGTAGTGGTGGTAGTGGTGGTGGTGGTAGTGGTGGTAGTGGTGGTAGTGGTGGTGGTAGTGGTGGTAGTGGTGGTAGTGGTGGTGGTAGTGGTGGTGTCCATGTATGTACACCACTACTATACATACATATGTATAATAGTGTTGGTAACAATACTACACTGGAAGGAGCACTATATCCGTAGGAGTGCGAGAGGCCTGCCATCTATCGGCGGAGGGACGACGTATCTCCGTCGCTAATGCCATGAATAAGACACACGGTAAAAATCCTTCATTAAATACAGAAAAATCTCGATGTGTCTCATCCTTCCAAAGAATCCAGGGAACGGAGGGGGGGTTCGAACCCATGGCGAGTGAGTCGTAAAACTTCAGGCCAGTGCGTAAACCACTGGGGCAGCTGGCAACAGTAAGATTCATCCATCTAGGTATATTTATGCCCTATTGTGTTTAAATATGTCTAGTTGGATAAGTATTATTATAGCCAGCTGGCCCAGTGGTTAACGCATTGGTCTGAGTTTTACGACTCACCCGCCATGGGTTCGAACCCCACCCGTACCGTGGTTTGTTTCCAATCGTGTTCTTACGAGTCTTGCAAAGATTGTGAAATATAACATCAGTGCTATAGTTCTATAGTTTTTCTCCTGCCTTTGTGATGCGTGGTCATTTAAATCCTAAATTTAGGTTCAAAAGGCCTTCTCCAGACTGCTATTTAATGTGGAAAAATTCCCATTCGTTTGTGGTCACAGTGTGGCCCATACTAACCTCCTTATGGTGTATAGAAATATACCTAGTTGGATGGTTACCACACTGGCCTGTGACTTTGACGACTCCCTCCTCATAGGTGTCAACTTTATGAAGATGGAGGGGACTGGTGTCCACTTTATGAAGATGGAGGGGACTGGTGTCCACTTTATGAAGATGGAGGGGACTGGTGTCCACTTTATGAAGATGGAGGGGACTGGTGTCCACTTTATGAAGATGGAGGGGACTGGTGTCCACTTTATGAAGATGGAGGGACTGGTGTCCACTTTATGAAGATGGAGGGGACTGGTGTCCACTTTATGAAGATGGAGGGGACTGGTGTCCAGTTTATGAAGATGGTGGGGACTGATGTCCAGTTTATGAAGATGGTTGGGACTGGTGTCCACTTTATGAAGATGGAGGGGACTGGTGTCCAGTTTATGAAGATGGAGGGGACTGGTGTCCACTTTATGAAGATGGAGGGGACTGGTGTCCAGTTTATGAAGATGGTGGGGACTGGTGTCCAGTTTATGAAGAGGGAGGGGACTGGTGTCCACTTTATGAAGATGGAGGGACTGGTGTCCACTTTATGAAGATGGAGGGACTGGTGTCCAGTTTATGAAGATGGAGGGACTGGTGTCCACTTTATGAAGATGGAGGGACTGGTGTCCACTTTATGAAGATGGAGGGACTGGTGTCCACTTTATGAAGATGGTGGGGACTGGTGTCCAGTTTATGAAGATGGAGGGACTGGTGTCCACTTTATGAAGATGGAGGGACTGGTGTCCACTTTATGAAGATGGCGGGGACTGGTGTCCACTTTATGAAGATGGAGGGACTGGTGTCCACTTTATGAAGATGGAGGGGACTGGTGTCCACTTTATGAAGATGGTGGGGACTGGTGTCCAGTTTATGAAGATGGAGGGGACTGGTGTCCACTTTATGAAGATGGTGGGGACTGGTGTCCACTTTATGAAGATGGAGGGGACTGGTGTCCACTTTATGAAGATGGAGGGGACTGGTGTCCAGTTTATGAAGATGGAGGGGACTGGTGTCCAGTTTATGAAGATGGAGGGGACTGGTGTCCACTTTATGAAGATGGAGGGGACTGGTGTCCACTTTATGAAGATGGAGGGGACTGGTGTCCACTTTATGAAGATGGTGGGGACTGGTGTCCACTTTATGAAGATGGAGGGGACTGGTGTCCACTTTATGAAGATGGAGGAGACTGGTGTCCACTTTATGAAGATGGAGGGGACTGGTGTCCAGTTCGTGGTGATGTACTGGAGTCTGGTTCCGGTTCATCTGAATGGTCCGCCTTTAGCAACGTGATGGTTCAGTGAGCAAGTCGTAACTGTGGCTGTCGTATCTCTCTCATTTCTTTGTTCCCCTTAAAGAGAGTATAATCCCCCGTAACTTTCCAGAATTAGAGATAGTTTTTCTTTGGCTTTCCTGTAGGAGAGCTATTGATTTTTTTTTTCAATTATACTAATGGTGATTTTTTCAGGTCTTTCTTGAGATTTCATGAGCCTCTTTCCACATTTTTTTTTTATTCTTCTCTCTATTTATTCTCTCTATGTTACATCGTCTTCTCTATCTACTCTTCATACTTCCCACTTCTTCCTTCATCTTATGTACTTCCTGTAAATCCTCTCCTTCCTATTCCTCCTTCTCGTGATAATATACACAAGACTTTCTAGATTATTATTCTCATAAGCTTAAATGGCGGTGGTCTTTCCCTAAGCGGTGTCCTGAGGAAGTTGAAATTTGTGTTAAATTTAGATAAGCCAGTCCACTGAATTGCATGGTGCAAGGAGCCCCATGTTCACAGAAATCGAGTCTATGGCTCAACCTGCGGCCGTGGATGGTGGCCATGGCCTCTGGCACTGCTACCCCTCATTAACACTTATGCCACCCATCCTCAACACCCTCCTTTTTACATTTCCCTCTCCAATCCTACCCCTCCGTCCCCCCCGTCATGTGTGTGTGTGTGCAGCCACAACGAACTAGATATTTTTCACTCATTCTCATGTCCCTTTAAACAGTCACGTTATGTAAAGAAAACATAATCTCGCGAACGTGTTTAAAACATGTTTTTGTCCGTTTTCTTCTCCACACGATGATATTTTCAGCTTTTTGTTGACGCAGAAAGTGAGGCAGGACTAGCATGTTTCGTGGGCACACCCGTGTTGATGATGAAGGGGGGGGGGGAGGGTTCTGATTGCCTCTTGAGGTTCTCGTTTTACGTCAGGCTGTACTCGTTCTGCGACATTCGTTTCCTTACGCGATTCCCAGCGTCAAGTTTTGAACGTTCCTTGTAATTAGATAAAGTCTTAGTCTTCATTTACAGCTTAGGTGGTGAACGTCGGTTTTGTGGTCTTTTTGGTCTCTCAGTCTTTGTGGTCCCTCAGTCTTCTTGGTCCCTCAGTCTCCTTGGTCGCTCAGTCTTTGTGGTCCCTCGGTCTTCTTGGTCCCTCGGTCTCCTTGGTCGCTCAGTCTTCTTGGGAATGCTCAATTTTGAGTTTGTTGTAATCAAATTTTTTTTTAATAGCAAATAATATAACCTAGCTATGTGTTATCCAGGCTAAACCTAACCTAGCCTAACCTAATCTAATCCTTACCTAACCTAGCCTAACCTAATCTAATCTTTACTTAACCTAGCCTAATTTAATTTAAACCTAACCTAGTCTAATCTAAACTAGCCTAACCTAATCAAACCTAACCTAATCTAATTTAATCTTTACCTAACCTGGCCTAATCTGATTTAAACCTAATCTAGCCTAATCTAATCTAAATCTATCCTGTCCTAATTTAATTGAATCTGAGCAAATCTAACCTAACGCAAGTTAGAATAGGTGACAAAACTGACGTTAATAAATATAGGAAAATGCTAATGTTGATATTACGAGGAAAAACTCTTAGTAGTTATTATTATTATTATTATTATTATTATTATTATTATTATTATTATTATTATTATTATGTTGTTGTTGTTGTTGTTGTTGATGATGATGATAGATAATTATCATATTCATATGGAAGCGCTAAAATCGTAGGGAACACATAGTGGCAGAGGAATGGTTAGGAACTCCCCAACGACGCAGCAGTTTGCTCAGAGTCCCAGACACGGTAAACTTTCTGGTTCTGAGAGTGTTTGGGAAGTCTCTAAATCCATTGCTAACTTAACTCGTCCCAAATGCGACAGTTAAACGAAGAGTGTTCTTCAGCGGTAGCAGGAAGAGGATGAAAAGGAGGGGGGAAATAGGAGAAAGATGATGAAAAAAGGAAGAGGAACGAAAGGTTGTGGGTAGACAGGAAGAGAGAGGTAAGGAAGATTGTGAAAAGAGAAAGAGAGAGAGAGAGAGAGAGAGAGAGAGAGAGAGAGAGAGAGAGAGAGAGAGAGAGAGAGAGAGAATGCAAAAAAATGTCGAGTGATTTGTCTAGTGCCGCCTGTAATTCGTCTTGTATCCGATGTGCCCCACACAAAAGCCTTTCCTGAACAACATCTTAGCCAGCCTTAGACTGGCTAAGATGACATACAGGGTGAAGTTACCTCACATGTAGGAGCAACACAGACCAACAGGTCCTCACCTCCCTCGGGAAGGCTCGCCTCGAACTGAAAGAACGAGTGTTCTCATACTCCAACCTCTGTTCTCTGTTTTGTCTAGCTGATTCCTATTCCTTATACACGGTGAATGTAATATCATGGTTGGGCCAGTAGGACGACTGCATTGTTACTCTACGTACCAGCTGTCTGCTGGTACGTAGCACAGCTGGGTATTTTGAAAGTACTTGTGTTCGTGGTGGGTGACATGACTACTCTGGGTGGGATTAAGAGAGTGGTTTATGTCACGGAGTGACGGGTGGCTGGGGCACTGAGTGACGGGTGGCTGGGGCACTGAGTGACGGGTGGCTGCGGCACTGAGTGACGAGTGGCTGCGGCACTGAGTGACGGGTGCCTGCGGCACTGAGTGACGGGTGGCTGGGGCACTGAGTGACGGGTGGCTGTGGCACTGAGTGACGGGTGGCTGCGGCACTGAGTGACGGGTGGCTGCGGCACTGAGTGACGGGTGGCTGGGGCACTGAGTGACGGGTGGCTGTGGCACTGAGTGACCACCATAACTTCATCAGAGCCTGACAAGCAATCAGCAAGAGAAACTCCCAGGGAAATTCTGACTCTGCGATATAATAACTCCAGTCATGTATATAGTATGCAATTCTCTCTCTCTCTCCTTTTTACACAGGGTTTAACAAGGTTAAGGGTAAGAATTCCTAACTTTATTTGTAAGCTAATAACTGTTACCTACATTTAAAAGTCTTTTTATTGTTACTGGATGCAAGTAGGGAACAGGAAGAAGTTGGAACCATCTGTGGGCCAACAATTTCATTTGATCAACTGACTTTATTTCGTAGCTATCATTATGCAGTACGAACATGTTCCAGACTCTAGTCATCCTGGGAATAAATGATCTCGGATGACGTGATGTTCTGGAGAAAGTTACAGAGTGAAGTTGCTGCTTCCTGCCCGTCTTGTGGTGTAGAAGCTCACTTCTCGCTGTCCTCGGAGTGGAGCCAAGTGTGGTACTTTAACCATATTGGTCTTGTACATAATAGTAAGGCCACCCACATCCCTCCGGTGTTGAAGGCTCTGCTGAAATGACAGATCTATCTAGGCTTGGGCCAGGTGAGAGATGAGGCGTCTTGCTCTGTTCTCTACTCTGTCAAGCAGTCGCAGTTGAGATGGGAGGCAGGCAATCCAAGAAAATGGAGCATACTCAAGATGTGAGCGTACTTGCGCCTCGTACAGAATCTAGCAACCTCTACTGTCGAGCAGATGCGAGATACGTCAAAGTGTTGTAAGCTTCCTGGCCGCCTTGTTTGCAAGATTTACAACGTTGTTCTTCATGGTCAGTTTGGAGTCAAATTTCTCCCCAAGGATATGAGCTTCGTCCCCAGGTACCAGTACTCTCCCATTCATACTTACTACTGCTCCGGCATTACCATCATGGTGTTTAGAAACCATTATCATTTGTGTTTTCTCAGGTGCAAATGTTACCTGCCATCGGTTTCCCCAGGCTGATATAGCTCTTAGCTGGTGATTAATGTAGCTTAGAGCAACTGGCATATCGTCTCGTGGATAAGTAAATGTCAGAGTACAGTCGTCTGCATATGTATGAGATTCTGGGATGAGATGAAGGAGGTCATTGAAGTAGACATTCCATAATAATGGTCCCAGCACACTTACCTGTGGAACACTTGCCCCAATAGGATGTCCTGCTGACTCTGTCCCATTGAGAACTACCCTTAGATTTCTTCCTTGAACGTAATCACTGAGGAGACATAGTGTAGAGCCTGCAATTCCCAGTGCTTGCAGTTTTGCCAAGAGTCCCTGGTGCTACACTCTGTCGAAAGCACCAACAATGTCCAGTGCTAAATCACAGCTGACTTTGACCCTCTCCTCCCTTCTCGTTATCAAAACTTTAGTTACCGCCAGCAGCTGCGCATTGAACTAAAAATTATAATGATTACTGCATGTAAACTACATAAAGTCAAATCTATTACGTGAATTTTGTAATTAAAATTTCAGCTATGTCAAAAAAAAACTCAGAGTATTCCGTACTTTGAAATACACCCAAATACATTTTAAAAACGTCATCGATCATTTTGGGGAAATTGCGTATACTGTAGGTCAGAACACCGTTAGTATGCGAATGCAAAAGAGAATATGCAAAGAGCCCGTTGCAGCATTTTAGGTGTTGTTTTTGTTGCATGGAGGGTGAGCAGGAAGGCAACTTCGTGCAAGCTACACTTGGGAGTTAAAATGTTGGCTCAGCAAACACATACCGTGGCTCTCAGAGCTACTGCACCGTGGCTCTCAGAGCTACTGCACCGTGGCTCTCAGAGCTACTGCACCGTGGCTCTCAGAGCTACTGCACCGTGGCTCTCAGAGCTACTGCACCGTGGCTCTCAGAGCCTGCACGTGGCTCCAGCCTGCACCGTGGCTCTCAGAGCTACTGCACCGTGGCTCTCAGAGCTACGCACCGTGGCTCTCAGAGCTACTGCACCGTGGCTCTCAGAGCTACTGCACCGTGGCTCTCAGAGCCTGCACTGCCTCAGAGCTGCCGTGGCTCTAGAGCTACTGCACGGGCTCTAGAGCTACTGCACCGTGGCTCTCAGAGCTACTGCACCGTGGCTCTCAGAGCTACTGCACCGTGGCTCTCAGAGCTACTGCACCGTGGCTCTCAGAGCTACTGCACCTGGTCAGAGCTCTGCACCGTGGCTCAGAGCTACTGCACCGTGGCTCTCAGAGCTACTGCACCGTGGCTCTCAGAGCTGCACCGTGGCCTCAGAGCTCTGCACCGTGGCTCTCAGAGCTACTGCACCGTGGCTCTCAGAGCTACTGCACCGTGGCTCTCAGAGCTACTGCACCGTGGCTCTCAGAGCTACTGCACCGTGGCTCTCAGAGCTACTGCACCGTGGCTCCAGAGCTCTGCACCGTGGCTCAGAGCTACTGCACCGTGGCTCTCAGAGCTACTGCACCGTGGCTCTCAGAGCTACTGCACCGTGGCTCTCAGAGCTACTGCACCGTGGCTCTCAGAGCTACTGCACCGTGGCTCTCAGAGCTACTGCACCGTGGCTCTCAGAGCTACTGCACCGTGGCCTCAGAGCTACTGCACCGTGGCTCTCAGAGCTACTGCACCGTGGCTCTCAGAGCTACTGCACCGTGGCTCTCAGAGCTACTGCACCGTGGCTCTCAGAGCTACTGCACCGTGGCTCTCAGAGCTACTGCACCGTGGCTCTCAGAGCTACTGCACCGTGGCTCTCAGAGCTACTGCACCGTGGCTCTCAGAGCTACTGCACCGTGGCTCTCAGGAGCACTGCTAGAGCCGCACCGTGGCTCAGAGCCCACGTGGCTGAGCAGACGGCTAGAGCCTGCACCGTGGCTCTCAGAGCTACTGCACCGTGGCTCTCAGAGCTACTGCACGTGGCCTCAGAGCTACTGCACCGTGGCTCTCAGAGCTACTGCACCGTGGCTCGAGCTCTGCAGGCTCACTCGCACCGTGGCTCTCAGAGCTCGCACCGTGGCTCTCAGAGCTACTGCACCGTGGCTCTCAGAGCCACTGCACCGTGGCTCTCAGAGCTACTGCACCGTGGCTCTCAGAGCTACTGCACCGTGGCTCAGAGCTTTGCACGTGGCTCAGAGCTACTGCACCGTGGCTCTCAGAGCTACTGCACCGTGGCTCAGAGCACTGCACCGTGGCTCTCAGAGCTACTGCACCGTGGCCTCAGAGCATCGCACCGTGGCTCTCAGAGCACTGCACTGGCTCTCAGAGCTACTGCACCGTGGCTCTCAGAGCTACTGCACCGTGGCTCTCAGAGCTACTGCACCGTGGGCGTATGGAGAAGTTGTGTTTTTCTGGACGATGAGGCGATGGAGACTATTGAGGCGAGCCTTGGTGAGGGGCGAATGATGGGGAGGAAGGTAGAGTCAATGGGGTGATGGCGAGCCTTGGTGAGGGATGAATGATGGGGAGGAAGGGAGACTGAGAGCCAATGGTGCGATGATCGTGTGGGTGATTATACTAGTGGACAGATTGTGATGTATGGTAAGAAAAACAATGAATAATAAACATTCCATCAATTAATCAATAAATAATTCTCTCTCTCTCTCTCTATCTCCCTCTCTCTCTCTCTCTCTCTCTCTCTCTCTCTCTCTCTCTCTCTCTCTCCTCTCTCTCTCTCCTCTCTCCAACAACAAACTACAAATCTACGTTATCAAGTTCGCTACAACTAAGTATATCAACTTAACAGAAAAAAGAACATGAAATCCCTAAAAACCAAACAATATCCAAACGTATATACACTAAAACCTTCATGATCTATCTATGAATATATTATCGACATTTGATGTGTAAAGCATATTTGCCAGCTGCCCGATATATCAGGGACATTTCCACTATTTACTTACGGGAGAAATGACTTTTAATTAATGCCAAGAGTAATGAGACCGGCTTTTACAATTTTTGAGCCTTTTTTTTAGAAAATTTTGGTGGTCGGTTTAAATAGTAATTTTGCGGATTTTTGTCTGGAAACTGACCGATACCTTCCGCTGGCTTACCCTTCCAAACCTTTAAAAATTAATATTGTTCTTATCTGACACGGAACTCGCCTTACACGGTTGATTCGTTGGGACCCTGGCGGGAGACGCTGGAAGAACGACCTCTGGTGGGTGGTGCCACTGGCACTGGTGTCAACTAACGCTGATTTCATTACGATAATGATATACAATACAGAGAAGATGGGGAATTAGACTCATGTGCGTCTGGGTATCTATAACTGAAGACGTTTCGCCAGCCAATAACTTTATTAATTCAATACAGAGAGGTTATACGAAGACAGCGGTAGGTGAAGGAAACATTAACTTGGTCTTCATGACTAAGGGACTGATTCCCCCCATCTTTCACTGTCTTCTGTGTATATTTCTGTAAGGCTGAGGGACTGATTCCCCCGATCTTTCACTGTCTTCTGTGTATATTTCTGCAAAGCTGAGGGACTGATTCCCCCGATCTTTCACTGTCTTCTGTGTATATTTCTGCAAAGCTGGGAACTGATTCTTTCATCTACTATCATATTCGCATAGACTTCCTGTATTGAACTGAGAAAACCATTGGCTAGCGAAACGTCTTGAAATAAAGATGCCAAGGTGTTGCACATTATTTTTGATTCCCAACTAACATGGATGCAAATAGGGTCTCGGATGGCCCAGTGGCAGACCAGAGGTTAGTGTCAAGCAGACATTACGGCCCTGCCACTCCTATGGCAGTATTTGCCAGCATCACCGTCCTGATACTGGTCAGATGATGACCCGTCTCTGCCTCCTGAAGGAGGATCTATTTATATACTCTAGGAAGGCAGATAGCTACATTCTGCTACTGTTCTTAGAGACCAACTCGGCTATTTTCCCTCTCTCACAAGTCTCAAAGGTAGCCGGTCGGGTGACTGCTGTGCCCTCACCCCGATTATTGATAAAAGGTATATATACCTTTTGACTCGTGTGCTGCCATCAGGCTCTCTAAAAGTTACTCGTATAAAGTTACCACCTAGTGCCTGGCACTGTCAGTAAGGGCGTATGTTTGACACGGTGCCTCTCGCGTTGTCCTGCCTGTAGCTAGGAGATAACCAGTCTGACACTTTTTTTATGGTTAGTTTTAATCGGATGAGCGTGAAGAGCTAGCGACTGTGCGTCACTCGCTGCAAAAGTGTCAATGTACGCCTCTGTCGTCTTGCTGCTGCCGGAGAAACTTTAGCCCTCGCTCACACCCCTGATTATTACGGTACATAACACGCTAATGCTGTGTAGATGAAGTAGTTTAGAGGCGATCAGTCCCTAAGCCACTGTGCTTGGTATTAGAATGTTAAGAAATGAACCAGTGTCACTTCAAATCTTACTAAATGTTTGGAAGTAAATACACTTAGATCTAAATGGGTTGTGGAAACATGCTATAATATTAAGTTTATAACTTGCACGAACTGTATTACTGTAGACAACAAGACCATTTCACCCCTCCATGGAAGATGTGTTCATTTAATATCACATACGTGCAAGCCCCTCACAAGAAGCTCAGTGCTAGTAATCCTTCCCCTAAATCATTTACAAAGGCAGCTTCTCAGTAACTAATTTCCCGCTTAACTTTAGTAGCAACTTATCAGAAGTTATATACAGTGATGAATCTAGGCAGGAGTCTACTGGCAGGGCTGCATCTGCTCTTATTGCTAGCTTCAGATGGGAACGATGCGAAGTATGCTGAGTTAGGCATAAAAATCAACAGCTGGGCGTCTACACTGTAAACTAAATTGTCTGCCATTCTAATGACATTGAACTTGACTCTATGATTATTACCGACTCTATGTCATCAGTGAAGGCTGTAGACTCACATGACTCCAAAGATGGCAGACCAGAGGCCTAGCTTCTCCCTATGAGCCCTGTGTGAGGGCGTGGAATGGGGCTAGGCCTGGGGACAGTTGGTCCCAGACGATGATGAGGTACTTGTACCTCCTCCCATGGGAGACATAGGTCTCAGACACTCCCAAGACAGGGAGCCAAGGCCGGGTCACCACCTGGAAAAGACCCGGGCAGGGAGAGTACCGGCGAATCAAGAAGAACATGTTCATTGAAGAAGCCAGACACAAAAACTAAGAAAAATCGGGAAACAGGAATTAATGTACAATTGTTATGGATTCCATTACACATTGGATTACTCCTTCATGTTAATGTGGATAAATTAACCCTGAAAGAAAATGTACAAAAATAACTTTAGTGTGTCTGTGTCTAGTATTAAGAATAATATTAGGAAAGAAGTAAATAATGAAACTGAATATTATAGGAATGCAGTTAGAAACCTGAGTAGATCTATAACTCACTATGATAACATGAACATAGATAAGTACGTTTATGGAGCAACTTGCAATGTGAACAGACTGACTGATGTTGTAGTGGCCAGGCTTAGGCTTGGCTACAAGTACTTCTGGCAGTTTGGGAGACACACAGATGATGATCAAACTAAATGCAAATTATGTGGCCAGCCTTATGGTCACTATGGTCCACGTACTGAGGAATACAGAGATAGACAGTATAATAACTTACATGATATGTCAAGATACTTTATTAATGAAAATAAGATACCAGACATATTAAGGAAATTTCTTAAATTTACCAGCAACAGATAAGACAACCATAGATATAAATCCAGATGTAATCCTTTTGTGTATCCATGTGTTCTTGCGCTACCATCCACAGGATGGATATGGAGTCACAATAAACAAGCCACTTCGACGGCAAAATCTAAAATCTAATCTGATTGCTACTACCACTACTACAACTACTACTACTACTACTACTACTACTACTACTACTACTACAGCTACTTCTAGTAGCTATAATATGAACAATAATAATAGGCAGAATATTATTATCACTGTTATTATTATAAATTATTATTATTTCCATTATTATTTTAAGAACATAACCTCGGCTCTGAGAAAATATCTCTACCTAAAAATTTGATCCCGGAGAGTCAGATTGAGCCTCCCTTGAGGCGTCTGCTGGAAAATAAGTCGAAAATGTGGCGAATATCTTGAAGAATCTCGTAAGACGTAAACATTTACTGTGTCTCCTCCAATTAGCGCAGCGGGGAATTAATAATAATAATAATAATAATAATAATAATAATAATAATAATAATAATAATAATAATAATAATAATAATTATTATTATTATTATTATTATTGTTATTATTATTATTAGGGGCGAACCAGGGTAATAGAAGCACCTAACCGGTACAACAGAAACAGCTGACCGGAATAACAGAAACAAAGAACCGGGATAACAAAAACAACGGACCGGGATAACAGAAACAACGGACCGGGATAATAGAAACAACGGACCGGGATAACAGAAGTACCGGACCGGGAAAAGACAGGCAACAGACCAAAAGAACAAGCAACACTTCATCAGCTTCTTTCACGCTTCGAGAAATACACTGAAATCTGAGTGAAAGTTGGAACTGAGAGAGAGAGAGAGAGAGAGAGAGAGAGAGAGAGAGAGAGAGAGAGAGAGAGAGAGAGAGAGAGAGAGAGAGAGAGAGAGAGAGAGAGAGAGAGAGTATGACCCAGAATTGGGCAGGTAAATACTAAAACTCAATTGGTTACTGTAGCTGTATAATGCTTGCCCTTCATCTATCAGGGACAACCTTATGTTCCTTATGTTGATCTATCGACGCTATGTTATTTTTTACATCACAAACACACACACACGCATACACACACACACGCACACACACACACACACCACACACACACACACACACACACACACACACACACACACACAACTAATCCATAAAGGAAAATGTCTTGATATCGGGCAGACTAGACTTAATTACCGCCTATTCCAGAGACGCTCTTTGATCCTTACGTGTTTAGCGCTTCCCCGTGAATGTGAAACAATTAACTTGCTCACCAGGGGATGAGTTGAGGTAATGTTGCTGCCAGGTTATACTCACGGGGAAGAGCTAAAACCGTAGGGGTCATACTGGGGAACGAGAGGCACACCGATTCGATCCAAGGAGACGGTATGTCCAATTAATGGATCAAGAGCCCAACAACAGCATCAAGGACCTTCCCCTGAGAAGAAGCACTGTATCCAGGTCACCTGGAGAGGTACTGTATCCAGGTCACCTGGAGAGGTATTGTATCCAGGTCACCTGGAGAGGCACTGTATAGAGGTCACTTGGAGAGGCACTGTATAGAGGTCACTTGGAGAGGCACTATATCCAGGTCACCTGAAGAGGCAGTGTATTCAGGTCAACTGAACAGGCACTGTATCCAGGTCACTTGGAGAGGCAGTGTATCCAGGTCACTTGGAGAGGCACTGTATCCAGGTCACCTGGGGAGGCTCTGTATCCAGGTCACCTGGAGAGACACTGCATCCAGGTCACCTGGAGGCACTGTATCCAGGTCACCTGGAGAGGCTCTGTATCCAGGTCACCTGGAGAGGCACTGTATCCAGATCACCTGGAGATGCTCTGTATCCAGGTCACCTGGAGAGGCTTGTATCCAGGTCACCTGGAGAGACACTGCATCCAGGTCACCTGGAGGCACTGTATCCAGGTCACCTGGAGAGGCTCTGTATCCAGGTCACCTGGAGGCACTGATCCAGGTCACCTGAGATGCCTATCCAGGTCACCTGGAGAGGCTCTGTATCCAGGTCACCTGGAGATGCTCTGTATCCAGGTCACCTGGAGAGGCTCTGTATCCAGGACACCTGGAGAGGCTCTGTATCCAGGTCACCTGGAGAGGCTCTGTATCCAGGTCACCTGGAGAGGCACAGTATCCAGGTCACCTGGAGAGGCACTGTATCCAGGTCATCTGGAGAGTGATCCAGGTGAGGCTGAACAGCCTCTCACCTAGATCAGCTTATGTGTGGCTACAGGGGTCGAATCTTAGTTCCTGGCCTTGCCAGATTCACTCTTTCCGAGCATCGTGGACCCTATCGTACCTGCTCTTAAAACTATGTATGAGACTGCTTCCACCACCTCTTAGTCGAGGTAATTCCACTTCCTAAAAAAACAGACTGAAAAAATACTTCCTGGTTATTATGTTGATGTGAGAATCTGGTGATATGTTAGGCGCTATGCCCACTCCGCACTCTAGATCTCCTTAAATATAGGGACTACATTTACTGTATTCTAGATCTCTGGCCACTGTCTCGTTCTACGTATTTAGCGTCCCCCGTAGCTCTTTTGCTAGCGCTCTCAGGTCACACACAGTTCCGTGGTTCAATCTCCAGTACGGGTGGAAACATTAGGGCGTGTTTGCTTGAGATATCTGCTTTCCCTACCTAGTAGTAGGTAGTAATCCTGGGAGTTAGTCGACTGGTGTGGGTCGCATCCTGGGGACAAAATTAACATAATTTACCCGAAATGCTCTGCATAACAAGGGGCTTTCTATATAGTATGTCAATAATGTCAGCTAGGACTGTATACCTTGTACATGTACTTGTAGAAATATAGATTATCATTATTATTATTATTATCATTATTATAATTATTATTATTATCATCCACTTAGTGGGAAGAGGATCTTACCTCCACTACTCCTTCATAAATAACGAATGATAAACGATAAACTATATTTCTATAAGGAATGGTTTACAGCTGGTTGAAAGAAGATTATATTATTAACTTCACAGAAAGTCCCTGGGATATATACTTGAAGCAGCCTTAAAATAACTTATAACTACTTAACTCTTAAAACTTCTTCCGCAATCTTGTCAAGACCGATTTGTAGAAAGTTGTAGTTAGAGAGTTATCATGGAAATAACAACAACAACAACAACAATAATAATAATAATAATAATAATAATAATAATAATAATTATAATAATAATATTTGTTTCTATTCGTAGCACTGAGTTCAGTAGGGTAAGCAACCATCACTACCACCACCAGTCTCAATAACACCCTACCACTATCATCACAAGCACTACCAACACTACCACCACTACCACCACTACCACCACTACCACCACTACCACCATCGATGACTCACGTTGGGAAAGGAGACTTGGGCAGTAAACCAAAATTTAATTAAGAGTTTATAGCTGATTAGAGATCTTTACTCTCTCTCTCTCTCTCTCTCTCTCTCTCTCTCTCTCTCTCTTCCTCTCTCCGCCTTTGCGTTTTCAACGTCAAAAAAAAGTATTTTTTTTTTTAAATACATTCGCCGTAATTGAACACGTTTTCAATCTTATTTGGTCCGAAGGGTTTCTGTCCCTTCAGTGGAAAACTGCCGTTCTCTTGCCTTTTCGCCCGCTAGGTTCTTCGGTCCTCAACACCTCTCATTTCAGACCCGTAGCTCCAACTAGTGCAATTTGTAAGTTATTGGGAAGCTTAGTTAACAGACATTCACTCTGGTACTTGGATTCCCGAAATCAATGTCTTTTACCTCATCAATCTGGTTTTCATAGGAATGGTTCTACCATCAACCACTAAATCTGCTTAGATATTTACCTTCGCAATGCCTTTGCAGTTAATCAATCAGGCCTTTTTCTTAGAGATTTATCAGAGGCACTTCCACGCACGGATAAATAAAGGCTTTTCCCGTGATATTGTGCACTTTGAAAGTCGTACCTCGAGACCTTGTTCCTAGCACGACTTTCTTTCTACTCGCCATTAACGACCTTACTTCTCTACTGCCTTCCAACGTATGGTTAACTCTGTGTATCGACGATTTTGTTATAGATTTCGTAGGCGTTAACTGTCCAGTGTGCTAGTGATCGTACTCCCAACTGGGACACTTTCCATAATATCTTTATTTCTACAAGTACATGTACAAGGTATACACACCTAGCTGACATCAATGACATACTACTGTAGAGAGTCGCTTGTTATGCACAGCATTTCGGGCAAATTAGGTCAATTTTGTCCCAGGATGCGACCCACACCAGTCGACTAACACCCAGGTACCCATTATTAGTGATGGGCGAACATGGACAACCGGTGTGAGTAAACACGCCAAATGTTTCCATCCCTTTCCCAGAATCGAACCTGGTCCCTCACCTTGTAAAGCGAGAGCTTTTGCAACCAGGCCACAGGCCACCGTGGCTAAAAAACACAAGTTAGTTTTCACAAGACGTCTTCTTATTCCCTTCATACCATTTTATACCTATATGGTTCCCGTATCCCGAATAGAGGAGCTTACGACGACGTTTCGGTCCTACTTGGACCATTTACAAAGTTAAACTAACAAAAAGAAGAGAAGGAGGGAGTATATATAGGCCAGGAGACGATGCTTATTGTCTCCGTTGTTTTGTCCTCTTCCATGACCTTATTTTTCTTCCAAGTGTAGAACGGTAACTGATATTAGTAAGAATAATTAATTTACTCGTCGCTTTCATTTATCACGTCCTTTTCCTCTCCATATTTAACCTTTGATGGCAACCCTTTAATTTACCTTCCCGTTGCTTTCACCTGCATCTTATCTTTTCACTCCCTCCTTCAGAAGTTCCGACGATTCATGTTTCTTCCTACTTCCGTGTGCAAATGTTTACTTACGCTCACTCTTCCTTCAGCACTTTCAGTCTCTTTCTCGTGCTTCTGCAGTGTACGCTGAAGGCTCTAAATTTCCCGATGGCGTCGGATAAGCAGCTGTTTTTCCTGAAAGAGTAATTAAAGGTCATTGACTAGAATCTGCCAATGTTTTCACTGCAGTGATATGCGGTATTCTCACTGCTGTCAGCCGCAGTGTGGCCATGTCCGTCTCATCATCCGCAGTGTGGCCATGTCCGTCTCATCATCCGCAGTTATTTCAGATTTCGAAAGTGCATTGTAAGCTATCCAGAAATTCGACTCTCTTCATCCCAACGTCCTTCGTGTATAACTTTGGTTTTGTAGCATTTTTAACACCAAACAGAAGTCCTGGATGAGGTGATGTTCAGGGCGGTGAGCATGCAGACTCAGCCTCTCGGGCTGTTATTCATAATCTTCCGATTTCCCCACAGGGGTAGTAATTTTTTGGAGTATTTTTCAATGCTCTCTCACCAAGTAAACACTTGGTGGCCATAACGCTGGTCCAAGATGGACCACAACAAAT
Source organism: Cherax destructor (assembly GCA_009830355.1). Lineage (NCBI taxonomy): Eukaryota > Metazoa > Arthropoda > Malacostraca > Decapoda > Parastacidae > Cherax > Cherax destructor. Next base: position 188,584 of record WNWK01000666.1, on the reverse strand, counting down.
TAGTATCAAACAACGTTTAATATTTTGGCCATCTCACTGCTGTCAGGGTTACGAAACTACACTCTCACGCTTATGTGTCTGACACACGAAACCGACACCACTCTGCAGGGACTGTCAGTCCACCATATCTCATCAGACTGTTCTGTCTGTCAGCGGGCACACAGAATTCACTTCCAGCGTCTCCACCGCACCAACACACTCTAACTGACCTCCTCGCTGAAAGTCCCACCTTTGACGCACTCTCTCTTTGACTTAATGGAAACTAACCTATTGCACTAACTTTGATTTAGATTCTACTCTTATACTGACTGTCCACTCCCACTAACCTCTGCCCTTGCACACTCCTGCAAGGAGTGCCTTGCACACTCCTGCAAGGAGTGCCTTGCACACTCCTGCCCCTCACTGCAACACCGTATCACTCTTATGGGTATAGTGTTAAAATTGATTATATTGTTATTCTCTCTCTCTGTATGTGGAAAAAAGCCTCATTGCCTGGCTTTTTTGAGTTATCTGGGTTATTAATCCTCTGGGGTTCAAAATTAATATCAGGTATTTTTTTCCTTCGTTTTCTTCTTCTAGTCTTACTATTCCTTCTCCTCCTCCTTCTCTCATTCCCTACCTTACTTCTGCCCTGCTCCTTCTCCTCCTCTCCATTCCCCCTCTTCCTCCTTTCCTCCTCCTCTTCCTACTCCCTCCTTCCCCTCAAAGGAGGTTCCTTGATGCTGGTGAGGGGCTCTTGATCTGGGGAATTGGATCTGTGCTCTAGTTCCCGAATTGAGCCTGAATACCTTCCATCTCTCCCCTCCACATACGCGGTCCCCCATAAATATAATAATAATAATCCCCTCCTCCTCCTCCTCCCTCTCCTCCTCCTCCCTCTCCCACTCCTCCCTCTCCTCCTCTTCCCTCTCCTCCTCTTCCCTCTCCTCCTCCTCCCTCTCCTCCTCCTCCCTCACCACCTCCTCCTCCTCCTATGTTATCTATGTTTACAAACTATCACAGAAAATGTGTTCTCGATTTGGGGTAACTGAAGTATTAACAATTTCATCAGTACCTTCCCTCCTGGAAAACAGAATCCTGCCTATGATATAACTGTAGACGGTTCAAGAGTTTTCCTACTCTCTCTCATCCTGCCTAGATGACACCCAAAACAGTCGACTAACATCCCGGTACCTATTTACTGCTAGGTGACCAGGGTCTGCAGGTGTAAGGAGACTTACCCAAAGGTCTATTCGTACCCAGGACGAGACGCACACGACAGTCACCTAATACTCCAGGCACATATTTACCACCGGGTGAATAGGGGCTGAAAGTGTAAGAAAAGTTGCCAAGGATCCCATTCTCAACAACCGAATAACACCCGGGTACCTGTTTACTGCTAGGTGCGCAGGGGTCGCGTGTGTAAGGAGACCTGGTCGTTATCACCACACCAATAAAAATAAGTCACTTTGTCTGACTTTTTTGGGGGTTATCCTAGGTACTTTATACTATGATAATTGTACTTACACGTACATGTGCAACAACCTCAATAATAATAATAATAATAATAATAATAATAATAATAATAATAATAATAATAATAATAATAATAATAATAATAATAATAATGGAATAAAACTAATTCTTACATTTAAGTTAAATGAGACAGCTCGCGTGTGGTGAAGGGAACAGTTCAATGAGAGCAATGTGTGTCTCAGTGTATATAAGCTAAGAATTTACTTTAATCCCTATTTTAAGGAGCAAAGTGTCCTTGAACGTCATTGAGGAGGTGACATGCTGACCTTAATGACGCCTCGCGTAGTCGACAGGCATTAACCTCAAAATACATCCGCCAGTCACCTGTACTCACCTAATTGTGGTTGCAGGGGTCGAATCACAGCTCCTGGCCCCGCCTCTTCACTGGTCGCTACAAGTGTTTATACCACTGTGTGTAGCTAAAGAATGAGAACCACTAAACCATCTTTTAGCTGAGAGTTAAAAGCTTGTCAGACATCTTGCTTTGAGTGTCTTGAAAGGAATAGAAAGAAGTTCTCTGCCACTTACACAGGAAGAGAAAAAAAAGGACAAGGTTTCTGTGTTTACTTCCCACATCAAAGAGGTAAACACGAGAGGAAGATAAAAGAGAGAGGAGGGTGGAAGAGGTAGGGAGACGTCGGAACAGAGGCAGGGTGTGGAAAGGGAGTGTGGGGTGGGGAGAGGGAGAGGAGTGCAGAAAGGGAGTGTGTGAACGGAGAGAGGGAGAGATGGTGAAAGAGGAAGGGATTAGGAACGGGAAAGAGGGAGAGATGGGAAAGAAAAAAAGATATATCTGAAAAAACTTGAGACGGGAGAGTAGAAGAAGGGAAGAGCGAGATAGAAGAAAATTACACACATAAACAAGAAACATTTACCCAAAATTGTCTTCTTTTCTTCCTGGTGCGAGATGATGTCACTAACAACCTGACTGCACAAAAATATCGAGGTGGCAATTACCAACACAGGAAAAAATCCATACCATGAACTGCGCCATATTTTTACACACATATGCATAAACACAAGTGGCGGTGCCACTCACATGGACCACGGTTCGAGTACACGTCCATTATTCTGTTATATATATATATATATATATATATATATATATATATATATATATATATATATATATATATATATATATATATATATATATATATATATATTACATGGAGCTGTAGAGTAAAAATATCCTTACAGGTGACAAAGTATAAGGAGAAACAGTAGAACTGAAGCACTCTCATCGGTCTCCTCAAGATATTGCAAATTCTTTCACCGAAACTAACGATATTTGTCTCCAGCGACGACTCACTGGCTCACTTTTGAGAGAGAAGAAAAACAACAACAACAACAACAACAACAGCAGCAACAGCAGCAGCGTTGGTCCCTCGTGAGAATTCTAGATTGAGGGAGAGATGAGAGTCCCATTTGATGATCGTGTCGGGCTCTTGATCCACGGAATGGGAGCTGCCTTAATCTTTGACGTATCGGACATAACTGCTTCCGGTTCCCGTAGCGCGGTAATAATAATAATAATAATAATAATAATAATAATAATAAAATAATTATAATAATAATAAACTAATAATAATAATAATAATAATAATATATAACACAATGAACGCAAAACAACTCTCCGCTCTAACACATTAAGAGAAGTAAAAAATAAGATTTACTTTAAGTTAATAACCCCGAAAACAAGCCAAGATAAGCCAGGAAAGCCAAGCAGAGAGGCTTATTTCCATTGGCGGTACTTAGGTCCTGGCCCAGGATGTGACCCAGTACAGTCACCTAACTCCCAGGTACCTATTTATTTCCAGGTAATAAGGGCAAGATCTAGTTTTCCACTGCTGTTTCAGTAAGATTCTTATCTATTTCCAAAATCCTGTTCCACTAAGAGGATAAAGCTGCTCTTCTTGACATACTAACATAAGATGAGCAATAAAGAGGTCAGGTCTCTTCTTTTTCCCCAACATATTACCCTGGAATAAGTGTAGTAGTATGTTGGGGAAAGGAAGCCCCTCTCTCTTCCCTCTCCTCCCCAACACAATCCCTCAACGCGCAACCCAAGAATGAGTTCTCTTTTCCATGATGCCTTTCTGAAGAGTGCCACTTTTACGTGAGTAGTGGCTTGCCCAGCTGGTGCTCCTCCTTGCACCAGCTGTGAGTCTATACCCTCCGAAAAATATGCCTCCCAGACCCCTCGTAAAACTTAGCTGGGTTACTAGTGCGTCGAGTCACTACCTTGATGAAGGTTGTGGCACGGTCGAGGAACAACAGAACGAGAAGACTACTCAGTGGGTTTTCACAGTTTAGTCTCGTCCCTCGCCCACATCACACTCCAGATTAGGAATAAAATTTAGTCTAACACACTTGTGCAACTTATTCCTCATATCAATGTTTAGCCATGTAGCGAAATATTGCAATAGGCCTACCAGGCCGTCCATCTTTGATGCACCAGCCACATCGTCCTCCACCTTCACCTGACGTGTTACCCTTCTCTCTCTCTCTCTCTCTCTCTCTCTCTCTCTCTCTCTATATATATATATATATATATATATATATATATATATATATATATATATATATATATATATATATATATATATATATATATATATTATTAAACCTCCGGTCGTCTCACGCACAGGTAGAGTGATCCGACAAAGAAGAAGACACTTTCATTGTCACTCATTCAATCACCGTCTTGCCAGAAAGGCGCCGACATCACAGTTCAGATGACCCTCCAAACCACAACGTAACCTTCAGTGTCGACACTGTACTTCCCATCTCCAGAACTCAAGTCCGGCTAACCGGTTTTTTCCTGAATTCCTTAATTTTTGTCCTGCTCACACTCCAACAGCACGCCAAACCATAAAAAACTACTTGCCTCCACTCACTCCTAACACGCTCACATAGTAGTGTTTGTGAGCTGCGTAAAGTCTTTAAGCAAATAAAGGAAAGTAAACTAAAATGCTTAAAAAAAACATATAGGCTCTTCATTACCAAACTTTGTCCTGTAGAAATAAACAACAGAATTTAAGAAGAAAAAAAACAGATCAAGAAAGTCTGCCATAAAAATAATCAGCGGGGAAAAAAATAACATTAGCCTAAAAAATCGAAAAAAATTTTTTATTCCTGGGATGGGTATTATGAGAAATGTATGTACACTGAGAGTTTATATTAATTAATATCTTAGAGATTAAAATTTCTATGATACTAGGCCTAAAAATTTAGCAGAGCAGCCGGCGTGGAATACAAATTACCGTAGCATGGCTGGAAGACTTCACAGATAATCCATTCTTAGGAGAGGATAGTTTAGATGGTATTTCAGTTAGTAATTGTATTTAGGCATAGGTACACGTAATTACAATTATCATACACGGTGTAAATTGTACACAAATAACCCGCTCATAGGAAAGAGGAGCTTAGGACGACGCTGTGTGTTTTATTTGTATATTATTCCAGTCACTGTATAAGTAAGTTTATTCAGGTATACACAAATACAGTCACATAGATTATCATACATAAGATAACCCCCCCAGAAGAGTCAGTGACTTATTTCCATTGGGGTTCATCCTGGATTATTATTAAATCAAAACAGATGTGACACGATGATTGTCTAAGACGGACCGAAACGTCTAAAGTTTCCTGGGTAAAGAGTTACTTCGTTGAAGAGTAACTATAGCGAGTGGTGGCAACTGTGTGGGGGCTGCTGTAGGAGAGTTGGTGGCCACCTTCCGTCCCTCTGACACTTGCCTCTCTACACTGGCTCTCTCAAGTCCGTCTGTCTCCTCCCGTCTCTTCTCTCCTCACGGAAAAACGGGAAAACGGAACTCCTCCCCTTCCCCCCGAAAAAACACCCGTCTTCCGTTATCACTTAAACTGACAATCAATATGATATCGCCGTTGTCTGACCCGACTGATCAATCGCTTGTGTTCAGTTTGACCAGAAAATAAATCAGTCGAAGTTCTCGTAAATATACATCAGTCGAGGAACACACAAGATGATTTTGTGTAAATAACAGTAAATGTTGTTCTTTAAAACAATAATCATTAGTGTTTAGATTGCCTAGACACTCAGATAAACAATAACACAGCTGAACACTGTTATATGTTCTGAAAAAAACTACATATGTTATTGATCTGTTGCATAGTGCAAAGAACAGAAAAGTACAATACCATGACTGGAACAATAACTACGGGTTACTTATGTACTGTTGCATAGTGTGTTGCGAGTTGACCCAGGGGTGACCTGTGATTAATGCAGATACAGGTGAGTCAGTGACTTTGGAAAAGTTACGGAATTCTTGGAGAACGTAAATAAATTAGTGATTGAGATTGGTGGATTGTAAAGGGATCTTGGGATTGGAAGGAAAGAAGATACGTGAACTGAATGGGTGAAGCTAAAGTAATCCTGGAGGTGACATAAGATAACTGGAAGTAGGATTTAATGACTGGAGCTCAAGTGGTTGTAGAGTTAAGATGAAACGTCAGTCAAAGTTTTAATGACTGGAGGGACAATCATAGAGCTGTAAGCAAAGTATTCTGGGACAATCTTAGTGACTGAAAGAAGGTCATGTTGACAAAACTAAAATCAAACGATTGGAGTAAGAGGTCACAGAAGAGGAGTCAAGAGTAGCATGGGAGACAAGGAAAAAGGGAAAAAAAATATTGCAAAAGGAGAGGAAATTATTGAAAAGAAACCAGTGCTGCATTTCTCTAGTTAGAAAACATTGCCAGTACATCCAACTAACGTTGGAAAAACGACTGTGACTAATACCCGCGGCCAACAAGTAAAAAAAAATTGCTGGTAACTATCCTGATTGGTTTTAAAATGACACTAATTAACTTATCGTAGCAGACTTCTGTGATTAGTAGGATAATACTGTCAAAAACCCTTGAGGAATGGCCCAATTCTCGTTGAGAGTTGCAAGCAGCGATTGCGTCTTGGGCAAGAGAATCATAAGTTGATCTACAGTTCTCTCAAAAACCTGCCACTTGTAGAAATGATTTTGCCGAAATCTTGTAGTTTTTGCCTGGACAAAATAAGTCAGTTATCGATATTTGCATAAACTATAATTCGCGGCGCTAATTTATAATGTGCGTTGAACTGGAGGAAATATACTCATAGTTGGAGGATATATACTCAAATCTGGAGGATATATAAGCATAGTTGGAGAAATATACGCATATATGAAGGACATATATACACATACGGTTTTTAGGTACATACATACATACATAAGCTCTCGTTAGAGAGAGAGAGAGAGAGAGAGAGAGAGAGAGAGAGAGAGAGAGAGAGAGAGAGAGAGAGAGAGAGAGAGAGAGAGAGAGAGAGCAAGAGCTCTCCCACCACAACCACCACTAAATCACTGATCCTATCTAAGCCAGACCTTTCCTAGCCAGGCTTCCTGGAGTCACAGCTCCTCCGAGTGTTGTCCCTTGAGCTGATTCTTTCCAGCTCAAGGTGCTCCTTGAACCTCTCAACCAGCTGAAGATTCAGAAAGTCGAGGAGGAGGAACACTCGATATCTATTGTTTACACCTTCAGGAGGCAAACATAGTGATCTTTTAATTCTTATTTAGGATGTAAGGTGCTGGAATAATACAAATATATCTAGGCTTTGAAAGGGAGATGTGTGAATGAAAAATAATAACATAGGCCTAAAAAACCCTCTGCATCCCACGAAAAAATCCCAAATACAAAATTGGAATGTTTTAAGTAGGCCCAATTAAGCCTTTGTATTTTCATGCCTCTCAGCATATTTTAATTTAAATGAAAACATTAATTCTGTAAAAAAAATTGTGTGAAAGACCTGAAAAAGAGTGAAAAAAAGAGTGAAAAAGAACTGTTTTTTTATTTAATATAAAAATATGCTGATATATCAGTGTTTATCAGTTAAGATAAACATATACCGATATATCAATGTTTATTATTTAAGATAAAATTTCAGCTCTGCTGTGGCCAGCCACATGGGCCAAAAGTTACCACACTGACACCGGTGTTAGTAGACACCTCTGTCATCACTAGTATACGCCAGCAGTTGCCTGGTGGCGGCACCACAGTACTGATCACCGTATGATCAAGGTACGACATCAGGTTTGACCCGATATATATATATAATTCATGTTAAGCGCTAAACCTATTTGGGTTATTCAGCGCAATACTTTGTGGAGGTTTGATCCTCCGTCTGCTGGGCGCGAGACAGACACGCTCTCTATTTGTACTCACCTATCCAGGTTTGACCCGAGAAAGGGAAGACTAACTTAATTCACTGAGTCAACAGCCCCTCACCAGCATCACGACACCCACAGGAGAAATATTGGTCAAGCTGTCACATTCATGGGTATCGTTCTTCCCAGGAAGGAGGATCGAGACTCCAACGTTTTGCACCATTTGATAACACTTTTGTAATCACCATGAACGACTTGTTCTACGACTACAACGACACTGGAGTCTCATTTGTGAATGAGACGCAAGGCAGCGGCAACGACTCTTCTTACGACTACGACTACGACTACGAGACGGCGCTGGATACGTTCTACTGGCGTGAGTTAGCGCCGCCGCTGGTGGTGTACGGAGTGACGTACGTTGTTGGTGTAGTGGGCAACTCTCTCATCATCTTCACCATCTGTCGCTACCGTCGTCTCAAGACCACCACCAACGTCTTCCTGGCCTCCCTGGCCAGCGCTGACCTTCTCCTCATACTCATTTGCATCCCCGTCAAGGTCAGTGTCACCCACACCCCTCACTCTGCTTTCCCCTGGTCAAGGTCAGTATTATTCACACCCTCACGCAGCTTCCAATGGTCAAGGTTGGAATTATCCAAACACTCGGGCACTTCTCTCCCTGGTAAAGGAAGAGTATTACCTCCTTGGGTAATTCTCCCCTGTCAAGATAACTATGTTTCCTCCCTTAGGCAGCTTTTCCTCTCTGGGTGAGTGTTTCCTCCCTCTGGTAACCACCGACGCTTTAAGAGGAATCTCTCCAGTTCAAAACGAGTTTCACAACTTCCGCCCCAAGATGGGTCCATCCCTTGCTCCTCCAAGGTGAGTTTCTTCTAACGTTTCAGGAATTCAAAGATAATGAAAGGAATCAACATAACTTTGGTCAACAAAAACAAACACACACAAGCGCACACACACACACACACACACACACACACACACACACACAGTTACTAGTTGTAGGCGATTTCAATCATAAGAAGATTGACTGGGAAACCCTGAAGCAACCTGGAGACCAGAAACCTGGAGGGCTAAGATGATGGAGGTGGTACTGGAAAACCTCATGCATCAAACACGTTAGGGATACTACCAGAGAGAGAGGAGAGGATGAACCAGCAAGACTAGACCTCATATTCGCCTTGAGTAGTTCAGACATTGAGAACATCACATACGACAGGCCCCTCGGAGGTAGTTATCATGTAGTCCTGAGCTTCGAATACATATTAGAGTTACAAGTGGAAAGAGAAGCAGCACAAGTAGGATGGGAGAAGCCAAACTACAAACGAGGGGACTTAGCAGGCATGAGAAATTTCCTGTATGAGGTTCAGTTGGAAAGAGAACTGGTGAAAAAATCAGTAAAAAATGATGGAACCAAGTGACAACAAAATAGAAGGAGGAAAAGGAGAAGGCAACAGAAACAATGGGAAGGCCAGAACGATCCCTTGGTTCACCCAAAGGTGAGAGAAGAAAATAGGGACATTTGTCGAAGAGCCAGAAACATTAGCATCAAAAGCTAAATCTGACCCGATACTGTTGAACAGTTACATCAGGAGGAAAACAACAGTCAAGGACCAGGTAATCAGGCTGAGGAAGGAAGGAGGAGAGCTCAACACGAGATTTAAGTAAATATTTTCAGCGGAGACAGAAAGGACTCCAGAAAGCCTGAATGGTGGGGTACACTAACAAGTGCTGGACACACAACACAGGAGGAGGTGAAGAGGCTGCTAAATGAACTAGATACCTCAAAGGCAGTGGGACCGGACATCTCTCCGTGGGTCCTGAGAGAGGGAGCAGAGGCTCTGTATGTGCCACTAACAACAATCTTCAACACATCTATCGAAACAGGGCAACTATCTGAGGTTTGGAAAACAGCAAATGTAGTCCCACTATTTAAGAAAGGAGAGAGACAGACAAAATTAAACTACAAACCAGTGTCACTGAAGTGTATAGTATGCAAAATCTTTGAGAAGTTTATCAGAAGAGTAGTGGAGCACCTAGAAAGGAATGAACTTATAAACGATAACCAGCACGGTTTCAAGGAAGGGAAATCCTGTGTCACTATCCTACTGGAGTTTTGCGACGAGGTGACAGAAGTATGACAAGAGTTAGGTGGGTCGATTGCGTTTTCTTGGACTGTAAGAAGGCTTTCGACATAGTTCCACACAAGAGATTAGTGCAAAAGCTAGACGAGCAGTCAGGAATAACAGGAAAGGCACTGCAATTGATCAGAGAATACCTGACAAGAAGGAAACAACGAGTCATGGTACATGATGAGGTGTCAGAGTGGGCACCTGTGAACGAGCGGGGTTCCACAGGGTCAGTTCTAGGGCCGGTGCTATTTCTGGTATTTGTGAATGACATAGCGGAAGGGATAGATTCAGAGGTTTGTAGACGATGTGAAGCTAATGCGAAGAATTCAACCGGATGAGGATCAGGTACAACTACAAAGGGATCTGGAAAGGCTATAGGCCTGGTCCAGTAACTGGCTCCTGGGGTTTAACCCCACAAAGTGCAAAGTCATGAAGATTGAGGAAGGTCAAAGAAGACCGCAGACGGAGTACAGTCTAGGGGGCCAAAGACTACAAACCTCACCCAAGGAAAAGGATCTTGGGGTGAGTTTAATACCGAGCACATCTCCTGAGGCGCACATCAACCAAATAACTGCTGCAGTATACGGGCGCCTAGCAAACCTAAGAATAGCGTTCCAACATCTCAGTAAGGAATCGTTCAAGACTCTTTACACCGTGTATGTCATGCCCATATTGGAGTATGCAGCACCAGTTTGGAACCCACACCTGGTGAAGCACGTCAGGAAATTAGGGAAAGTGCAAAGGTTTGCAACAAGACTAGTCCCAACGCTAAGGGGCATGTCCTACAAGTAGAGGTTAAGGGAAATCAACCTGATGACACTGGAGGACAGGAGGGACGGGGATGACATGATAACAACATATAAAATACTTAGAAGAATTGACAGGGTGGACAGGGACAGAATGTTTCAGAGATGTGACACAGTAACAAGGGGTCACAATGAATCACAGGGATGTTAGGAAGTATTTCATCAGTCATAGAGCTGTCAGGAAGTGGAACAATCTGGAGAGTGACGTAGTGGAGGCAGGATCCATACATAGCTTTAAGAAGAGGTATGATAAAGCTCTTGGAGCAGAGAGTGGACCTAGTAGCGACCAGCGAAGTGGCGGGGCCAGGAGCTGTGATTCGACCCCTGCAACCACAAATAGGTGAGTACACTCACACACACATAGCTTTAGGAAGAGGTATGATAAAGTTCATGGAGCAGGGAGAGTGACTTAGTAGCGACCAGTGAAGAGGCGGGGCCAGGAGCTGTGATTCGACCTCTGCAATCACAAATAGGTGAGTACACACACACACACACACACACACACACACACACACACACACACACACACACACATACACACACACATATATATATATAATGAAACATCAAAGTGTATTTAACAGCTGCGAATGAATTAAGAAAAAACCATTGTTTAATACAGTATATTCAGTATTAACCTTTTACGTTAATTAATGGAGTGTCTCCATTAACTCTCTTCTTCCTTCATTCTTCACGGACTCTTGTTCTCTCTTCATTCTTCACAGACTCTGGTTCTCCCTTCATTCTTCACGGACTCTGGTTCTTCCTTCATTCCTCACAGACTCTGGTTCTTCCTTCATTCCTCACAGACTCTGGTTCTTCCTTCATTCCTCACAGACTCTGGTTCTTCCTTCATTCTCACAGACTCTGGTTCTTCCTTCATTCCTCACAGACTCTGGTTCTTCTCTCATTCTCACAGACTCTGGTTCTTCCTTCATTCCTCACAGACTCTGGTCTCTTCCTTCATTCCTCACCTCTGTCTCCTTCTTCTCTCACTCTGTTTCTCTCCTTCCATGCTCTCATTCCCGTTCCTTCTCCTCCTATCTTCAGCCTATTTATTGTCTTCTTGGCCGGCTCATCTGTCTTCATTGCGCCTCAACAAACATGATCATTGCTCTTCATCACATTAACTCTCCAATACATGTTGCAAAATAAATGTTGAAGACAGAATTTCCTCCCACCATTTTGGCCACTCGCCCTACATGGCCCCCCCGCGCCCAATCCCGTAAATTTTGGACCTGGAATATAAAGTCGTGAATCGCCAGGGGGTCACCAGCTTCGGTTAATTTTGCAGTAAATGTGTTTTATCGATCTTGCAGAAGAGACTTTTCACGGGTATAAACAAATTAATTTCAGCGAAATCAGAGCGGAAAAAAAGTTGATTTTTTGGGGTAAGCGTTAAGCCAGTAGAGGTTATATAACTGCTATTGCCTGGCGTCACTGCCCATACTGTGTACAACTATCCCCCTACTTATTGCTACCACTATTGTCTCCTATTTTCCTCCTATCTAATTTAGAATGGGTATCTTTAGTCTTTTCCGAGTTTTTTATTTAAGACTTTCATCATATTTTTTTTAGCTCTTGGATCCATTTTGTAACTACTTTTGACTTTCTTTCTGATCTACATATTACTACTTCCACTACCAACATTACCTCTACCACTACTCCACTTCCGTCTTTCTTCCCCTCTCTCTTTGTGTCCCGTCCGTGTCCCTCTCTTCTATATATACTGGCTCCCTCACCCTCGTTTGTTAGTGTGACTTGTAAATGGACCAAGTCGGACCGAAACGTCGGGTTATTTGTGTATTGTGTAACGCCTGAAGAATCTGAGAAAATCCTTTTTAATCCAGTGAAGAAGGAGATAGCTCCATTTCCACGGAACAGGAGCTCTTCGCTTGTCCATTTGATGTGTTTACTTCGGGAAAAAATTGCCAATACCTACATAAATAGTTTTCGTTATGAAGTTCTCATTTTAAGAGGTAATATCAACAAGATCCCAAAAATATACGACATTGTTACGAGTTCCTTTAGTCACCCACTATCGGACGGAGGATCGAGCCTTAACCAAACTTTGCAATAAATGACCAGCATGTAATTAGCGCTTTGTACACACACACACACACACACACACACACACACACTGAATGACCTGAAGATAATGGAGGAGAGGATAAGCGATCTTGATGCCCATAATGCCCTGTATCTCCTCACAAAGTGTCATACTCTGCCAAGACTTTACTTCTTGAGGTGCGTACCCTCTTTTGACAACATAACACTTGACGAGTATGACGCACACCTGAGATCAACCTTTAAGAAGGCACTGAATCTGTCTCTAGAAGACCAGCAATGGGATCAGGCAACCCTCCCAGTGCGACTGGGAGGTATTGGGGTGCGCAAAGCAACGCAGGTAGCTTTACCTGTATTTCTGTCTTCGTGTTTGGCTTCCAGTGGATTTGTCAGAAGATTGTCCCCGAACGCTAGAGAGGTGTGGTAGGAGCTCAACACCCCAGGTTCACTGAAGCAGCTACGCGGTGAGACATACTTGCAGACTCCTCCAGTAGACCAGCTCCTCCCAAAGAGCACCAACAGTCCCACTGGGACAAACCGATCATTTAAAAAATCGCCAACGAATTGCTCACCAATCTTCAGGAAAGGACAAAGCTCGTCTCCTAGCGGTGAAGGCACCACACTCAGGAGATTTCCTTCTAGCTGTTCCCAATTCCTCCCTGGGCACACGACTCGACCCACAGGCCATTCGGATTGGTGTTGCTCTTCGCCTAGCCGCCCCCATACTCACCGAACATAGGTGTATTTGTGGCAGGACGACGGCTGATCAATTCGGACTTCATGGTCTCGTGTGTCACACATCAGAAGGGAAGTATGCTAGACATGAGGAGGTTAATGACATCATAAAGAGAAGCCTCGCCACAGCCCGTTACCCAGCCCAACAGGAACCCCAAGTGCAGAGGTCTGACGGAAGTCTAAAGCGTCCTGATGGAGCCACCATGCTACCCTGGAAGGATGGTAAGCAGATTGCTTGGGACTACACCTGTGCTGCCACAATGGCAGACACCTACTTGCAATACTCCGCAGTCGAACGGGGTGGAGCTGCCAGCCACAGGGAGACCCAGAAGACCCGCAAATATGAAGGCCTTCCCCCTTGCTATAACTTCATCCCAATAGGGTCGGAGACCCTTGGAGTATCGGGCAGGTGTGCTCTAAAGTCCCTCAAAGAGCTGGGTGAAAAACTCATCATAGAAACCAAGGATCACAGGGCGGCCAGGTTCCTCTTTCAGAGACTCAGTGTTGCGATCCAGAGGGAAAATGCCTGCAGCATTCTAGGCACGCGGCCCACTGCCGGGGAGCTGGATGAAGTATTTGAGATGTAGCTCTGAGTTATCTAAGTTGTTCTACTCCCTATTGTATCTTTGTCAATGTATTTTGTCTTTAAATAAAATCTACATAAAATATAGGGGGTGGTAAGAGAAAATTTTCAAACAGCTTCAGGGAGAACCTTGAGTTTTCCCTGAAGTATATTCTCTTCTCTGAGGATGAGGGTCCCCAGGACAGTTCCAGTTATGAGAACTGTGATAACCGCTGGTGATGCGTCCTGCACTAAATGCTTTCCTTTCATTGCTGAAAGTAAACAGAGCAAACAGAGAAACGAAGGTGATGAAAGCCAGTGAAAACTAGAGAATGGAAAGTGAAATACCTGGAGTATACCTGGAGTATACCTGGAGTATACCTGGAGTATACCTGGAGTATACCCGGAGTATACCTGGAGGGTGTTCTACGGGAAGGGAGTCAACGCCCCCACGACCCGGTGTACGACCCACAGCCCGGCTGGTCAGGTACTAGCTTAAGGTGACAGTCCAGCTCCCTCTTGAACATAGTTAACTGGGGGTGAATCTATCGAGAAACTGCTCTATGAAAACCTGGGCGAAATACGAAAGATGAGGGAAAAATGTAGCAGTAATGAGGAATGTGTGGAAATTTTTGTCATTAGCATCAAAGAAAAATAATAATGCGAGGTATATACATAGAGAGATACATTTCTCTCAGTGTATATACACAGAGAGGTGTATTTCTCTCAGTGTATATACACAGAGAGGTGTATTTCTCTCAGTGTATTTACACAGAGAGGTGTATTTCTCTCAGTGTATATACACAGAGAGGTGTATTTCTCTCAGTGTATATACACAGAGAGGTGTATTTCTCTCAGTGTATATACACAGAGAGGTGTATTTCTCTCAGTGTATATACACAGAGAGGTGTATTTCTCTCAGTGTATTTACACAGAGATGTGTATTTTTCTCAGCTTATATATATTGAGAGTTTAATTTAATTCCTCTCTTAGGGATTAAAATATTTTTAACTGCTAGTGAAAGGGTTACGTCCAGAATTTATGGGTTCAGTGTAGCCGATAGGCTTTAAACCCCTTTAACCAACCAACCCAAAAAAATGTATATCAGAGAATAGTGTTGACAACGTTTATGCATGTAAACCTCAATGTGTTTAGGGACATTTAAACTTCGACGAGTCTGAGGCATTTAAACCTCGACGCGTCTGGGACATTTAAACCTCGACGTGTCTGGGACATTTAAACCTCGACGCGTCTGGGACATTTAAACCTCGACGAGTCTGGGACATTTAAACCTCGACGCGTCTGGGACATTTAAACCTCGACGCGTCTGGGACATTTAAACTTCGACGAGTTTGAGGCATTTAAACCTCGACGCGTCTGGGACATTTAAACCTCGACGAGTCTGAGGCATTTAAACCTCGACGCGTCTGGGACATTTAAACCTCGACGCGTCTGGGACATTTAAACTTCGACGAGTCTGAGGCATTTAAACCTCGACGCGTCTGGGACATTTAAACCTCGACGAGTCTGAGGCATTTAAACCTCGACGCGTCTGGGACATTTAAACCTCGACGCGTCTGGGACATTTAAACCTCGACGAGTCTGAGGCATTTAAACCTCGACGCGTCTGGGACATTTAAACCTCGACGCGTCTGGGACATTTAAACCTCGACGCGTCTGGGACATTTAAACCTCGACGCGTCTGGGACATTTAAACCTCGACGAGTCTGGGACATTTAAACCTCGACGCGTCTGGGACATTTAAACCTCGACGCGTCTGGGACATTTAAATCTCGACGCGTCTGGGACATTTAAACCTCGACGCGTCTGGGACATTTAAACTACAGATATTCTGAACCACCTGAAATATTAAGAGACTATTAATTATTATTAAGATACGTGAGTAATTATTGTTATAATAATAATAACTTTATAATAATTATTATTATTACTATTATGATGGGACGAAATGAGGTTTGATCTGAGGAAGGGAAGGGTAGCTCCAGTTCCTTGTATCTAGAGACCTTCACCGGCATTAAGGCACCTTCCTTGATGAAGTATAAACGTGAGAACAGGATTAATCTGGACTTATATAAAGGGAATCCAGTCTCACATGATGATGTAGGAGGTAGATATGATGATGTAGGAGGTAGATATGATGATGTAGGAGGTAGATATGATGATGCAGGAGATAGATATGATGATGTAGAAAGTAGATATGATATAGGAGATAGATATGATATAGGAGGTAGATATGATGATATAGGAGGTAGATATGATGATGTAGGAGGTAGATATGATGATGTAGAAAGTAGATATGATGTATGAAGGTAGATATTTATCAAGACAAACCTTGAATATGAAGCGGTTTGATTAGTGAAGCGCATTTTTCAACGTTTCAGAATTTAGAAAATGTAAGATACTCCTTGAACGAGGTAGTAGTAGATAGCAGTAGACAGTAATAAACAACAGTAGATAGGGGAGAGTGCAACGGACAAGTGAAGTAGCAGCAACACACACAGCAAGAGGCATTCTCGAGCTTCCCCAGCGCTCGGGCTTAATGCCCAAAGCTGGGGTGTGACTCCAAAAGGATCCTGTAGTGCTTGCTGCCTTTGCACCTCCCGACATCGTCTGCTGCTATGCAGCTGCCCCATCCTTCGAGCCAAGTGTGGGAGGGGTTTGGGGCAGCCCAAAGTGCCTAGCTCCTCCCTCCGAGCCCCGTGGGGGCGGGGAATGGGGCTAGGCCTGGGGACAGCTGGTCCCAGAAGACGAGGAGGTACTTGTACCTCCTCCCATGGCAGACATTGGTCTGAGACACTCCCTCGACAGGGAGCCAAGGCTGGGCCACCTCTTGGAAAAAAAACCGGGCCGGGCAGTTATACCGGCGAATCTACAGCAGAACAGCAGTAGATACTCCTCTTCTGCAGACAGCCTCTGAAAAATCTTTGGATATTTGCCTTTCCTATATACTCTCTGTCTGTCTGTCCCTCTCTCTCTCTCTCTCTCTCTCTCTCTCTCTCTCTCTCTCTCTCTCTCTCTCTCTCTCTCTCTCACTACACCGGTTCACAGTAACTTACACATGCATTCCAGGAGACAAATTCACCAATCTAGCCATGACATATGTTTATTATGCTCAAAATTGAAACTCATGTTGACTATAACTGAAACAAAACACTCGTCTGGAGCGGAAAATTATCCACGTTATCCATGTTATGAAGGTGGAGGGGTACAGGGGGAGGGGAGGAGCACAAGAACAAATGAAGAACACGGGATCAACAAGAGAGGAATAAAGAACGACGTGAGAACAAGTGGAGGGATAATCGAGGAACAGGGGATGAAGAACGGACACAGGGATAAACACCGAGTGAACAAGAGAGGAACAGGGGAAGGATGTTTGTTTAATGGGTTTAAAGCCTGTCGACTACACTAGGCTCATTAAGGCAGACACGTAAACTGTTCACCACAAGACAAAAATACTTTAATCCCTTAAATAGGGATTAAAATAATCTCTCAGCGTATATACGCTGAGAGATTATAGTATATATACACCGCGAGGTGTATATATACTATATATATACTCGGTGTATATATACACCGAGTATATACACACTAGTATATATACTAGCATATATACTATGAAGAAATAAAAAAAAGAATGGAGGAAGAGCAAAGGAACAGACGATAAACAGAGAAAATATATAAAGTCTTGATTAATATCCTGGAGAGCGAAACGTTGCGACAGTAAAATGTCACATTAGTTGCATCTAACAAGAACTATGGAATAAGTTGATAAATGAGACACCTTTTTGCATCATTTGGGTATGTTTTTTCTGGAAACGTTTCGCCACACATTGGCTTCTTCAGTCCGATGGAGAAAAAAGTGGAATAAGAAAGTTTGAGGTGGTCAGTCCCTCAGTCTTTACAAAAAAAATGTTGCAAAAGAGTCTCATTTATCACACATTATGGAACAAGACATGAACAATCGTGGAACGAAATACGAATACGAAATAATTACGAAATATTTAAATGAAAGTAATAGTTCTCTGGTTATGGTAGACCGAAATTTTACGAGAGTCAGGACTGACTGACGCATTTTTAAAATCCCGAAAACGAGAAACATTTTTCCAGATACTAGACTCTGGTTTATGGCCACGTTAGCAGCATCGAAATGGGTGGAACCGCATTAGTAGCGCTCCCATAATGGGGGAAAAATGGGTTAAAATGGGTTTATTTACGAGATTGTGTCGATGTCCGCTTGTGTACCTGCGCTTCTAAGCACTGAGTTGCATTGACCTGTGTTTCGAGTTGTCGATTTACAGCTCCTGTCCCCGTCTTTTAGCTCTAATGGAGACACTTAGGTGGGTTCCATTGCGCCGGATCTAGGAAAAAAATTCACAGAAAAAATCACAGAAATAAAGTCACAACCTAACCGAACCTAATGTGACTTTTTTTCCTATACAAAATTGGGACTTATATTCTGTGACTTTTTTTCCGGACACCCCAGGGTCAGATCATACCTAGTCTTGAAGCTATGTAGTGTTTCCCCTCTATCATCTCTCTACATTTGCTACAGAAATCGGAAATATATTTCCTATCGTCAGTACGACATCTCATCCGAGTCTTTATTTCTCATTTAAAATTTTAGATTTAGAAATATGGGAAAACACTGGCTTGGAAAAAGTTGTGGATGAGTGGAACAAACACCCGAGTAGCGTCATTGAAGCTAAAACGTTGTGTAGCTTTAAATATAGGTTAGACAAATGTATAAGTGGGTGTAAGTTGGCCCTGACCAGCTTGGGCCAGTAGGCCTACAGCAGTGCTCCTTCTTTATGTTCTTATCTATGTCCTCTTAACTCATCAGTTTGTAAGACACAAAAGCAGTATTAGGACATTGCAGCAATACCAGTTTTTGTTTGCAAGGGTCGAGTCCTGGCTCCTGGCCACACCTCATAAACTTTATCGACCAGTAATACTACTTTCTGGACTCACCCAAGTCAAGTCAACGTAGGAAATTATTGAATTGAACTTGTTTATTGTACAGTGTGTGTGTGTGTGTGTGTGTGTGTGTGTGTGTGTGTGTGTGTGTGTGTGTGTGTGTGTGTGTGTGTGTGTTGTGTCTGAGCTGGGAGGCTAGCCACCCTCCTCCTCCCTAGGGAGGACAGGGGAGAGTAACAGAGTCGACTGTGTATAGTGATAACACTCAACTCCCTGTGTCACCGCAGGAATTACCGGAGCCACGATCCTCCCTCCACTAATTGAAGCCAGGCCTTTGACTAACCAGGTTGTTGGGTGCCGAGTGAAGCATGAAGACTAAACAATATCCCAGCGGAATAATAGTCTTGTAAACAACAACATCACCCACTTTGTTGTAATAAAACTTTTTAAAGCAATTAAAGTTTATATACGACAGAATTAATAAAACTTTCAACATTCAATTACATTATTAATTACAAACTGCAAATATATATATATATACATATATATATATATATATATATATATATATATATATATATATATATATATATATATATATATATATTAATATATATATTATATATATATCTGATTAGTAAACTGATTTTGGCTTAAATAGCAACGCTCACCTTGCCATATAAGACAAGTGAAAATTTGTGTATGCAATAATTTCGCCAAAATCATTCTGAACATAACGAAAAAATATATTTCATTGTGTTTGTTTATTATTAAATTAATGTTAACGTATCTAAAATATATTTAGTTGGGTTAGGCTAAATTAAATTGCGCTTGTTGTAATAAGGTTAGGTAGGTTTTCAAAGTTTCTCTTGGTACAAAATTATAAATTTTTACATTAACATAAATGAAAAAATATATCTTTAAACGTATAGAGAAAATTTTAGAAAGGACTTAATTTTAAATGAGTTCTTGCTAATTGACCAGTTTTACCTAATCGGCACGACATTTTATATATATATATATATATATATATATATATATATATATATATATATATATATATATATATATATAGGATGGGTCCACCTCTGGTACAAATTGTGGGACCCATAGCCTCGGAGAAGTGGATAAAAAGGCTTCAAGGAAGAATATTTGGATTTCTTCCTGATATATATATATATAGTGGCGGGTCATCATATGACTAAGCCCCGCGTCAGGAAGCACTTGTCTTGTTTCCTGACAAACCTTACCTAATCTAGCCTATACATATATATAATCAGTCTTGGTCTGTGCTGGAAGCCTTGTGGAATCCTTACCAGGATATTGCAAGAGGTTTCGTGGTAAGGATTCTCAATTAGGGAGGAACTGAGAATTTGGATGTCAGAATTGTTGAACTTGTGTGTTTGTTATCGCAGGAGGGAGGGTGTTACTGTGGGAGGGATGGTGTTACTGTGGGAGGGATGGTGTTACTGTGGGAGGGATGGTGTTACTGTGGTAGGGATGGTGTTACTGTGGGAGGTACTGGGTGTTACTGTGGGTGGGAGGTGTTCTGTGAGGGAGTGATTACTGTGGGAGGGTGTTACTGTGGTGGGAGGGATGTGTTACTGGGAGGGATGGTGTTACTGTGGGAGGGACGGTGTTACTGTGGGAGGGACGGTGTTACTGTGGGAGGGATGGTGTTATTGCAAGAGGGGCGGTGTTACTGTGTGAGGGATGGTGTTACTGTGTGGTATGGTGTTACTGTGAAGAGGGCGGTGTTACTGTGTGAGGGATGGTGTTACTGTGTGGTGTATGGTGTTACTGTGGGAGAGAAGGGGCTACTGTGGGAAGGGGTGTTACTGTGGGAGGGATAATGTTACTGTGGGAGGGATGGTGTTACTGTGGGAGGGATGGTGTTACTGTGGGAGAGATGGTGTTACTGTGGGAGGGAGGGTATTACTGTGGGGTTGGAGGGTGTTCTGTATGAGGGAGGGTATTACTGTGGGAGGGAGGGTGTTACTATATGAGGGAGGGTATTATTGTGGGAGGGAGGGTGTTACTATATGAGGGAGGGTATTACTGTGGGAGGGAGGGTGCAAATTTATGAGGGAGGGTATTACTGTGGGAGGGTGTTATTATATGAGGGAGGGTATTACTGTGGGAGGGAGGGTGTTACTATATGTGGGAGGGTATTACTGTGGAAGGGTGTTACTATATGAGGGAGGGTATTACTGTGGGAGGGTGTTACTATATGAGGGAGGGTATTACTGTGGGAGGGTGTTACTATATGTGGGAGGGTATTACTGTGGAAGGGAGGGTGCTGTTTGATGGAGGGTATTACTGTGGGAGGGAGGGTCTTCTGTATGAGGAGGGCATTACTGTGGGAGGGAGGGTGTACTGTATGAGGGAGGGTATTACTGTGGGAAGGTGCTACTATATGAGAGGATATTACTTACTGGGATATTACTGGGAGGGAGGGTGCAAATATATGAGGGAGGGTATTACTGTGGGAGGGAGGGTGCAACTATATGAGAGAGGGTATTACTATATGAGGGAGGGTATTACTATATTACTGTGGGAGGGAGGGTGTTACTATATGAGGGAGGGTATTAATGTGGGAGGGAGGGTGTTACTATATGAGGGAGGGTATTACTGTGGGAGGGAAGGTGTTACTATAAGAGGGAGGGTATTACTGTGGGATTGAGGGTGTTACTATATGAGGGAAGGTATTACTGTGGGATTGAGGGTGTTACTATATGAGTGAGGGTATTACTGTGGGATTGAGGGTGTTACTATATGAGGAGGTATTACTGTGGGATTGAGGGTGTTACTATATGAGGGAGGGTATTACTGTGGGATTGAGGGTGTTACTATATGAGGAGGTATTACTGTGGGAGAGGGTGTTACTATAGAGGGAGGGTATTACTGTGGAGGGTAGGTGTTACTATATGGGAGGTATTATGTGGGATTAGGTTTATTTTATGGATTTATTACTGTGGGAGAGAGGGTGTTACTATAAGAGGGAGGGTATTACTGTGGGAGGGATGGTGTGTACTGTATGAGTTGAGGAGTTTTATGTGGATGTGATGGTTTATATATGGTATTGATGTGGGTATTATCTTGGTGATTGTGAGGGTGATGAATTAGAGTGTAGGTGTATTTGTTGTTGTGAGTTGGTGTGTGTGTTGTGTGTGTGTGTGTGTGTGTTGTGTGGTTTTTGTGTGTGTGGTGTGTTTGTGTGTGTGTGTGTGTGGTGTGTTGTGTTTGTGTGTGTGTGTGTGTGTGCTATTGTGTGTTTTTTGTGTGTGTGTGACTGCAAGCATAGTGATAGAGAAGTGTGGACTTAGTGATGAATGATGATGTGACGTGACCTAAGAATGATGTGAGTGTGTGTGACTAATGATGGAATGAATGATGGATAGTGGGATTAGATAAATGTGACCTGATGATGGATGTAGGTGAATGATGGCTAGTGATGAGTGTGATGGAATAGAATATGACTGTGTGATGTGAGGTGATGTGACTGATGATATGATGGTAGTGATGGCTGATTGATGTAGAATGATGGTGAATGATGAACTAGAATGATGAATGAATGATGAACCTAGTGATGGAATGATGATGAACCTAGAATGACGGAACCTAGAATGATGGAACCTAGAATGATGGAACTGAATGAGGAACCTAGAATGATGGAACCTAGAATGATGGACCTAGAATGATGGAACCTAGAATGATGGAACCTAGAATGATGAACCTAGAATGATGGAACTAGAATGAGGAACCTAGAATGATGGAACCTAGAATGACGGAACCTAGAATGATGTGAACCTAGAATGATGGAACCTAGAATTACGGAACTAGAATGATGGAACCTAGAATGACGGAACCTGAATGATGGAACCTAGAATGATGGAACTGAATGATGGAACCTAGATGTGGAACCTAGAATGATGGAACCTGAATGATGGAACCTAGAATGATGGAACCTGAATGACGGAACCTAGAATGATGGAACCTAGAATGATGGAACCTAGAATGATGGAACCTAGAATGACGGAACCTAGAATGATGGAACCTAGAATGACGGAACCTAGAATGATGGAACCTAGAATGATGGAACCTAGAATGATGGAACCTAGAATGATGGAACCTAGAATGATGGAACCTAGAATGATGGAACCTGATGGAATAGTGATGGAACCTAGAATGATGGAACCTAGAATGACGGAACCTAGAATGATGGAACCTAGAATGATGGAACCTAGAATGATGGAACCTAGAATGACGGAACCTAGAATGATGGAACCTAGAATGATGGAACCTAGAATGACGGAACCTAGAATGATGGAACCTAGAATGATGGAACCTAGAATGATGGAACCTAGAATGATGGAACCTAGAATGACGGAACCTAGAATGATGGAACCTAGAATGATGGAACCTAGAATGATGGAACCTAGAATGACGGAACCTAGAATGATGGAACCTAGAATGATGGAACCTAGAATGAGGAACCTAGAATGATGGAACCTAGAATACGGAACTAGAATGACGGAACTGAATAATGGAACCTAGAATGATGGAACCTAGAATGACGGAACCTAGAATGACGGAACCTAGAATGATGGAAGCTAGAATGATGGAACCTAGAATGATGGAACCTAGAATGATGGAACCTAGAATGACGGAACCTAGAATGACGGAAGCTAGAATGATGGAAGCTAGAATGACGGAAGCTAGAATGACGGAAGCTAGAATGATGGAAGCTAGAATGAGGAAGCTAGAATGAAACTGGGGAACAGGCTAGAATGATGGAACTAGAATGACGGAAGCTAGAATGACGGAAGCTAGAATGATGGAAGCTAGAATGATGGAAGCTAGAATGATGGAAGCCAGAATGGTGGGCGCCGGAGTGATACAGTGCCAGGAGTCTGGTGTCAATGTCAGGTGAAAGATGATATCGACTTCTTGAGCGAGATTTATTTACTCAACCCGGCTTCTCTCTCTCTCTCTCTCTCTCTCTCTCTCCTATCTTTATTCTACATCAGATAATCACAATAGACCTTAAATCTAGATCGAAGTAGGTAGATAAAATAGGTACCGGGACTCCAGTACCTTATCTATCCCAACATTACTGTTTCCTTTCAATCTCCATCTATCGCTTCTTGTCATTCTTCTCATTTATTCTTCCATTCTAAATTTTTCCTTTTTATTTAATAATTTGATATAGTCCAGCAGTTTAAAATGTTAAGTAGGGAGGCGAGAAATATCAATTTATTTACTATTATGGCTGCATGAGTTTACTAGTTATGGCTTCTTGATTTATGATTTGGCTGCTACTTGATTTTATTGATTATGGCTTAGTTGATTTGCTGAGTTATGGCACTGATTTGTTACTAGAATTATGGCTTGATGATTATTTCTATGAATGGCTGCCTGATTGAGTTTTGAACCTAGAATGTGGTAACTGATTTATTTACTGATTATGTGGAACTGAATGATTTTCTAATGAGTTACTGGCAATGATTGACTTTTTATGAGATAGGCTGCTACTTGAGTTTATGAGTTGAAGCTGTACTTGATTTTTTACTTGAGTTATGGCTGCTACTTGATTTTTTACTTGAGTTATGGCTGTTAGTTGATTTATTTTGCTTGAGTTATGGCTGCTACTTGAGTTTTTACTTGAGTTATGGCTGTTAACTGATTTATTTTGCTTGAGTTATGGCTGCTACTTGATTTTTTACTTGAGTTATGGCTGTTAGTTGATTTATTTTGCTTGAGTTATGGCTGTTAGTTGATTTATTTTGCTTGAGTTATGGCTGTTAGTTGATTTATTTTGCTTGAGTTATATCTGCTACTTGATTTTAAGGCACCAATGATCTAGGTCATGATAAATTAGACACATATGCAACACTTGGGTATCTTTATTGAGGAAACGTTTCGCCACACAGTGGCTTCATCAGTCTATACAAAGAAGAATTGTGAAGATCAGAAGGAGATTGAAGTAATCAGTCCCTGGGCCTGGGGTCGATGTAATCAGTCCATCAATCTTGATAAGAATGACTTAGGTCATTCTGGTGCATTCTAATACAGAAAAATCACTGCCTCGTTACTTGATAATGGTCCAGGATGGACCGAAACATCGTGTGAAACTTTCTCCTCGAATTGCAGGATGTGACCGAAAGGTATGTATATTGAGATTTTTATTTTTTCTCACGAATTTGGTTTTATATATTAAGAATTTAGGTTTAGGGATTGGATTTAATATTGCGGGTTTGTTGACAATGTTGGTTTGAGTTACAGGTACGTTATATTGGATACTGCTAGACTCCTCCAGTGATGTTATTAGTAACTTAACTGGTCCCGGAGTGTGTGGGAGTGTGTGGGAGTGAGTGGGAGTGTGTGGGAGTGTGTGAGTGTATGTGGGAGTGTGTAGGAGTGTGTGGGAGTGTGTGTGTGTATGTATGTGTATGTGTGTGTGTGAAAGTGGGTACTGTAGGTATATACTATACATAGGTTGGTTAACTGATGGGATTTAAAGCTTAACAACTACACGACAGTCATTAAGTCTCGTCAGTCTAATACAAATAAGAACAATCGAAGATGACGAAGAGTTTGAGGTAATCAGTCCCTCAGGTTGAGGGACTGATTACCTAAATTCATCTCCATCTTCCACCGTTCTTCTCTGTATTGGACTGAAGAAGCCACTGGCTGGCAAAAAGTTTCCAGAATAAACATACTACCCAAATGTTGAACAAGGGTATTTATATATATATATATATATATATATATATATATATATATATATATATATATATATATATATATATATATATATATATATATATATATATATATACATATACATATCAGAGTTCCATGGTTCCTGTTTGCTGAAAAAAGATCAGATCAATTTCTAATTCGATTTCCCAATAAATCAAATAACAGTTTTTGTTAATGATACTGTTATGAAGGTGTTCATGTTACTATTACTGTTATTATTCTTCCGATACCACTGGCACTGTTATTATTGCCATTAGTCTCACCGTTATTGCAGAGACCAGCAATAGACATGAAGGGGGAAGCAACGGCATTGGGTGTGATTCAGCGTCAAAATACACTCAGTGCTTTTGACGCAGCGTTGGCCATGAAAATGACAGTGCAAATATGCACTGTTTAATAACAAAGGTTTGTTGAGCTGGCGTCCGTACTGTGAGAGTGAGAAAAGCCGCGGCTAATCGCAGAAATAAATACAGAGGGATCACATATATAATAATAATAATAATAATAATAATAATAATAATAATAATAATAATAATAATAATAATAATAATAATAATAATAATGATAATAATAATAATAATCTTTATTTCTACAAGTACGTGTACAACGTATACAGCCCTAGCTGACATCTGTGACATCCTATATAGAAAGCCCCTGGTTATGCAGAGCATTTTGAGCAAATGAATTCTGTCCCCAGGATGCGACCCACACCAGTCGGCTAACACCCAAGTACTTATTTACAGCTCACGGGCCCAGCATGCACACAAGCAAATGAGGATCACAAACTCAAATGGAACGCAAACAAGACCCAGCCGGCTCACACGCTGAGTTTTCCTTGAGACAAACAAAGCAGCTTGCTAGCAAACAATCCCACTTGCCTTGTAAACAAGCTTGGAAGGCTTACCAACAGTCCTAGCTGCCATGCAAACATACAAACCTCATAAACAAACATATTTTTTGTGCATCCGTGTTTGTCTTTACTGTGCACAAGATGGATATTGTGTGCACAGTAAATTAGCCACTACTGTCGACTGTATGGATATGGGGTGCACACTAAACTAGCCACTACCATCCACAGGATGATGGATATGAGGTTCACAATAGACTAGCCACTTTCATCTACAGGATGAATATTGGATGCACAATAAGCTAGCCACTATCATCCACAGGATGAATATGCTGTGCACAATAAGCTAGCCATTACCATCCACAGGACGGTAGTGACTAGTTTATTCGATTCTGGAAGGACATAAATACTTACATTATGCCAGCGTCATGTTTTGGTGCTTTACCTGCTGTTCTGCCAGCTGTGGTGTGGCTGTTCTGACAGCTGTGGTGTGGCTGTTCTGACAGCTGTGGTGTGGCTGCACCTGCAGCTGTGGTGTTGCTGTTCCTGACGATTTGCATTTCTAGCCTCAAATGGGTTACTGTTGAGGTCACAATGGGTCGCCAATGCCTCTGTTATGAGATGCTGTTCCAGGAGTTTTAGATTGCTGTCCCGGCTGTTGAGGTGTTGCTGCTCCAGTCACCACTGCTGAATATCCATTCCATTTGCTGTGATTTAGCTGTTCTGAGAACCTATGTCTCAAGAAATAATTCTACGAGAATGAGAAAAGTGGAAACAAGAAACGGAATAACGAAAGAAAGGTCGCAACAGGACTAGAAGACGTCAGAGAAAATATCAAGAAGGTAAAACAGGACGAGAGAGAGAGAGAGAAAAAATTCGTAAACACGAGTACAAAATGAAACAAAATAATAATGGAAGGAAAAGCAATTCCAGAGGCGGGGTGACGGCCCAGTTCCCAGGGCTCGTAAACAAAGAACTTGTCATGGCATAACAGCCCTTCCGGCGTGACATCAGTAGAGCTACACTTGCTTGATATGCTGAGACCTTCCCCGGGTCATGACGCAAGAGGACAACGCGGGTACGAGTCCAGACGCGGATGTGAGTTCCTGGAGTCTACCTGGAGAGAATTCCAGGGGTCAACGCCCCCGCGGCCCGGTCTGTGACCAGGCCTCCTGTTGGACCAGAGCCTGATCAACCAGGCTGTTACTGCTGGCCGCACGCAGTCCAACGTACGAACCACAGCCCGGCTGATCAGGTACCGACTTAAGGTGCCTGTCCAGTGCCTGCTTGAAGACAGCCAGGGGCTTGTTGGTAATCCCCCTGATGTACGCTGGGAGGCAGTTGAACAATCTTGGGCCCCTCACACTTATTGTGTTGTCCCTCAACGTGCTAGTGGCACCCCTGCTCTTCATTGGGGGGATGTTACATCGCCTGCCGAGTCTTTTGCTTTCGTACGGAGTGATTTTTGTGTGCAAGTTTGGTACTAATCCCTCGAGAATTTTCCATGTGTATATAATAATGTATCTCTCCCGCCTGCGTTCTAGGGAGTACAGGTTTAGGAACTTCAAGCGTTCCCAGTAGTTGAGGTGGTTTATCGCACTTATGCGTGCGGTGAAGGTTCTCTGCACATTTTCAAGGTCAGCAATTTCACCCGCCTTGAAAGGTGCAGTTAGTGTGCAGCAGTATTCCAGCCTAGATAGAACAAGCGATCTGTAAAGTGTCAACATGGGCTTGGCATCCCTGGTTTTGAAGGTTCTCATTATCCATCCTGTCATTTTTCGAGCAGATGCAATTGCTACATTGTTGTGGTCCTTGAAGGTGAGATCCTCTGACATGATCCCTCCCAGGTCTTTGACATTAGTTTTTCGCTCTATTGTGTGGTTGGAATTAGTTTTGTACTCCGATGAGATTTTAATTTCTTCACGTTTTCCGTATCTGAGTAATTGAAATTTCTCATCATTGAACTTCATATTGTTTTCTGCAGCCCATTTAAAGATTTGGTTTATGTCTGCTTGGAGTCTTGCAGTGTCTTCAACGGTGGACACTGTCATACAGATTCGGGTGTCATCTGCAAAGGAAGACACAGCACTGTGGCTTATATCCCTGTCAATGTCTGATATGAGGATGAGGAATAGGATGGGAGCAAGTACTGTGCCTTGTGGAACAGAGCTTTTCACAGTAGCTGCCTCAGACTTTACTCTGTTGACTACTACTCTTTGTGTTCTACATGTTAGGAAATTATAGATCCATCTACCAACTTTTCCTGTTATTCCTTTATCACGTATTTTGTGTGCTATTACACCATGGTCACACTTGTCAAAGGCTTTTGCAAAATCTGTGTATATAACATCTGCATTCTGTTTATCTTCTAGAGCATCCAGGACCTTGTCGTAGTGGTCCAGTAGTTGGGACAGACAGGAGCGGCCTGCTCTAAACCCATGCTGTCCTGGGTTGTGCAATTGATGGGTATCAAGATGGGTGGCTATCCTGCTTCTTAGAGCCCTTTCAAAGATTTTTATGATATGGGACGTTAGCGCAATTGGTCTGTAGTTCTTTGCTATTGCTTTACTGCCCCTTTGTGGAGCGGGGCTATGTCTGTTGTTTTTAGTAACTGGGGACGATTCCAGTGTCCATGCTCCTCTCCATAGGATGTTAAAAGCATGTGATAGGGGCTTCTTGCAGTTCTTGATGAACACGGAGTTCCATGAGTCTGGCCTGGAACGGAGTGCATGGGCATGTCATTTATTGCCTTTTCGAAGTCATTTGGCGTCGTGATGATGTCAGAAAGGCATGCGTCTGTCAAGTTCTGTGGCACTCTCATAAAAAAATCATTTAGGTTTTCGATTTTCAGTCTGGTTAGTGGCTCAATAAAGACTGAGTCATACTGGGATTTAAGTAACTCACTCATTTCCTTGCTGTCATCTGTGTAGGACCCATCCGGTTTAAGTAGGGGCCCAATACTTGTTGTTGTTCTCGACTTTGATTTTGCATAGGAAAAGAAATACTTAGGGTTTCTTTCAATTTCATTTATGGCTTTTAGTTCTTCCCGTGTCTCTTGATTCCTATAAGATTCCTTTAGTTTTAATTCGATGTTTGCTATTTCTCTGACTAGTGTCTCCCTACGTATTTCAGAGATATTGGCCTCCTGTAGCCGCTCCGTTATTCTGTGCCTTCGCCTGTATAGGGAGCGCCTCTCTCTTTCCAGTTTACATCTTCTCCTCCTTTTCCTTAAGGGAATTTGCCTTGAGCAAACCTCAAGTACCACAGAGTTAATTTGTTCTAGACATAGGTTGGGATCCGTGATGCTTAGGCAATCTTCCCAGTTTATATCATTTAGGACTTGGTTTACTTGGTCCCACCTTATATTTTTGTTATCGAATCCAAATACGATGCGGATTCGTAGACGGCCTGGTTTAAAAGCGGTTCGAATCCAAATATGGTTCAGCTCGTAACACGTCATGCGTTCGAGAACTGAGTATGTGTTTGTGTTCAATTAGAGGTGTAGGTTCAACTACACTGCGGGTTCGCTTAGACGGATTCGAAAAAGGTTCATTAAAGTTAGTTTGTCAGGTTTCAACCCCATTGACTGCTCATGAACTAGCAATATTAATTTTATTCCCTAAATAACGATTAAAATAAATTCCCAAAGTATATACACTAAGAGATACACGTCTGTTTATATATTGAGAGATATACCGTATACCTTTCGGTGCATATGCTTTGTGTCTTTTAAGTAGATGAAGGCATCTTCAAGTATACTTGACATACAAACAGATAATTGGGAGAATGATGAGGAGGATGTCAGAGAGAGAGAGAGAGAAGGGGGGGGGATTATTATTATTATAATCAAATAGAAGCGCTAAACCAAAGGGGTCATATAGCGGGGGGGAGAAGACAGAGCAATCCTCAAAATCCAATTAGTCCAATTATCAGAACCTCCCGAATGGTTCTGGACAGATTTAGGGGGAATTTTGTCACCAACTGTTTACAATAAGCTTACTAATGGAAGAGACGGCGCCGCCGGGTATCGCTGGGAGGGTATCGCAAAGC
Organism: Cherax destructor; assembly: GCA_009830355.1. Classification (NCBI taxonomy): domain Eukaryota; kingdom Metazoa; phylum Arthropoda; class Malacostraca; order Decapoda; family Parastacidae; genus Cherax; species Cherax destructor. The sequence goes on along the minus strand of WNWK01000666.1, from coordinate 157,982 downwards.
CTCTTTAAGCCAGGACTCAGGTGAGGGGAAGTGTCTTAGAATTTAAGACATCGTAAGTGGCTTGGATCACCCCCCCCCCTTCCTTTCTCGAACGGATCCGGGAAAAAAGGACACACGAAAAAATCACATAAAAAAAGTCACAGGAATAAGTCACAGAAAAATAGTCACAACAAAATAATAAAAAAAATACAGAAAAAAAGCCACGGAAAAAAGTCACAGGAAAAAAGTCACAGGAAAAAATAAAAAAAAAATTGACAAAAAGAGTGAAAAAAAATGACAAAAAAAGTCACAGGAAAAAAATTCAGAAAAAGGTCAGAAAACAATCAGAAAAAGGTCAGAAAAAAAATCACAGAAAAAAAAATTGACAATCTAACCTAACCTAAAATAACCTAAATGTTTTTGCTTCATTTCTTTACTTTGCTTAAGAAACTGGATAGAAGGTCATGTGCTTTTTTACTCATGTGTAACGCTGTTATATATATAATAAACAGTTATTTACATTTTTGTTTTGTTTTATTATTTTTATTTTTTATGGTATTTAAATACGGGTTTAGCGCTCCCCCTTGATCATAATAATAATATGGTATTTAAATAAAATATTACCTTTTTTTTTCCCAGACTTTTTTTTTTCTTTTTTTTACCTAGCCAAAATTGTGACATAATTTCCGTGAATTTTTTTTCCTAGCCAAAATTGTGACTTATTTTCTGTAAATTTTCTGTGACCTTTTTTTTTCCTGTGACCTTTTTTCTGACTTTTTTTCTTTAATCTTTTTCCCTGTGACCTTTTTTCACTGTGACCTTTTTTCCCTGTGACCTTTTTCCTTGTGACTTTTTTACCTGTGACCTTTTTTCCTGTGACCTTTTTTTTCCTGTTACCTTTTTTTTCCTGTGACTTTTTTTACCTGTGACCTTTTTTTCCTGTGACCTTTTTTCCCGTTGACCTTTTTTCCTGTGACATTTTTTCCTGTGACTTTTTCCCTGTGACTTTTTCCCTGTGACCTTTTTCCCCTGTGACATTTTTCCTGTGACATTTTTTTTCCGGACACCCCTCGAACTACCTGGTCACAACGTGTTGTGACCAGGTCACAACGTGTTGTGACCAGACGTGCAGCAAATGTTCATTATATTTACCTAATGGAAATAAATGGAATAAATTACCGACACAATGGAAATATAAACACATAAGCAGTATAATGTGATCCTGACCCAGCATTCCCCACCTGACTCCATCCAATATATACTCTCGCACCTTTCACCCAGGTAGATCTGTTTGTGACTTGATAAAGCCCACTATGTGGGCGAAACGTTGTCAATAAAGAATCACATTATACTGCTTATGTGTTTATATTTCTATATTTGCCTAATTCTTTAATATATGATCTTGCAGACTCTTATATCCTATCATAATACTAACCCAACCTAACACAACATAGGATAACCTAACATAGCCTAACTTAACCTATATTAACTTAAAATAAAGAAAAGTAGTGTTTGTCGAGTTACAGGAAATATTATTTCTATAATAATTATAATTATTATTGCTATTATTATTTCTATAATAGTAATTATAATTATTATTGCTATTATTATTATTTCTATAATAGTAATTATAATTATTATTGTTATTATTTTTATTATAATTATTATTATTTTCTATTAAAATTATTATTATAATTACTATTACTATTGCTATTATTATTTCTATTATAATTATTATTATTTTCTATTATAATTATTATTATAATTACTATTATTATTATAATTATTATTACTATTATCATTATTACTATTATAATTATTATTATAACATTATTATAATAATTATTATTATAAAATAATTATTATCACTATTATTAATAATACTTTTATTATTACAATTATTATTATTGTTATCATCATCACTGGGAATTGCTGTAGGAAATTAATAGGATGTAATCCTGTTTGGGACGAGCAATGGGAGGGTAGCTTTAATTCCCTGGATCAAGAGCCCTCTAGCAGCGTCGAAGTACTCCCTCCCCCCCGTACGTCTTGCAAGGTGCAGCCTCCAGACACCGTTGATTTCTCAGGTGACCTGAGATGATGAACCTATAATTAGCATGGCCTGCAATTAGACGCTCGCTTCTCTAATTTGCAGGGAGGGAGGGAGGTCGTTGACAGAGAGAGAGAGAGAGAGAGAGAGAGAGAGAGAGAGAGAGAGAGAGAGAGAGAGAGAGAGAGAGAGGTGCTTTGATGCTGGTTAAAGGCTCTTGATCCATTTAATTGAATTTACTGTTCCCTTCTGATCAAACCTGATTTCCTTACATATAACAATAATAATAATAATAATAATAATAATAATAATAATAATAATAATAATAATAATAATAATAATAATAATAATAATGTATAAATTTTGGCTTAAATAGCAACGCTCTTCTTGCCGAATAAGGCTATCGAAAATTTGTGTATGCAATAATTTCGCAAAAATCATTCTGAATCTAATGAAAAAATATATTTCATTATGTTTGTTTATTATTAAATTATTGTAAACTTATATAAAATATATTTAGTTGGATTAGGCTAAATTAAATTCCGCTTGTTATAATAAGGTTAGGTAAGTTTCCTAAGTTTTTTTTGGTACAAAAGCCTTAATTTTTATATTAACATAGATGAAAATATATATCTTTAAATGTATAAGAGAAAATTTTAGAAAGGACTTAATTTTAAATGAGTTCTTGCTAATTAACCAGTTTTACCTATTCGGCACGACATTATATACGTAAATAAATGCAAAATAACCATAGGGGGAGTTGAAAGATAGCTCTATTGCTTTCTTGTTCCAATCAACACATCAGAAAGTTGCAATATTGCAGAAATACAGCATGATATTCAGGAAGATCCTTCATGAACACTGCATTCACAGTTAAAAAAATATACGCGAATGAAAATCACATACAAATTAATAAATATACCACCAAATTACGTTAGCAACTTCAGCTTCAAAAAGCACGACATAAATATATCCTATTTATAAAGTGCACCTACCTGCGTTTATGAATGGAATCACACCTCATCTTAAAATGATTTAGAAATAGTTTTTTCAGCGGGAACTCCAAGATTTTTCCACCTCTCGTCTGTCCGTCTTCCTGTTTCCTTCCTCTCTCTTCCTCCCCTCTCTCTTCCTCCCCTCTCCTTCTCCTACCCTCTGTCCAACACAACACGATGGAATACATCCAACATACACACAGAAAAAAACAGATTTAATATTTGCAACAACATCTCTCCAGGAATCCTGAAGGAGGGTCTCTGGACGGGGAGTTCCCCGTCTTGCGTGCGTATGTTTTGACAACTGGCTGGGCTGATATTTTGGATCCCATGTTAACGATGATGCCGTGATCATCTGGGGTTATTTCCCCTGAGAGAGAGAGAGAGAGAGAGAGAGAGAGAGAGAGAGAGAGAGAGAGAGAGAGAGAGAGAGAGAGAGAGAGAGAGAGAGAGAGAGAGAGAGAGAGAGAGAGAGAGAGAGAGAGAGAGAGAGAGAGGAGACGGAGTTTTTAAGTTGGTAGTTGGTTGGCCGAGTTGTTGGGGGTGGGATGTGTGTATGAGAGTGTGGGAGTATGATAGAGTATGAGGGAGTGTGCATGTGTGTGTGTGTGTATTGTATGTGTGTGTATTGCATGTGTGTATGAGAGTGTATAAGTGTATTCACCTACATGTACTCACCTCTATGTGATTACAACAGTCCAGTCACAGCTCCTGGCCTCGCCACTTTGCTGGTCACTACTAGGTTCACTCGTCTGATTTCAAGAGCCTTTATCGCACCTTTTCTTAAAAAAAAATGTATGGATCATGCCTCTACTATTTAACACTCCAGTTCGTTCTACTTTCTGACTCTAAGGCTGAAGAAATATTTCCTAACATCCCTATGACTCACGAGTTTTCAACTTCCAGCTATGCCCTCGTGTTCCTGTTTCTAATCTCAAACAATCTGTCCCATATTCGCCATGTCAATTCCTCTCAGTATTTTGTACGTTATCATATTCACTGTTAGTCTTCCTGTCCTCCAGTGTCATCAGGTTGAGTTCCCTTAACCTCTCCTGATAGGACATACCACTTAGCTCCGGGACTTGTCCACTTTCTCCTATTTCTTGACATGCCTGACCAGGTGTGGCCTCCATATTGATGCTGAATACTCTAATATGGGCCTCACGTACACGATGTCGTGAATGACTCCTTAGATGTCGACAATTTATTCTTAGATTTGCCAGACGCGCATTTGCTGCAGCAGTTATATGCTCAGTATAATACTTACCCCAAGGTCCTTCTCTCTGAGTGAGGTTTGCGAGCCTATGTCCCCTGAGCTTCGTCTACGGTCTTTAAAATTTTGCCCTTACCGTTCTTAAATTCCAGGAGCTATTTATCAGACCATACATGAAGTCTGTCCAGATCCATAAATAGTCTTTCCTGATCCTCGTTATCTTGTATTCACCTCATTAATTTAACTTCATCTACTAACAGAGGTACCTCTGACACTCCCCCTTCCCTCTTTGCAGTCACATATATGTGTGCATGTGTGTCTGTGTATACTGTAGATGTGAGAGTGTGGGTGTGTGTGTGTGTGTGTGCTTGTGCAAGGCAGATCTTTCGGAGTAGATGATAAGAAAAACGAAGAATCACAAAATATTCCATCAGAAAGAAGAAAATAAGCTAGGTCGTTACCCTGGATACTGCCAATTGACCTCTAAATCAGTGGCTTCCTTATGACTTTTGAGTGACCTCTTCCATATAAATAACCTGATAATACCTCCATCTCCTGACTCACATTTTCGTTGATCATTTGCAGTCTAGTTTGTTCATTTATTTGGCTTAAAATCTGTTGAATATACGAGGGTCATTAAGGCTTCAAGTCATCTATTAACCACCAGACAAGAATACTGTAACACCTAAATTAGGAATTCTAGTAAACTCTCAGCGTATACCATAGAGATATACACACCTGTTGGTGTATATACCCTGAAAAATACACACCTGTTGGTAAATATACCCCGAAAAATACACACCTGTTGGTATATATACCCCGAAAAATACACACCTCCCAGTATACATAACCTCATTGAACTGCCGAGACTCAGGAAATTAAAAGTTCAGGATTAGTTAGATTTTCCTGACTAGATTTTGAAAAAATCCTATATGAAATAATCCAGATTAGTTTCACGGAAATTTTATTAATATCTATTAACTTTAAAAAAAAACATTTATTAGCAAAATCAGTTTTGTGAAATGGACATTTTAACCAGATTTATCTTTTTCAAGAAATATTACACAGTGCGTTGTAAAGGAGTGCTTTGGAGACTAAAAATGATATAGTCAACAATTATAAAAGGATTTATGGCTGGCAACCTCAGATTTGAGAAATGTTGTATTTTAGTAAATTGGGCAATTAAATAATATTTCATACCTATTCTTTCATCTCAAAGAAATCCAAGCTGAAAGAATTGTTATATTATTGTTATTATTATTATTATTAGTTATTATTATTATTATTATTATTATTATTATTATTATTATTATTATTATTATTATTATTATTATTATTATTATTATTATTATTATTATTATTATTATTATTATTATTAGTTATTATTAGTTATTATTAGTTATTATTATTATTATTATTATTATTATTATTATTATTATTATTATTATTATTATTATTATTATTATTATTATTATTATTATTATTATTATTCTCTCACCGGGATAACTAGCTTTCTCCTAGCAAGCTGAAGTGTCCATGGTCAGGTTTACACATTTCCTGTACGAAACTCGTCCTGGTTGACTAAGTATGACAGGAAATACATTAACTCGAGTTACCACCATTTTTTTAGCTTTCAAAAAAAGATTATGGTGGGCGCACTCAGCGAGTGTTCTCAGGCTTCAACTCTTATAGAATTGAGTTGCAACAAAATGGGGAATAATGGGATACCCACAACGTAACTCTCAATGAGAATAGTTTAGCAACACACAGTGGGTGTTGCATCACGTAATACTCATATAGGATAGTTTAGCAACGCACTGTGGGTGTTCCATCACGTAATACTCATATAGGATAATTTAGCAACACACTGAGTGTTCCATCATGTAATATTCTTCTAGAATAGGGTAGCAACGTGCTTTGGGAATACCCAGAATTGCTACAAAAACTCTAGACCTATTAAGTACAATTAAGGCCTTTTACGCAAAATAGACAGAAAACGAACACTGAACAGCCAACAAAAAATATATCCTGAAAATTACCATCACAGGCCTGGCGCCCATTGAGCCACTAAAGGATATACAGAGAAAACAAAGGCAAGAATGAAAGACACTAGAGAATCAACGAAAGAAAACAGAGAGAGGATTGAACCAAGGACAGTTCAAACAGTGAGATAGGGGAAGGGTTAGGAAGGAACGCAGACACCTTTGATATTTTCTTATGATCTCCTAATGTGCTGATTTAGAGTTCCACACTAAGACTTGCACTGTGTATATAACACCGAGAAATGTGTATCTGTCAGTGTATATACACCAAGAAGCGTATATCTCTCAGTGTATATACACACGGAGGCATGTATCTGTGTATATACAGCACTTGCTTCATAATATTGCTAATAATAATAATAATAATAATAATAATAATAATAATAATAATAATAATAATAATAATAATAATAACTATAATAATCATAACACATCTTTGTTTAGAACGATTATTATACACGACACATTTAAGAACGACTTCTAATACAAGACACATCTCAGAACGACTCCGGTACATGACACATCTGAAAGCTCCTCTTCTCAAGAATGAGACATGACTCCAAGACAGGAACCCAGTCTTCTATCTCATTATTATAATTAGTGTGATAGTATTGAAGCGTAATTACTGCAGACAGGTCATTAATGCTATACTTCACCTTTACATCAAGAACATTTCCAGCTTTAATTACTATTATTATATTATATAATATATTATATATATATATATATATATATATATATATATATATATATATATATTTTATATATATATATATATATATATATATATATATATATATTACGGTATGCCCTGGCCCAACATTTTATAGAGTAATATTCCAAGGTTTCACTTAATATTATATAGCGGATTTCTACACTATTAGCTAAAGTATAGATTTCTGACCTTATATTATTATCTGACCTCGTGTATCATGATACTAGGATATTACCTTTTATTGTCATATGTTTGTTAATGTATGTTTTGAACTGTATTATTTAGGCTTTTATTATGTGTGGTCTACGCAGATTGGGAGACCACTAGTTAGAGTACCGGGTACTTGTTTACGTACCAGCCGGCCTTCCCTCTGTCACGTGACCGACCTAACTTGAGCTTACCACACTGTGGTATTGTCAGTAGGTTCACACACCCTCTCCTGGTTAGGAGTAGGTTCACACACCCTCTCCTGGTTAGTAGGTTCACGATCTCTCTCCCAACAAGTCGATTCTCACTCTTAGTAGTCTTATGGTTTTTCTAAGTTATCCTACTCTTAAAAAGCTGTTAGACCGAGTAGGTTCACGCAGCCTCTACTGTCAAGGAGTAGATTTTCTCTGAGTTTAAGAATTCAACCTTATAGGCTTGAAGTACTGTACGAGCCCATGAGTCAGATGTTACATATATTGTAAAAGTTTATTACGATCAGGGCTTCATCTATGGACCTGTTTTGCCCCGTCATAACAAGATTTTAAATAAAGGTATTGAAAAGGGGAGAATGACCCAAAAGGTAAAATTCGTTGTATTTATTATACGATAATTCATATAATCCCATCATATGATCTAATAATTCTCTTTTACAATATATGTAACATCTGACTCATGGGCTCGTACAGTACTTCAAGCCTATAAGGTTGAATTCTTAAACTCAGAGAAAATCTACTCCTTGACAGTATAGGCTGCGTGAACCTACTCGGTCTAACAAAATACCCGTAACAATATATATATGAAAATAAGATCACAGTAAACAGGTGATATTACAACACAAACACATACACACACACGGAAATCCATTAAGTACAAACAATAAAAGGAGGATAAATTACGAGTCCAATTATTGCCCAATTAGAAGCAGCTAATGAAGACCAATAATACCACTAAGTATCCTGCAAGTTCTGAATTATTATTATTATTATTAATGTACTTCCTTTCCAGAGCAAGATTTCCTTCAGGCAAGGAAATGAAGCTCGTTAAATAAATACAACTATATCGGTTTCTTTACCAAACTGTCTATAAAGCTCGTTAATGATGTTGGCACTGGCCAGGAAAGTAAACCAATGCACGTCATTGGTGTTGCATCCCCTTGCAAGGTTGCAGGGGGAAGACTTGCAAGGAGGAAGGGCTGGGAAGAGTGGGATGGGGATTTGACGGAGATGTGGGAGGGGAGAGATGAGAGTAGGATGTGGGAGTAGAGTGAAAGTGGAAGTAATAGAGTAGAAATAGAGGTAAAAGTGTGAGAGATGAAAGAGTGTGAAGACAGATGGTGCCAAACACACACACACACACACACACACACACACACACACACAAAACATACACATTACATACAACTATACATACATAGCTTTAAGAAGAGGTATGATAAAGCTCATGGCGCAGGGAGAGTGACCCAGTAGCGGCCAGTGAAGAGGCGGGGCCAGGAGCTATGAATCGACCCCTGCAACTACAACTAGGTGAGTACACAAACATACACACTGCAGAGAATATAGCATCACTGAGGGAAATTAACAGGAAAAGACAGGATTTCCATTGTTATATATATGTATGTGGAATAGAATTCTTCCTTCGCAAGCTATGAGTGTCGTAAGAGGCGACTAAAATGCCGGGAGCAATGGGCTAGTAACTCCTTCTCCTGTATACATTACTAAAGTTAAAAAGATAAACTTTTGTTTTTCTTTTTGGGCCACCCTGTCTTGGTGGGATACGGCCGATTTGTAGATAGAAGACTGTGTTGTACCTTTGTACTATTGTGGAAGGAACCATTATTTAATAATGATGGCAGGTTAATAGGTTAATGAAACATTGTACATTTAGAAGGTTTTTTACTAAAAGTGTTTTCCTACTACTCCTCACAATCATAAGTTACATTTCCTCTTCATTCCCGGTGAAAAGCTAAGCTTGCAACTTGGACCTGCCTAGCATGGTCCAGTAGGCCTGCTGCAGTGCTCTTTCTTTCTCATGTTCTTAACACCATAATGGCACTTACCTTGAAGGGTCCTCAGTAATAACAGTAATAAACATTGTGTTCTGTTTCCCCTGGCAGATAGCTCGGCTCTTCTCGTACTCGTGGACGATGGGATACCTCCTGTGTAAACTGATCTACTACATGCAGACTGTGTCTTCCATGTGCTCTGTCCTCACCTTGACTATAATGAGTCTAGAGAGGTAAGCTTTCTATCATCACTGTGTGTATTCAGCTATTTGTGGTTGCAGGGATCGAGTCATAGCTCCTGGCCCCGCCTCTTCGCTGGTCGCTACTAGGTCCTCTCTCCCTCTGCTCCATGAGCTTTATCAAACCTCGTCTTAAAATTATGTGTGGTTCCTGTGTGTGTGCGTGTGGGTTTGTGTGTGTGTGTGTGTGGGAGGTGTGTGTGTGTGTGTGTGTTCAGGATCTGCATAGCACGAACTCATCAAACTATTGGTGATTAGGATGATCCGCTTCTCAACGTGAGAGTGTTGTGATTATTGCTTTCTCTTTATCTCTCTCCCTCTCTCTCTCTCTCTCTCTCTCTCTCTCTCTCTCTCTCTCTCTCTCTCTCTCTCATACAGCGCCTGGGGAGTGGGAAGATAGCTTCATTTCCTTTGGTTGACGATACCGTCTCTGCCACCAAGACACATTGAAGGAGTGACAGAGATTAATGCTGCCCTACCAAATGAGGGTTAATCAGCATTCTCATACCTGATTAATTTAAAAATAATCACTAGAATATCTATCTTATCTGTCACATATATGATCTCTCTCTCTCTCTTTCTCACTCTCTCTCCAGCCACAACATTCAACATCAGATTTTGGTGTAATTTCTTAAAAAAAAAAAATATATAATGAGGCTATAATATCAATTACACCAAAATTAATGATTTCGAAAATATATTCACCACAAGGATTCATTTTCTCTCAAAGAAAAACGCAGTTCAAACCGCTACGTATCCTTCAATTATATATTCATATGCAGAAATGGGATGCATAAATGCTTTTCGCATATTTTAGTATAACTTTTGGGAAGCTGGGTCGTAAAAGGTGATATATGACTTGGCGTTTACACGGGGTGGGCGCTAATGTGTACGGCTGCCCCAGACAGCAGCGAGTTTGGGGATAATGCGGATTTAAGACAACCAGATGACTTCGTGTCTTTTTCTGACGTATATTTGAAAGTTTGGGTAAAATATCCATATAAGAAAGCTACATTGGATACGAACACAAATTATCAAACCATACCACAGGTGGTGGTTCGAACCCGCGGTCAGAGAGTCTCAGAGCTCCAGACCGTCGCGTAAGTCACTGGTATGGTTTGTTTGCAATCGTGTCATTACGATTCCGTGGGACAAATTATCAATTTTGTTTTTATCAGATTTTCTCTTAAAACTACATTTGAAGGGGAAAATTGAACAAAATCTTAATATTTTTTATACTGAATGCACTGGTGGGTTCTGAAGCACATGTAACCTGAGTTACGAGCTCCCAGACACGGAGTTTGAAGCGATTAAGACCGAGTTCGAAGTCTTTCTAGTAATTGAGTTTGAGTAACAAGACCGAGTTCAGAAGCTACTGAAGAACCTGAGTTCGAACTACCACAGACCTGAGTTCGAAGCTCAAGACCTGAGTTCAGAGCTCAAGACCTGAGTTCGAAGTCACGAGGTTGAGTTGCAAGCTGATCATAGACCGATGGAAATAAATGGTATCAGAAAATACCACATTGGAAAAAATAAACAAAACATATTTTTATACTGGATTGCAGTGGATCGAGCCATGCTCCTGGCCCCGCCTCTCGCTGGTCGCTATAGGTCCTTCTCTCGCTCCATGAGCTTTATCAAACTCGTCTTAAAATTATGTGTGAGTCTGTTAATGACTGGTTGGAAAAGATCTGAGTTCGACTGTAAAGACCTGAGTTAGAATAAAGGGACCATTATACGCTTTGGTTCATTTCTACAAGACCGGAGTTCGAAGCTACAAGACCTGAGTTCGAAGCTACAAGACCTGAGTTCGAAGCTACAAGACCTGAGTTCGAAGCTACAAGACCTGAGTTAGAAGCTATAAGACCTGAGTTCGAAGCTACAAGACTTGAGTTCGAAGCTACAAGACCGGAGTTAGAAGCTACAAGACCTGAGTTCGAAGCTACAAGACCTGAGTTAGAAGCTACAAGACCTGAGTTCGAAGCTACAAGACCTGAGTTAGAAGCTACAAGACCTGAGTTAGAAGTTATAAGACCTGAGTTCGAAGCTACAAGACCTGAGTTCGAAGCTACAAGACCTGAGTTCGAAGCCTATAAGACCTGAGTTCGAAGCTACAAGACTTGAGTTCGAAGTTACAAGACCTGAGTTAGAATCTATAAGACCTGAGTTAGAATCTATAAGACCTGAGTTAGAAGCTATAAGACCTGAGTTCGAAGCTACATGACTTGAGTTCGAAGCTATAAGACTTGAGTTCGAAGCTATAAGACCTGAGTTCGAAGCTATAAGACCTAAGTTCGAAGCTACAGGATCTGAATTCGAAGCTACTTCTACTGCTGCTCCTACTGTTGCTGTTGCTGCTCCTGTGCTCCTACTGCTGATGTTACTGTTACTGGTGCTGCTTCTGCTGTTCCTACTGTTCTTGTTGCTGTTGATCCTACTGCTGTTGCTCCTACCACTGTTGCTCCTACTGCTGTTGCTCCTACTGCTGTTGCTCCTACTGTTGCTGCAGATCCTACTGCTGTTGCTGCTCCTACTGCTGCTGCTCCTACTGTTGTTGCTCCTACTGCTGCTGTTGCTCCTACTGCTGCTGCTTCTAATTCGGTTGACTGAGCCCAACGCCCTCACAGGCGCCCTCACAGGCGCCCTCACAGGCGCCCTCACACTGACATCTCACACTCATAAACAAGAGAGTTGTACCACCCTGAGCTATAATTAATTACAATTTCCATAAATAATTGAGCGCGACGTTCAGAGACGCCGGGGTTCGAACTGGCGCGTAAATTGTTTTAATGACAGATTTACCAGCAAGCGCTAAACCCGTCAGGGTCGTGCAACGTCTGGGTATGGATAAAGAGCATTTCACCAGCATCAAGGCACCCTCGTGAAGGTTCTTGGATCAAGAGCCCTTCACCAGCATCAAAGCATCCGCATGAAAGTTCTTGGATCAAGAACCCTTCACCAACATCAAGGTCCTTAGATCAAGAGTTCTTTACTAGCAGGAAGGCACCTCCATGAAGATCCCTGGATCAATATTCACCAGCATCAAGGTACCCCATTAATGTCCTTGGAGCAAGAACCCCTCACCAACATCAAGGCACCCCATTAATGTCCTTGGATCAAGAACCCCTCCCCAGTATCAAGGTACCCCATTAATGTCCTTGGATCAAGAACCCCTCACCAACATCAAGGCACCCCATTAATGTCCTTGGCTCAAGAGCCCGTCACCATTATCAAGGTACCCCATTAATGTCCTTGGATCAAGAACCCCTCCCTAGTATCAAGGTACCCCATTAATGTCCTTGGATCAAGAACCCCTCACCAACATCAAGGCACCCCATTAATGTCCTTGGCTCAAGAACCCTTCACCATCAAGGCACCCTATAAATGTCATTGGAACAAGAACCGTTCACCACAACGAAGAATTTTGAGGAGACTTGAAGACAAACTCCCATTAGAGTAAAAATATCTCTCTTATTCTGCTTCAAAAATCTCTTTTTTTTTTTAAATAACTTAATTTTTTTTTAAAAATCACTTTTTTTTTTTTTTTTAAATCACTTAATTTTTTTTTTTAAAAATCACTTATTTTTTTTTTAAACGATAAGAACATTTCCGGGCTGAGATACTATGATAAAACGATATTTATCACGTGATGAAATCTGCAATATTCGTATATATTTTTTTATGTGTCTCGTGTGAAGTTTTAAAAGAGGAGAAATTAAGTTGCATGTCTGGAGGAGGGGGTATCAAGTTGCATGTCTGGAGGAGGGGGTATCAAGTTGCATGTCTGGAGGAGGGGTTATCAAGTTGCATGTCTGGAGGAGGGGTATCAAGTTGCATGTCTGGAGGAGGGGGTATCAAGTTGCATGTCTGGAGGAGGGGGTATCAAGTTGCATGTCTGGAGGAGGGGGTATCAAGTTGCATGTCTGAAGGAGGAGGGACTAAGTTACATGTCTGAAGGAAAAGAGACCAAGTTACTTCGCTGAAGGAGGAGGAACTAAGTTGTATGTCTGAAGGAGGAGGGACTAAAGAACAAGAAGTCTTCCCTCCTACATCAAAACACTTTCCCCTCTAGGGAACCTCCTTGAAACAAGTGCAGTGTTGTTGATGAGAAAACTGGAGCCATTCTCTCCACCTGAGGGAAAGTCATGACCTCTCATTACCAAGATCTGTGGAATCCACCAAGATAAGTTTAACACCCCTTTACTAATTTAACAAATCAGACCCGTTTGGCCACTTTAACTTACAATAAAAAATTAATTAAAATCGGGGTACAGTAAGTCCTGTATATATGAACACGTTGAGAATCTGCTGTATTTTGTATATTATCATTTTACCATTATTCTGTATATTATTATATTATTATACACAATTCTGGTCCCCAACGTGTTCGTAAGTTAAAGATTTTCTGTATATGAATATTACTCACAATTTAGGGGGTCCCCAGTGTGTTTGTAACTTGACGACTAACTGGATTTAAAAAAAATCCAAAATATTCATGTCGTCTTCCTTTAATCTCCCAAGATAAAACGTTAAACCCCCAGCGGTGTGGTTTATTTCCATTAGGAGCAGCCTCCCTCCGGAAGCTCTGTGAAAAGATGAGACCTTTTTTTGATGTAGAGGAAATGAATTCCGACTCCAGAGTTAAAATTAAAAGTAAACTAAAAGTAAACAAAGGTGAAAATTGTTAGAAACGTAAAGATATGTTTTTAATATCAATATAATAAAGACTCCATGACATCTCACGATGGGTTTTCACCGCTGTTACAAAAAAGTAGCCTCTATACTAGTAATTTTTAAAAGCTAAATAGCGGCCGAGATTTATGTTTTATCAAAAAAAAAAAAAAAAGGCAGCATTTAGTAAAAGTTGCTCTGATTCATGTCTAGTATTTTATTAGCTATGTTGTTTTTTGGTTAAAAATAAGTTTATAAGGGCTGGTCTACTAGGATTCGACCCACAACAACCATCTCTTCGGTTCCATGAAGTTTTTCTTCTGTTTGCGTTTTATTTTGATGAAGTGGATCCTACGAATCTATTTATTACTAATGGAACACTGGCAGCATCTGTTAAAAAATTGACCCTTGCATCTCGCCTCGCCCAGAGGGTCAACTGTTGCCCTTTCGGCTGTGAGTCGCGCGCTCAGTAAGTCATCCCGGAAATGGAATGTATTGAGGACCTTGTGGCAATTCATGCAACACGAGGGAAGGGGGAGTTAGGGGTGTCTTGATGCTGGTGAAGGGCTCTTGATCAAAGAGCAACCCTTCCTCGAGCCAAACCTGATTGCTTCCCATTCCCCAGGCTCTTAGTACACATCCAGAAATTTGATATTTTTAAAGCCCTATAGGTAGCAGACATCAAGACTGTATAACCTATCATAATGTCTACACACACACACACACACACACACACACACACACACACACACACACACACACACACACACACACACACACACAACACACACGCATACACACACACACAACAGCCAAAAAAAACTCATTTGAAAACACCTTTCAGATGAAATGTTAAGCAGAAAGACTCGAGAATTGAGGAAAAATATGACTGAGACATAAGATGTGCGAGCAAAGAACATTTCTTCAAAGAAATATGCTTATTGGAATATCTGGCGAGGTTGTTTTGAGAGTTATTCTATCTTTCCACGGTACATGACCTCACTCTGTGCCAACACTGTATGCATAACTAGAAACCTACTTACCTCCATACTCGTGAACTGAGAGCAGTAGTGTGTATACACCGAAGGTTGATGCAAATATACTGATAGGTGTATGTCTCTCCGTGGAAGTACCTGAAACTTGACTTTTATCACTATTTTTTTTGGGTTGGTTGGTTTGTTGGTATATTAGATTTAAAGTCTATCGACGACACATGGATCCCGAAGGCTGGGAGTCACGTGTACACCACCAGTCAAAGATACATTAATAAGTAATGTATACAAAGCATATTTTTAGTGTACACACACACACACATATATATATATATATATACATATATATATATATATATATATATATATATATATATATATATATATATATATATATATACACATATATATATATATATAAACGATTTAGATGAGAAAAAAAATAGATATCAGTCTGGAAGGAGGGCGTCTGGAAGAAGTACAGAGCCATAAGCCATCAGTATTGTTTATCCCATGGGACCAGAGACCTTTGGATCGTGGGAAAGAATGCCACACGTTTCTTCAATGAACTGAGTTCCAGATTCATTGACAGCGCCAGGGACCCAAGGGCGGCCACTTTCATGTTCCAGCGCCTCAACGTGGCCATCCAGAGGGGAAATGCTTGCTGCCTACTTAGCTCGCGTCCAGCTTCAGAGGAAGTGGAAGAGATTCATAATTTTTGACATACTGTACTACTGTATTCATGTTTGTGTACAGGTGTACAACATCTTTAATCACCCTCGTATGAGCGATGAACTTAACAATCCAACAGACTCTGCCTGCCAACAGCTGGCAATAACAATTTTGCTCAGCTTCAACACATTTGCAAACCCAAACTTAATTGCTATTACGATAATGTAATTTGCAAACTCGAGCCTCAAATGTGACATCATTCAGAGGACGGGAGACTCTCGCTCTGCGACAGCAAAAAAAAATAGAAAAAAAAATTACAAACTTCAACCAATTACTGAAATGTGTTTATCAGGAAAGTAGAGATTTTTTCTCTCTCATCTGGTGCGCATTTTGATTCAAAATTTGCATGGTGAAATATTTCCATGTTTTATTCTGTTCCAGTTAAAATTACTGATTATTATTATAATTATTATTATGAGTAATAATAATAATAATAATAATAATAATAATAATAATAATAATAATAACACTAATAATAATAACAGTTATCATATATATTTTCATTAAATATTATATATTATTATTGTATTTATTATTATAATTTAATATAAT
Source organism: Cherax destructor (assembly GCA_009830355.1). NCBI lineage: Eukaryota > Metazoa > Arthropoda > Malacostraca > Decapoda > Parastacidae > Cherax > Cherax destructor. The sequence goes on along the minus strand of WNWK01000666.1, from coordinate 141,593 downwards.
TATAAAAATAACAAAACAAATAACAACAACAATAATAATAACAATAGATATCCCTTCTCCCACACAGATGTTATGCCATCGTCTATCCCATGAAAGCCATGTACGTGTGTAGCATCAGCAAAGCCAAGAAAGCCGCCTGTATCACCTGGCTTGCTGCCTTCATTCTCGCCTCACCCACCCTCATCGTACAGGTAAGCCAAATCCACCTGTCTGGCTTGGTGACTCTCTCTCGGGAGTTGCCAGATGAGAGGCTCTAACCTCCACAATACCGTGGCTACAGTATTTCACTTGAGACGACATATCGGTCCATTTTCGACCATTAGCTGGGCACGACTAAGAGAGTAGACGACCAGAGGACCTGTTTTCTGAAGCTGTTATTTGTGAATTGATTTCTGTAAATTATTACTCGGGTATTATTTCTGAAATGATTGTTGATATTAGTTTGCTTCAAGGTTACCTTGAGATCTAATTCATAATATTTTTTTAAGTTTATTAGCATATGCAAAATACGGATTATGTACCTTAACAGTAAATAATACAGGGATGCAAAGTTATATTACTTACAATAAAATTGGTAGTATTCCTTTCCTTGGTTTATTGATTCTTTGAGAGCTAGCTACCTATGTCTGTACTTTTTTAATGTGCCTCTGATTTGTTATGCCTCCCCTCCTCTCTCTCTCTCTCTCTCTCTCTCTCTCTCTCTCTCTCTCTCTCTCTCTCTCTCTCTCTCTCTCCCAAACCAGGAGCTGAGTCTCGACCCCTGCAACCACAAATAGGTGAGTACAGATACACATGGAACAGTGAAGAGGCGGGACCAGGAGCTATGTATCGACCCCTGCAACCACAAATAGGTGAGAACACACATTCCCACAATGGGAAAAAACAGGCACCGCAGCGTCCAACATCAAGACAATTTTTGCCCACGAATTTACAAAAAGACTCGACTGATGCCTATCTTTCTGTGACACAATTGTGGTAAATCTATTTTACGATACTGAGGCTCGAGACCAAAGCCTTTTAAGAAGCTAAAGATCAGGTTGAGCTCTATTACAATGGCCAGCATCGAGGTAAAGCTATATTACAGAACCTAATCTCTTTTATGGATCAATTCTTTGAAAAATAAGACCACATCTGTCATTTTGGGAAGAAGAAAATTCCACTGGTGAACAGAAAGGAAATTGAAAATGAAAACGATAATCACCTGTGTGGGTTTGAAATATATTTTTAAATGGCGAAAAAAAATATATTAAACGATAAACAATATTTGAAAAAGACGTAAAGCATTTTAAAGTAAATAAAATGTTTTTTAACTAAGAGAAATACTATAGTAAATAATGAAGAATTTAAATATTTGAAAAATATTTTAAAACACTGATTTTTTTAAATCAACCAGAATAATTTTAAATATAATTTTATTGGGAAGTTGATTTTTAACAACGAGAAATATACTAATTATTTGCTATCAGACTGTAATCCAATCACTCACATATTTATCTATCTATCTATCTATCTATCTATCTATCTATCTATCTATCTATATATATATATATATATATATATATATATATATATATAAATATATATATATATATATATATGTTTGTGTGTGCGCGTGTGTACGTCGTGCCGAATATGTAAAATTGGTCAATTAGCAAAAAGTATATTGACCTCTTCGCTCACGGGCCGAGAGGTTGTGCTGCGCAGTTGCTCCTGGTCCAGTCTTTGCGCAACTTCCGATTTTCTCCAAGATGGCGACCAGTGTTCGGAGGAGGAGCAACAAGGTGTGTGTGGAGCTTCTTAAGGGAGCCATTTACCCAGCTAACGCTTCAGTGTTGCTGCCGGCGATAATCCGTGACACTTTTTTGTATTTGTCATGAAGACCTATATGGCATTGCATTAAATGGTTCGACGAGGATCTTCGTGAAGTTTGGTACAGTGGAGGCTTATGAAAAAACTGTGGAGAGGTACCAGGAGAAGCACCTCACTGTCAACACTGGGATAGAAGTCCGGCTCAGGGATGCCTCTAAACATTACACCTTTGTGAAGGTCCGTAATGTGCCATTTGAGGCCATTGGATTGGATGTCAGTGAGGCCTTTGAAAGGTATGGTGTGGTGCATTCTACGACTATGGGAAGGTGGACTGAAGGAATATATGCTGGGTTGCCAGAAGGTTCCTTCACATTGAAAATGACTTTGAAAAGGCCTATACCGTCCTATGTACTGCTGGAGGCCTTTAGGACGCAGGTGTTTGTTACCTACGCGGGACAGCGTAGGACATGTATGTGTGGGGAATATGATCACATGGCGGCGGGGTGTCCCACCATCATGGCCCCAAGACCAATGGTTACACAGGTACCTGTGATGCATAACCCCTTGGAGGAGTCAACACCTGAGATTGTGGAAGGACTGGGAAAGGCCAGTGGGGCAGAAGTGGGGGAAGGTGTGGGGGAAAGTTGTGTAACGTCCCCTGAGGAGTTGAAAGCTCCAACAATCGATGGGCCTGGAAAAGATAATGAGTCTGGGGATTTGGTGGAGGTGGGTGACCTCCAGGTGGACCTATCGCAACCATTGCAAGAGATGTTGCGAACGTTTCTGGAAGATCCGGAGGTGATTTCCTCTGGAGTTGAAGGACACTTACAGGTGGAGGAGGGTAGGCTTAACCAGAACGTGAACGTGCCAGAAGCTGGGGAAGACAGGTTGCAGGTGCAGGAAGTGGAGGCTGATGTGCATAGGGATGGGGACACGGATGTAATGGAGGTAGGGGGAGAATCAAGTAAGAGGGCAGGAGAGGTGTCAGATGATGATGTCCTCACACCTGGCCAGCGTACAGGTAAGAAAACATATGTAGAGATGGCACGGAAGGGGAAGGTGGGGGCACAGGTGAGGGTATGGGATCAGGGAGTGAGGAGTGTTAGAGATAAAGGTTTAGGGAAGGGTGCCACGGCCCGCCCGCAGAAGCACAGAGGAAAGCCCCCTTTGGCGTATTCAAGTGTTTAACGATTAATGTGAATGGCCTAAGGGCAGAAATTAAACGTAGGTGGGTGGAGGTAGTGTTAAGACGATATGACGTAGATGTAATTTTTATACAAGAACATAATTTTAGGTGTGGTCGAGAGTTGAGATTGAAAGGTTATGAGGTGTATGCAGGTAACTCGGGGAAATTAAAGGGTGGGGTGGCTGTGGGGGTGAAGGAGTCCAGTCCCTTTCGGTTGTTAGCTTGGGAGGAGGGGGGAGGGAGAGTGGTGAGGGTGGATGGGCATTGGGGCGACATTCGGGTATGTTTCATGGGAATATATATGCCAGCTGACAATAATCGACGTGTAAAGGATGAATTTGTAAGGGAGGTTTTGACATATCATTTACAGGGTTTGCCTATGATTACTCTGATGGGTGGGGATTGGAATTATATAATCAGGAAAAAAGATGTAGAACCTAGAGGGGCGGGTTGTGAATTAGGGACGTTGCGTGTTTTACTGAGGGAGGTGGGAGTGTTCGATGTGGTACGGGGTGATGGGTGGAGGGTGGAGCATACTTTTGTGAGGAGAGGCTATGCAGCCCGGTTGGATCGTGTTTATGCAACAAGAGACGTTACAGTGGGGAGGGTGCAAACGCTTGATATTGGTTTTTCTGACCATCGTGGTGTATTAGTAGAGGTGGAGTGGGATGGAATGGTCCGAAGGTACAATGGTTATTGGAAGTTGAATGTGCGTTTGCTGGCGGGGGAGGGGAGGTCGTTTGAGGAATGGTGGGGTCCTTCTGGTTAGAAGGAGCAGAGGTAAGGAGAAAGATTTTTGGGCTGGTGGGAAAAAGTGCAAAGGAGGGAATAAGGGACTTTTATAGGAATCAAGGAAGAGATGAGGCAAGGTGGAAGTTTGGTCTTCAGAAATATTTGGTGGGTCTGCTTAATGAATGCTATGAGGGTGGGGTTGGTAGGTTTGGGGAAATAGAGGGTTAAGGGAAGGTTGAGGGATATTCAAAATGATCGTTTTGATGCGATCAGAGTAAGAGGAGGTATTGAGGAGGCGTTGTGGGGAGATAGACCATCAGGTTGCGTGTTGAGGAGGTTTAGAGATAGGCAGAGGGGTAACACGATTATGGGGATTGAGGTGTGTACAAGGGTGGGAGGATATGAAGTGGGACAGGTGCTCAGGACAACGGATGGCATAAGCAATTATGCCGATCATTGGTTTGGGAGGAAATTATCATTGAGTATAGGGACGGGTAGTGCCGGGGAGGTCCTTCGGGAAGGGATCCTGTGTCGTTTGGGGGAGGAAGACCGTAAGGAGTTGGGTGGAAGTATAAGTGAGGAGGAAGTGGGGGAGGCAGTGTCTAGATTAAGTCTAGGGAAGGCACCAGGGTTAGACGGGATACCGAATGATTTCTATGTAGTGCATTGGGAAACGTTGAGAGAATGTTTAGTGCATTTGTTTAATTGTATGAAGGATGGGGGTAGGTTAGGAGAGACGCAGGGGACGGGGGTAGTTGTTCTGGTGCCGAAAGGAGGGGGGGGAGAACCTTGGGTAATTACAGGGCGATATCCCTCATGTGTGGAGATTATAAAATCTTCGCAAAAATTTTAGGGAATAGAATGAAAAAGGTGCTTGACAAAGTCATACATCAGGGGCAGTTTGGTATACCTGGAAGAAGTATGAGTGTAGGACATGGGAGAATCGGGGATTTTATTGAAGGTAGGACGGGAGGGGGTGTCTTGGGAATAGATTGGAAGGAAGCATATGATTGTGTGAATAGAAGCATGTTGGGAATTATATTGAGGAGTCAAGGTTTTGGGGAGGAAATTGCTGGATGGGTTGAGACATTGTATAGTTCTGCGAAGGTGTGTGTACAGGTGAATGGTAAGTTGGGGAAACAGGTGGTGATGGAAAGGGGTCTGAGACAGGGGTGTCCCATATCTCAGATCCTTTTTGCGTGCATGCAGGATCCCTTTTATAGGTTAATAGAGGAAGGAGTAGGAGAGAGGGGAAGAGGGGGGGGTGAGTAGTGTGGGCATCGTGGGGTATGTGGATGATACTACTGTATTGGTGGGTGGAACAGAAGGGCTGGTTAATGTGGGACGTATTATAGAGGTCTTTGGAGCAGCGACGGGAATGAGGGTTAATGGAGCCAAGTCTAAGTTATTGGAGGTGGGTATTGGGGAAGGTGTATGGATGGAATGTTGTGGATAGAATAAAGATCTGTGGAATTGTGTATATGGCAGATGTAGAGTGGCCAGGCAGGCGAATTCTGAGGAGGTGGTGGGTAGGGCTTTGGGTAGAATGAGGGTTGGAGGGCAGGGGATGTTATGCTGTTGCAACGTGTGGTGGTGGTGAACACACTTGTATACAGTAAGGTGTGGCATGTAGCTGCGGTGTATCCTTTAAGGATGGTCGACATCAGGGAATTACAAAGAAAGTGTTACGGTATGTGTGGGGGTATGGGCGGCCGTGGCTTCGAAGGAAGTTGTCATGATGAGTGTCAAGAGGGGTTGGGCCTCATTTCTTTGGAACATCGTGTGAAAGCAGTTTATGTGAAACAGTGTTTTTAAGGAAGGGTGGGGTGAGAGGTCAACGAGTAGGAGCGGTCATGGAGGATGTACGGAAGTGGTGGAGTGGGAGGGACCTGGGGTGTGTGAGGACATGGCTAGACAGTTATTGGCAATGAGGGAGCCTAAAAGGGCAAAGGTGGGCAGGTTGGGGACGGGAGTGAAAAGGGTGGGGTGGTACAGGGTCAAGCGAATTTTCCAGTTTATGATTGGAGGGGATTTGGGGTGGGTTCAGGAAGATCCGTTTTTGCCTAAGGTACGGGAGGTGGTTTACAGATTTCTATTAGGTATATTGGCATCGAGGTCTGAATTATATAGGATGGGGTTGGTGGGTACGAATGAATGTCAGAGGTGCGGAGATGAGGAGACAGCATATCATGCTGTATATTTTTGTGAGTCTTTAGAGGGTGAGGCTATGGTTGTCAAGGGTGATTGGATTGGTGGGGGAGAAAATTTCGACCTTACGGGCTTTAAGCTTTGATGTTGGGGAGTATCGAGAGAAGTGGGGAGGGCAATTATGTATGTAATTGCGGATTTCTTGTATGTATCATGGGGAATGAGAGGTGGGAGGGGACTGTAGGGTGAAAGCCTTAGCGGCTCATGTGTATCGCTCAATGTGTAGGAATAGGCTATTGTATGGAGATAAATGGGTATCAAGTTTCTCTGAGGATATAGGACATTAACAGTAGCAAAGTTATTACGGTGATGCAGAGTAGAGCTGGAAAGGACTGGATTCTTTGGAAGACAGAGTAGTTAGGGGGTCGATGTTGTGTTGAATGAGGTTTTAGGGTGCATAGTAGTGTGAATGTTGAGGGGGTCGACTGGCGACGAGAATGCTTGTTATTGAGCAACGGGAAAAGACAGCTGACGCGGAAAGGTGTTGAATAGGTATGAGAGGATGACAGGATGAACTTGTTTGGACTTGACTTTACGTAATGACGTGACAAAGACCAGGTTCAAGGGAAAGGAGTACGCACAAGGGGCTTTCTGAAGTGTTGGAGCATGGTAATTGATGTTTGTTTTATGAGACAGGAAGGTATAGTTCCCTGACGCTGTACGGATCATTTAATATTGTTCTCAAATAGTACATATTATGTTTCTTATCAGTACTCTCAAAATAGGTAATTAAAATTTGTTGTGGAGTTATTGTAATATTACCACAAGATTAGTGGTATCAGAAAGGTTTTTACATTATCATTGTCATTGTATAATGTTATTGTATAGCTCCGTTTAATTATACATCATATCATTGTCGTTAGGCAATGTGAAAGTATTGTACTGTTGTGTATAGCTTTTGGAATTAATGATGCTAACGATCTTATTGTATGGGTATTATTTGGGAAAAATTTTGTATGATGATTAAGGGTATCATCATAGTACATAGATTTATGTATAGCAGTACTTAGTTCATATTTTTTTGTGTGTGTATTTATGAATTATTGTATGTTGTTATGGTGATATATGCTCTGCGGGTTAGGATACGTGCTTGTATTCAGTGATAGGAGTAGTCTAATAGGGATAGGGGAAGGAAATTGAGTTGGCCTTGTCAAGTGATATGTGACAAGTGATATGTGTTATGAGTCTTGATGGAATACCCATCATTTAGATGGTTATTCCTTTATATGTTGGATAATAACTTACAACTTGAGTGGTATCAGATAAGACTTTGAATAATTGCTATTATGTAATGTTACAGTAAAGCACAGTTTTAAACATTATTAAAATGGCAGTCTTAATGCCTATGGCCTCTTAGGTTAGAGGTATTCAGTAATATTTATGCATATATGTTTTATGTAGAGGTATTTAGTTCACAAATTATTGGATATAGTGGCCTGTGGTCGTGTTGTATTTGTATAAAACAGGGTTTTATATTTTATCTGTATGAAGTTAGTTTTTAAGTGGTTATGTTCAGACACCACAAGTGGAGTGGTCTCAGATACGAATTTTCTTTGTATCATTGTCACTATATAATGTTAATGTTTTGTATAGTGTTGCAAAGTTTGTTGTTAATGTACCTGTATGTGTTTTATAAATAAAATATAAAAAAAAATTAGCAAGAACTCATTTAAAATTAAGTCCTTTCTAAAATTTTCTCTTATACGTTTAAAGATATTTTTTTTCATTTGTGTTAATGTAAAAAAAATATAATTTTGTACCAAAAGAAACTTAGAAAATTTACCTAACCTTAATATAACAAGCGCAATTTAATTTAGCCTAATCCAACTAAATATAATTTGCATAAGTTTACAATAATTTAATAATAAACAAACACAACGAAATGTATTTTTTTCGTTAGGTTCAGAATGATTTTTACGAAATTATTGCATACACAGCTGTATAACCCCTGTGGTTTAGCGCTTCTATTTGATTATAATAATAATAATAAATATTGCATACACAAATTTTCTCTTGCCTTATTCGGCAAGAGGAGAGTTGCTATTTAAGCCAAAATAACAAGTTTTTACCTATTCGGCACGACATACATTATACCTTGTTTTGTTTATAGGGTTAGAGTCCCAGGTCCCAGCCACGTCTTTTAAGCTAAATTTCCCTGATTTCTGGCCCTTTGGATATTGTCATACCAAGTTATGAAACTGTGCATTGAATCTTCCTCCAGCACTTCCTAACTCCTGCATAACTATAATAATAATAATAGTAATAATAATAATAATAACCCACGATATGTTTACATTTTTAATAGTTGCAACATTTACTATCCACTTGTTACATTCATTCCATTCTACTACTCTTTTTCTTAATTCCGTATAGGTAAACTTAATGCGTCATCTCACGTGCGTAACCCCCCCTCCTTATGTAACCCTCCTATATACGCATAACCGCACACAGGTACACATGGAGGTGGGTGTGCGGGTGAGGGCGTACTGGTGCGTACGAGACTTCGACTCACCACTGTTATGGAGGAGCTACGAGACTTACATGCTGGTGCTGGTGCTGCTGGTGCCCGCTTGCGTTATGGCCGCAGCCTACGCCGCCATCTGTCTGGCTATTATCACCATGGTCAGGCACAGACGCTCCATAACCGGCAAGGGCCAGATGTAAGTCACTCAAAACTCTACTGTTTCCCTCAGGCAATATATATATATTTTTTTACTTTCCCCTCAACGCCTTTATATTGAAGACGCCTAACGGAAGGTCCTGTGCCCTCATGGAAGGTCCTGTGCCCTCATGGAAGGTCCTGTGCCCTCATGGAAGGTCCTGTGCCCTCATGGAAGGTCCTGTGCCCTCATGGAAGGTCCTCCCTCTGAGGAAAACCTTATCAGAATTGCGACGTTAGTCTGACCTAATTTTAATACTGCCTCAGCTAATCACTAATATTTTAAGGTGACTTAACTACTTGAGCTTGTTTAATATTTATTTATATACTATATATGCGTTTTTAATATCGAAATTTTAAAATCTAAAATATCCACACTTTCGAAGATGGTAGTTTAAAAGATGGTTAGTCCCTCAGCCTGTAAAAAGAGTTCTGATCCGTAGACTGGAACAATGTGATGCTATGAGTTGCCTAAGAGCTGCCTAGGAGCTGCCTAAGAGCTGCAACTTTTCTTCTCTAGCACCTCAATGTGATGGTCAGGAAATAAAAAAAATAAAAAAACGGGTTCTAGAAAAAAATCTCAATTTATTTTTTTGTTTCTAGAAGTCATTTTATCCACGTCACAGTTTGTAAATTCACTATAAAGAACAAAAAGAAAAAAAACAATACCGTGTCTGGAAAAATACACAAATGACACGCACATAGAGAGAGAGAGAGAGAGAGAGAGAGAGAGAGAGAGAGAGAGAGAGAGGAGCTCACGACGACCTTTCTGTCCGACTTGAACCACTTACAAAGTCAGTGTGTAAGTCTGATTGTGTCTCCCTGCACCAGGATGACGGCAGAGTATAGCAGTGTCAACGGACAAGGAGGTCCTCCCCAGGTACCTGCACACTCAGAGGACAAGACTGTCAGACAGGTACGTCTCACAAAGTCCTTCACTTAGCTTAAAGTACGGCGTGCCCGATAACTGGTTAAAAGAAATTATGCCTCCAGGAAAAGCAGACCCTTCTTAGTATACTACGTTTCACCTACGTAAGACTTGGTAAAGCCTCATTTAGGGAAAACATCGTTCGAATAAAATGTTTTTGCTCAATGTCTCTTTTTTTAATAAATATAAATATAGAAAAAGAAGCCCTTTATTAGTACGACGTTTCACCTACTTAACACTTTATAACGCACTTAGTAAAGCAAGATGTAGGGAAAACGTTCTAATAAGAGGTCTTTTGCTAAATATGTCTTTTTTCAAGAAATCTTCCATTTGCTCTCAGTCTAATCTCCTTGAAAAATAATCACCTAATTTCCGTCTTAAAGAGATAATTATTACATCAAGGGCGCCGCGGAGGAGGCGTCGTGGGTCAGGGAGCGAGTTTTTGAAGTCAACATTATCAATCAGACATTTCCCTTCGTATCATTAGACTTAATTTCTATCAACTCCTTAAGAGTTAAGGGTGAATATAACCCTTACGAAGTACTCCTAAAGTAGACCGGAGACATCTGGGTGATAGCCAGCTGTTGTGGGATGACATCCTGGGGGAGGGGATAGAATACCTTCAACGAGACTGGGCTTCGAAACGAGCTGATACAGGATATCAGCTCTCAACCTGTAAATTAACCTAAGATAAGATAACAACGCTTAGTCAGCACATGTAAGGGAGTTCAAAGAATTTGTGAAGACGTGATATAAAACAAAACAAAAAAGTAAGCGAATGTAAATACAGGTGTCAGGGCGGTCATTGTGGACGCTACTTTACCAATACATTCCTGAGATACCTAAGCCAGTAATAATAATAATGAAAACAACAATATTAATAATAATAATAATAATAATAATAATAATAAGAGAATTGAATGAACAGCAAGGAAAGCAACAAGGAGCTTCGACAAGCACTTAGTTGACTGAAGGTTCACCACCCTACAAGGTTCACCACCCTACAAGGTTCACCACCCTACAAGGTTCACCACCCTACAAGGTTCACCACCCTACAAGGTTCACCACCCTACAAGGTTCACCACCCAACAAGGGTCCTCAACCTTGAAGTTGTTGCAGAGCTCTTGGACCAAGTACTCAGAGGTCATCCTTTCGTTCCCTGGACATTGAGTTCTTTTTCCCCAGGGATAAGTGAAAATTTTACCACCTCATTTAAATATAAATCTAACTCGTTCAGGTAAAAAAAAAAACCGATCCCGTATCTCGTTATAATGTAGCTTTTTCTTAATAAAAGGTCCTCCGTTATTACCTATCATTCCTGTAGTTACCTAACAAGCACAACTGAACGAATAGGAAAAAAATGATCGAAGTCGAACATTTTACCATTCTCTAAAATAATACTAGGGAAAATAATAGTAGGGAAAATAATAGGGAAAATAATAATAGAGAAAATAGTAGGGTAATTAATAGTAGGGAAAAATAATAGGAGAAAATAATGATAGATAAAATAATAGTAGGGAAAAATAATACTAGGGGGAAAATAATAGTTTGGAAAATAATAGTAGGTAAAATAATAGGGAAAATAATAGGAAAATAATAGGGAAAATAATAGAAGGGAAAATAGTAGGGGAAATAATAGGGAAAATAATAATAGGGAAAATAATAGTATGGAAAATAATAGTATGGAAAATAATAGGAAGGGAAAATAATAGTGTGGGTCAGCAACACTGTTGTTCTCTGTGTCGAGTCATTCACACTAAACCTCAAAACAGTGTTGGCTCTGAATCATAAAATTTAATCAAAACCTTAATTTACGACTCGATTTGGAGTATCAAAAAGCTATTCCAATTATAAGATAATTCGAAAAACGAATCAAAAATACTAATTTTGCGCTTTTTTTTTTATTTCGATTGCCGGGAAAAATATATTTTCCAAATTTAATCATTTTTTTAAGTGCTGGTTCCATGAACAGATTTTATACGAGACACAACGAATGTATTTCAAAATCAATTAGAAAAAAAAAGAGTTGAATAATAGCTGTCAAAAAAAGTATATTTGATACTGTATTCTTGAAAAGAGTCTTTTTAAAAATTCAGGTGTACTTTGATGTGTACTAAGAGGTGTTTGCAGGGGTCGAGACTCGGCTCCTGGTCCGTCTCTTAATCTCAAATATTAAACTGTAAATATTGATTCCTTGCTTCCTAGGAATTGTGTGTGTGTGTGTGTGTGTGTGTGGCACCAGTCACTGCATGAACCACTCCATTATGTGGCACCACCACTGCATGAACCACTCCATTATGTGGCACCATCACTGCATGAACCACTCCACTACGTGGCACCACCACTGCATGAACCACTCCACTACGTGGCACCACCACTGCATGAACCACTCCACTACGTGGCACCATCAAGATGATTTTCCCTCAGATCCTGAGATCTCAAGTTAACTTTTCCTGTTTGCTCAGCAGGAAAGTGCCCCAGGAATGGTGTTTTTTCTCAGCCCCCGGCAGTTTAACGAATGGGTTCTCTCAAGAAACCTATCTCGCTAACATTCTCAATACCTGTCCTTCCTTTGTGGGGTTAAAGATAGTTATTTTGTGGCTCATATGATCCTTTACAAAATGTCTTAACATTTAAGCTAGCTGGAAAACTTGCATAAATTAAGAGAATTTAAACGTAAGGAGTAATTTACATACACACACACACACATACACACACACACATACACATACACCCACACAAGCTAAGGAAAATGTCCTACGAAGAAAGGTTATGGGAAATCAGCCTGACGATGCAGTATAAAATACTGAGAGGAATTGACAAGGTGGACAGAGACAGGATGTTCCAGAGATGTGACACAGCAACAAGGGGTCACAACTGAAAGTGAAAAAACTAGGATGAATCACAGGGATGTTAGGAAGTATTTCTTCAGTCATAGAGCTGTCAGGAAGTGGAACAATCTGGAGTGTGATGTAGTGGAGGCAGGATCCATACATAGCTTTAAGAAGAGGTTCGATAAAGCTCATGGAGAAGGGAGAGAATGGACCTAGTAGTGACTAGCGAAGAGGAGGGGCCAGGAGCTGAGTCTCGACCCCTGCAACCACAATTAGGTGAGTACACACACACACACACACACACACACACACACACACACACAAACAAATCATCAACAACAAAATACAATTCTCCATAATTTACCCTTCTACTTATCGCCTCCCGGCCGACCTATTTATCCACGCCACATTTACATCAAATTGAATCATGTATATTCTAGTCTGGTTGAAAAACATTTGTTGATCAGTATGAAGCAGAGTTTATACTCACGCATAATGTGCTTATTTTTTTAGCGTTTGCTGCGTACAAACTAACGAATTTTTTTTTAATTTTCTGCAATATTTTGTTTTTAATTTATTTTTTACATCTGTTGAAGCAATGTTTTAGTTCGGTATATATATATATATATATATATATATATATATATATATATATATATATATATATATATATATATATATATATATATATATATATATATATATATATATATATATATATATATATATATACACTAGATTTTTATGGTAAATATCGTGATAATGTGAATTTTAAGGGAGAGTAAAGATAGGGATTTTCTCTGACCCATACATCTTTTCATTCATGCATTGTTTTAGAGGCACTTAAAATATATGCCATATAGGTAAAATAATTCATTTATTTTTGAATGTCCAGCTGCCCAATACATCGAAAATTAATTTAACCAGCAGATGGGGAGGACCAATTTGCATTGGGGGAAAACCGTTTAAAAGAATTGACTTACCTGGGAGATTATTTTCTGGTATAATTAAAGCTTCTCGTAAATTAATTTTTAAGATTTGAGTGGAAATTGAAATTCTGAATCCCGTAACTGAATAGGTCTGTGAGTGTGCGTTATATATATATATATATATATATATATATATATATATCCTAGGTAGTAGGTTGGTAGACAAGCCTGTAATTGTTTTACATTATGGTTGGATTGCTGGTGTCTTTTCTCTGTCTCATAAACATGCAAGATTTCAGGTATGTCTTGTTACTTCTACTTACACTTAGGTCACACTACACATATATGTGCAAGCATATATGTACACACCCCTCTGGGTTTTCTTCTGTTTTCTTACTAGTTCTTGTTTATTTTCTCTTGTTCATGTTTATTTCCTCTTACCTTCTCATCTTTCATAGACCCATCTGATGAGGTGATTCATAGAATTGACGAGGGGAAAAAGGGTGAGTGGTGTACTGAGGAGTCTGTGGAGACAAATAAATTTATCCATGAAAGCAAAGAGGGGAATGTATGAGAGTATAGTTATACCAACGCTCTTGTATGGGTGTGAAGCATGGGTGGTGAATGTTGCAACAAGGAGAAAGCTGGAGGCAGTGGAGATGTCATGTCTGAGGGCAATGTGTGGTGTGAATATAATGCAGAGAATTCGTAGTTTGGAAATTAGAAGGAGGTGTGGGATTACCAAAATTATTAATTGTCCAGAGGGCTGAGGAGGGGTTATTGAGATGGTTTGGACATGTAGAGAGGATGGAACGAAATAGAATGACTTCGAGAGTGTATAGATCTGTAGTGGAGGGAAGGCGGGGTAGGAGTCGACCCTGGAAAGGTTGGAGGGAGGGGGTAAAGGAGGTTTTGTGTGCGAGGGTCTTGGACTTCCAGAAAGTATGCGTGAGCGTGTTACATAAGAGCAAATGGAGACAAATGGTGTTTAGGACTTGACGTGCTGTTGGAGTGTGAGCAAAGTAACATTTATGAAGGGATTCAGGGAAACCGGCAGGTCGGACTTGAGTCCTGGAGATGGGAAGTACAGTGTCTGCACTCTGAAGGAGGGGTGTTAATGATGCAGTTTTGTAGCTGTAGTGTAAGCACGCCTCTGGCAAGACAGTGATGGAGTGAATGATGGTGAAAGTTTTTCTTTTTCAGGTCACCCTGCCTATGTTTTCGTGTAAAGCACACACACACACACACACACACACACACACACACAGGCTGCAAGCCTGGTCCAGCAATTGGCTCCTGGAGTTCAACCCCACCAAGTGCAAAGTCATGAAGATTGGGGAAGGACAAAGAAGACCGCAGACGGAGTACAGTCTATGGGGCCAGAGACTACAAACCTCAATCAAGGAAAAAGATCTTGGGGTGAGTATAACACCAGGCACATCTCCTGAGGCGCACATCAACCAAATAACTGCTGCAGCATACGGGCGCCTAGCAAACCTAAGAACAGCATTCCGACATCTTAATAAAGAATCGTTCAGGACCCTGTACACTGTGTACGTTAGGCCCATACTGGAGTATGCAGCACCAGTTTGGAACCCACATCTAGCCAAGCACGTAAAGAAGCTAGAGAAAGTGCAAGGGTTTGCAACAAGACTAGTCCCGGAGCTAAGGGGTATGTCCTACGAGGAGAGGTTAAGGGAAATCGACCTGACGACACTGGAGGACAGGAGAGATAGGGAGGATATGATAACGACATATAAGATACTGAGAGGAATTGACAAGGTGGACAGAGACAGAATGTTCCAGAGATGGGACACAGCAACAAGGGGACACAGTTGGAAGTTGAAGACTCAGATGAATCACAGGGATGTTAGGAAGTATTTCTTCAGTCACAGAGTGGTCGGGAAGTGGAATAGTTTGGGAAGCGATGTAGTGGAGGCAGGTTCCATACATAGCTTTAAGAAGAGGTATGATAAAACTCATGGCGCAGGGAGAGTGACCCAGTAGCGGCCAGTGAAGAGGCGGGGCCAGGAGCTGTGACTCGATCCCTGCAACCACAACTAGGTGAGTACACACACACGGGGCCAGGAGCTATGAATCGACCCCTGCAGCCACAACTAGGTGAGTACACACACACCTCGGGAAAACATTGAATACATAGTAGAATTTTAAAGGAATCTTGCTTCAATTTGCAAGTACGACACGTTTTACAGCTGGAAATTGAAAGCTGCGGGGAATATCATACGCCAGGCAATGCTGACATTGATGGAAGAGAAATATCACAAATTGTTAAAAGCTTCCGGAGGTTTCCGAAGGTTTCTGGAGGTTGCCGGATGGTTCCTAAGGTTGCTGGAGGGTTCCGGTTGTGTTGCAGAGGTCTGAGCAAAGCTCAAACCTCTGCAACACTTACGAAACGGATAAAGCAAATGCGATAGTAATTATGGACAAGGTAGATTATAGTGGAAAAATAAACATGTTATTAGAAGACTGGGGAACTTAGGTGCCCCTTACTAGTAATGTACGATATTGATTAAGATGCAAGGCAGACAGAGTGAAAGATATTGCTAGCGATCATACGTGATGGTTACGAAATACTAACGCACGGGATCAGCGAATGTGGTCAGTGTGTACGTTGTAGATCGTGAAAGTTTTGAAAACAATAGCGTAGACGATGGGTATCGCTACGGTGGTGGTAACGAGACATGTTCCTGCGTACGAGCTCTTCATTTGGGAGTGACTGAAGGTCCTGAAACATGAACGTAATCCCTGATGACCGATCAGCTGGGCTGTGGGTCGTACGTTGGATTCCGTGCGGCCAGCAGTAACAGCCTGGTTGATCAGGCCCTAATCCACCGCGAGGCCTGGTCGAGGACTGGGCCGCGGAGGCGTTGACCCTCGGAACTAACTCCAGGTAGATGAACTGCATGTAAACCACAGAACGGGTAGGGATCGAACCCATGGTAAGCGAGTACTAAAACTCTCGGGCCAGTGTGCTAACCACTGGTCCGTCTGACTCGAACGGAATTTAACCAACAAGGTGTATTTCTGTACTCCAAAACACGATATATTGGCAATCTTGTCCTCACGATTTCGTGAGTCTGGGACGGCATCTAGTTTCTTAAGAGTAGCTAAAGATGCTGGGGAAGATTCTTGGGCCTCTTAGTCTAGTTGGGAGAGAATTTGAGATAAAGAAACAATGAAATGGAATAAATCGAACAAATACACAATGGCAGTGGAGCTCTCTGACGCTTGTAAAGAGCTCTTGTTTCCTCGGATCAAACCTAATTACTTCGAATGCCCAAGGATTTGTATAAGCCCCTTGTCCCTACTGGTATTGCGCTTCCCCCATGAGTATAACAATATAAAACAGAAATTTCACGTCAATAAAATTTAAGAAATGGGACCAAGAACCTGAGCTCAACCCTTACAAACCGAGCTAAACAGTTGCAAAACATTCAAGAACAAATTAACCAACTAATTATATGTCTGTGTCGTTTGTTTATCATTATTTCTTATCTAGTTATTCATTCTATTTCACTTCCCCGTCTCTTTCCCCTATCACTGCTTAATCTTCCTCCCTCTTCTACTTCTAATCTTAATATCTAATTATATTTCTCCTTCTCTTCCCTAATTTTCTCTGCTCCACCTCCTGCTCCTCCTCTTTCTTCAGCCTGAAGTTACTTCTCTTACTGCTGCTTCACCTCTTCACTCCTGGCCAACCTGACTCCCATATCCTTGTTCAAAACACTTCGATGTATGAAAGACATTTTTGCAGCTACCATGAGCACAGGCCTTTGTATCTCCTGTCATTGAGCGGGGGGCGCGGCGCCCCTCCTTAGTAGGGGTTAATGTGGAGAAGCGTGTGATGAGCCCTGCCCTAGTGGTGAGTGTAGTTAGAGGGAGAATGAGAGGAAGGGGATGAGTGAGAAAGAGAGAAAGAGAAGGAAGAAGGGAGGAAGGAACCTTTCAAGTATCAGAGAGATAAGATTAGTGGAAAATAAGGAGTTTATGTCAATAAATGGAAGAACAGAGACATACAAGAGAAATATATGTACAAACACAACACACACAAAGGTTTGCAACAAGACTAGTCCCGGAGCTAAGGGGTATGTCCTACGAGGAGAGGTTAAGGGAAATCGACCTGACGACACTGGAGGACAGGAAAGATAGGGGGGACTTGATAACGACATATAAAATATTGAGAGGAATCGACAAGGTGGACAGAGACAGGATGTTCCAGAGATGGGACACAGCAACAAAGGGACACAGTTGGAAGTTGAAGACTCGGATGAATCACAGGGATGTTAGGAAGTATTTCTTCAGTCACAGAGTTGTCAGGAAGTGGAATAGTCTGGAAAATGTAGTAGAGGCAGGATTCATACATAGCTTTAAGAAGAGGTATGATAAAGCTCATGGAGCAGGAAGGACCGAGTAGCGGCCAGTGAAGAGGCGGGATCAGGAGCTGTGACACGACCCTTGCAACCACAACTAGGTGAGTACACTCCTAGAGCAACACTCCAGAATAAACCAGCTTTGCCAGCTCCTAAACATTCATTAATCTGACGGCCAGACTGAATTTTTTTCTTCTCACTGTCTTGGTCTGCAAGAAACCATTTGCTACGTGGGAAATTTTTTTTTTACGTAATTTTAAACCTCAATAATACTTCCCTCTGACTCTCACTCCCTCTCTCCTTCCTCCCGTGCCCAGTTAAGTGCCCAGTTGAGTGCCCAGTTGAGTGCCCAGTTGTCAGTGACTACACCTAGTGGAATGGGGTACTTACTACTGCGGAAATGCTTCATCTGTTCTGGAGCCCTTGAGGATATTCTCATTGTTAATGCCGAGTTTGCCAGCATTAATTAGCCCAGTGGCACCCCAGTGGAATACGAATGCATTCTCTTCAAATTATATATATATATATATATATATATATATATATATATATATATATATATATATATATATATATATATATATATATATATACGTATATATATGAAATCTATCCATTCTATCACTTTGTAGTAGTCATATAATAGGGTAGCAGCACAATACAGATGTATTCAGTTTAAAAAATTACTTTCTTCTTCCTCTCTCCCTCTCTCTTTTCTTCCTTCTAAAGTAAATGAAGAAAGAGGTGGCGTGTGGTGCTATGTTTGGAAGGTTCCTCTCAGAAATAACCACTGTGGTACAGGGATTTTAAAGCCAATTTTGAATATTGTTTACGAAGGTTAAGACAGTTTTGTATTCCCTTGGTTAGTACCGACAGGATGCGAGAGAGAGGTTGAGGAGGGAGGGAGGAAGAGAGGGGTGATAGGAAGGGACGGGGGTTAAGAGAATGGAGGAAGGAACCGAAGTGGCTGAGAAAGAAAGGAGATAGGAAAGCAAAGAGTGAGAGAAAAATTGACTTTCTAAACATCATTTCCTCCTATATAAACATTCTCTCATCTCCGGTTTTCCTTGATGGGAAAATTAAACACAATTGCAGTATAATGTGGTCCTTTATTGACAACGTTTCGCCCACACAGTGGGCTTTATCAGGTCACTGTGTGGCCGAAACGTAGTCACAAAAGGAAAACGTACAAAGGAGGATGATAAAGATGCTCCCATGTATCAGGAATCTCTCCTACGAGGATGGACTGAGGGGCCTAAATCTGCACTCCCTAGAAAGGCGTAGAATTAGGGGGATGTGACTGAGATGTATAAATGGGAAACGGGAATAAATAAAGGGAATATAAAAAAAAGTGCTAAAAATATCTAACCAAGACAGGACTCGCAGCAATGGTTTTAAGTTGGAAAAACTGAGGTTCAGGAAGGAAATAGGAAAGCATTGGTTTGATAACAGAGTTGTGGGTGACTGGAACACACTCCCGAGTAGCGTCACTGAAGTTAAAACATTGTGTAGTTTTAAAAATGGGTTAGGGATTCGAAAACTAACCCAAAAGATTTTTCCAGGTTTATAGAACAAAAGTTAGAGAAAAGATAGGTCCCCTTAAAAATAACTCTGGGCATCTTACTGCCATGGAGAATGATATGTGCTCGATTTTTAACAATTATTTTCAGTTTTCACAGAGGAAGACACTAGCAATATCCCAGTAATTAATTTTTATAGTGGGATTGAAGAAGATAAATTATGTAATATCATAGTCACTAGCGATATGGTTATGAAACAAGTAGACCGACTGAAACAAAATAAATCCCAAGGCCCTGATGAGTTTTTCAAGGGTTCTTAAGGAATGCAAAATGGGACTTTGTGAACCATTGACTAATATTTTTAATGCATCTCTTCAAACAGGTGAAGTGTCTGATATGTGGAAGATGACCAATGTAATTCCTATTTTTAAAGCAGAGGGCAAGTCGTTACCGTCAAATTACCGCCCAATAAGCCTAACCTCAATTATAACTGTTATTATAAGAAGCCATCTTGATGAACATAATTTGATTAATGATACTCAGCATGGATTCACGAGGGGCCGTTCCTGCCTATCTAATTTATTAACTTTCTTCAGTAAAGCTTTTGAGGCTGTTGATAACGATAAAGAATTCGATGTTGTTTACTTGGATTTTAGTAAGGCTTTTGATAGAGTACCGCACCAGAGACTGTTAAAGAAAGTGGCAGCTCATGGCATTGGGGGAAAAGTGCTGTCACCAATAGTAAGCAGAGAGTGTGCATAAATGGGGTTAAGTCTGAGTGGGGATCTGTAACAAGTGGCGTTTTAGGCCCATTGTTGTTTATAATATATATCAATGACGAAAATACGTGTTTGGAGGTCTCTGGATGTTTCGCCAACGTATTATTTGCTGCAGTCATTACAAGGGATTGTGTATACCCCTGCAGAGGAGTGAAGCTTGTCCTGTCTATTACTGGTGATGTCCTTGATGGTGGTGGATGTATAGGTAGATTCTTGGAATGAGGTATTGGAAAATATGTTGGAAATGTGTTTGGCAATGGAGTTGGTGGGGAGGACTATGTATCTCCTCTCGGCAGTGTCTTCTCTGGGTGTGTTAAAGATGTTTAATGCCCGTCGTCTGCAGTCTCTAATGAAGTGACGAGGATAGTGAAGTTTAGAAAATACCTGTTCAATTAGAGAGCATTCTTCCTCAAGGAACTCGCTGCTGCAGATTCTGAGTGGGCGCAGGAAAAGTCCTATAATTATCATTAGAGACTGAGAGAAAGGGTGAGAGAGGGAGGGAAGGATGAAGGGGAGATCAAAAGAGGGGTGAAAATATTTAATATCTCACACCAGCGACCAGACAAGGAAAACATCGACATATCCACTCCTTTGAAGTCACTCCATGTTACTCTACATCGTCTTTCTGTAAATATGGAATATCTGCCCCACACGGTGTATATATACTTTCTTGTCTCAGCTACGTCACAGGTGTGTTCTTGCACCTAACATCATATGACATCATTAACGTGAATCATTGATTCGTTAAGGTTCAGCAGATGTTAACTGCACTAGGGTCATTACGTCTTCATGTCACCTGTACACCACCAGTCAAGGATACTTCAATCCATAAAATTGGTATTAATGTGTATAAGCGGGGATATACATTTCCTGGTGTATTTACTGTGTGAACCAAGATTTTCAGTCAGGTTAAGCGCCGTGAGGTCAGTCAGTAACTGGGTGGGTGATCTGCCTGGGTTTTCTGCTTCTAGTCACGGGTACAAAAGTCGTATACAAAAAAATAGCTCTGAATGGCCCTTACGACTTAAGCACATCCCACGCTTCTAAAATATTAATAAACATGAAAAATGCATTAAAGATCCAAAACAGTTCCTTTACTTTATTTATTACTTAAAAATACCTACTAATGACTTCAGATTTAGATCTCACAGGTGTTTAATGAATTTTTTTGTAATGGGTTGAGCAAGACACTTTTTAAGATTAAATAATATCAGGTAAGCTATTCAGTTCTACGAATGAGTCTAAACACAGTAGTGTATATTTGTACAGCGGTTCTGATTGGTTCAGACGGGGTTATTCACAAATTTATACTCAAATCCAGAGTGGATTTCCAATAATATACATCACGGGGCAGAGGCCTACCATGGACCGTCATCCCTGACACTACTGAGGGCGAGACATTGTTGTTTTTGAGGCGGAAGTTCTGTCGTCTTATTTAATGTCATCTTTTATTTCTATGGAATGGACGGGAAGGTAGTGGAAGGTCTCGGTTCTCCATAAAATCTACACTTTAGGAGCGAAACCTAAATATGGGTGTATTGTTTCAGCCATAGTATTGTGTTTTCTTTATTCTTGAAGGTTTCTATCCCATGATCAAGAGCTGACTCAGTGACATCAGTGACTAGCACTCACGTCAGGAGTCTTATTTCTACTGGCAAATTATATACTGCTGACACCATCTACTGGCCCATGGTGGGCCACAATAAACTATTCCCACTCACGTTGGATTGTGGCATTGGGTTTAAAGCTTATCGACCGTACGATGATCAGTAAAGCAGCATGTTATTTGTCAAAGTCTAATACTCTTCTGTTCTTATGTGACTGGGAATCATGACGGACGGCCATGGCATGTTGAAAACTTGTCACTGTCAGTAGTGGATGACGGTCTGGGATCACGAACACCTTGTAGCACAGCTGAGGTCTCCTCTCTCTCTCTCTCTCTCTCTCTCTCTCTCTCTCTCTCTCTCTCTCTCTCTCTCTCTCTCTCTCTCTCTCTCTTCTCTCTCTCTCGTCATTCTGGACACAAATGGAGTCCCAGCCACAGCTTTCTTGCAATTGCAAGTCCACTACTATACGGATTCAGCAATCAAAAATGAATTTCATTGTTGCAAAGGAGAACTATTACACAGACACAGACAGACAGACAACACACACACACACACAACACACAGAGCTTATCGAGCAACCCCATAGGTTTGGTCCCCCCCCACACACATTATGAAAATTTACACTCAACATATGCAACGCAGACGGGAAAACCTCGCACAGAGGATGACGTATGACTCCACGGCATAATATCACTGTGCATAATAACTGCAGTTGCAACAGAAATGTCATTTATCTTCACCTTGCAAGCCTAGGCTCAATGTTGCAAAGTTTTCCGGTGGGAGACTCACCAATTCTCGCCTGCAACAATGCACCACACAGAGAATTATTACCCCGACCGTAAAGCTGTAGTGACGGCGCAGTTTTGTCTTTAGTTCTCCTGAATAACGAAGTCAGTGTCTTCCAGGTTATAGTTTTTTACACAGTTGAATTTACAAGCTAAGAGCTGTTATCTCACCTCAGTCTATCTCACAGCTCCAGGCCTTAAACTATACTACCAACCCCCAGGATGCAAACCACAAGAGTCAGCTTGCACCAGGGTACCTACTTACCTGTGCCGGGGAATTAAACTATCTTTGACTGGCAGTGAACAGGTCACATGCAGCCTTAATTACCCTTTTGTGAAGTCGATAGGGTTTAAACTCAATTAACCAATGAAACCCAATTTAATTCAATTAACCGTGACGTTACAACCAGCTGTGTCCAGAATGCACGCCATCTGTGCACGAGCAAGAACACTAACCCTCTCCCACACCACCCCACGTAACAGGTATTAGACATGTCTGTGACCTACTAGACATGTCTGTGACTGATTAGACATGCCTGTGACTGATTAGATATGCCTGTGACTGATTAGACATGCCTGAGACTGATCAGACATGCCTGTGACCGACTAGACATGCCTGTGACTGTTTAGACATGCCTGTGACTGATTAGATATGCCTGTGACTGACTTCTACGGTTATAGTACAACTGGAACCCAGTCTTTTCCCTGGAGAGCCTGATCCACCAGACTATTGATGCTAGTGTTCCGCGGGGCCATACAGTCATTACATCAAAGCTGATAAGGTAGACACACTAAGCTGCCTGAGGTTACACAAATCATAAAAAGTGTGTATTTAAACACAAAGGAAAACAACAGTAGTGATACGTCTGGCAACACGGGAACTCGGTTGTACCAGGAAGCGTTCAAATCTACACAAGTTTCATTCGTGTTAAGAGAATGATTTGCTAATTAAATAAATGCTAATTAATATCGTTTGCGCTCACCTTGCGACAAATCCTTACGTCAGTAGTAGACAGCGAGCAAACAAGTACATGACAGATGCATGGAACAAGTACATGACAGACGCATGGAACAAGTACATGACAGATGCATGGAACAAGTACATGACAGACGCATGGAAAAAGTACATGACAGACGCACGAAACAAGTACATGGCAGATGCATGGAACAAGTACATGACAGACGCATGGAACAAGTACATGACAGATGCATGGAACAAGTACATGACAGACGCATGGAACAAGTACATGACAGATGCATGGAACAAGTACATGACAGACGCATGGAACAAGTACATGACAGACGCACGAAACAAGTACATGACAGATGCATGGAACAAGTATATGCCAGGCACATGGAACAAGTACATGACAGGCACATGGAACAAGTACACTACAGGCGCACGAAACAAGTACATGACAGACGCACGAAACAAGTACATGACAGACGCACGAAACAAGTACATGACAGACGCACGAAACAAGTACATGACAGACACATGGAACAAGTACACGACAGACGCACGAAACAAGTACATGACAGACACACGAAACAAGTACAGACAGAGCACGAAACAAGTACATGACAGACGCACGAAACAAGTACATGACAGACGCAGAAACAATAAATGACAGACGCACGAAACAAGTACACGACAGACGCACGAAACAAGTACATGACAGACGCACGAAACAAGTACATGACAGACGCACGAAACAAATAAATGACAGACACACGAAACAAGTACATGACAGACACATGGAACAAGTACATGACAGACGCACGAAACAAGTACATGACAGACGCACGAAACAAATAAATGACAGACGCACGAAACAAGTACATGACAGACACACGAAACAAGTACATGACAGACGCACGAAACAAGTACATGACAGACGCATCGAAACAAGTACTGACAGACGCACAAATAAGTCTGACAGACACACGAAACAAGTACATGACAGACACACGAAACAAATAAATGACAGACGCACGAAACAAGTACACGACAGGCGCACGAAACAAGTACATGACAGACACACGAAACAAGTACATGACAGACGCACGAAACAAGTACATGACAGACGCACGAAACAAGTACGTGACAGACGCACGAAACAAGTACATGACAGACACACGAAACAAGTACATGACAGACACACGAAACAAATAAATGACAGACACACGAAACAAATAAATGACAGACACACGAAACAAATAAATGACAGACACACGAAACAAGTACATGACAGATGCATGAAACAAGTACATGACAGGCACATGGAACAAGTACATGACAGACACATGGAACAAGTACACTACAGGCGCACGAAACAAGTACATGACAGACGCACGAAACAAGTACATGACAGACGCACGAAACAAGTACATGACAGACGCACGAAACAAGTACATGACAGACACACGAAACAAGTACATGACAGACACACGAAACAAGTACATGACAGACACACGAAACAAGTACATGACAGACGCACGAAACAAGTACATGACAGACGCACGAAACAAGTACATGACAGACACACGAAACAAGTACATGACAGACACACGAAATAGCCTAAACTTCTATTCTTTATTACGAAACGGGTGTAATGAACGCTATTTCGTAAGTGTTCGTCACGGTCTTCCGTTCGTTGTATAAGAGAAGCTTCACGGCTCAATTTAATCTGGTGGCCCGTAGCCTGGTGGCTAAAGCTCTCGCTTCACACGGTGAGCTTCCGGGTTCGATTCCCGGTTAGGGTTGAAAGATCGGACGTTGTTTCCTTACGCTTGTTGTCTATGTTCACCCATCAGTAAAATAAGTACCTGGGTGTTAGTCGACTGGTGTGGGTCGCATCCTGGGACAAAACTGACCTAATTTGCCCGAAATGCTCAGCATAACAAAGGGCTTTCTATATATGTAGTAGTAGTATTACGTGAATTTATGCTGGTTGTGAAGTATACATTAGTTTCCCCTTGCATTCAAAGTTTGTGGCAGTCTCCAGGTTCCCGTTTTCTGATGCTGTTTTTACCGTGACCTCCATTTTCTATAGCACTCTGCAGGAAGTTCTCACTATCTGTTGCAGCCTTTTACGGAATTACTTTCTCGCAACCCCTTAACCCTTCGCTTCTTCTCATCTTGTAAATCAGCCAGGAGTTACAATCATAAGCATAATTTTTAAAAGGGGGTGGAGGGGTAAGCCAGCGGAAGGCCTCGGTCAGATGACCAAACGCTCCAGCGGCGGGTCATCAAATAACTAACACCCGCGTCAGGAAACACTTGACCTGTTTCCTGACGAACCTTACCTAACCTCATCTTGTAAACCTTTAAACCTTGCGCAGTACGATGATCATCTCACATAGTATTCACTATCCTCTGTATTTGACTGAAGAAGACAGTTGTGCAGGTGAAACGTGTCTTAATCATCCACGTTTCGGCCTCTTCCGCAGGTAATTTGTCCCTGGGATGGACGTGTGTGGCCCACTGATGGCCATGCAGGACGCCTTTCATATCTTACCAAGCAAACAAAAGAATACATAAACTAACCTCAAAGAACAATCATTTCAGATTTAGATTATTTTATTTATCTGTAAAGATTACAATATGTTGTTTACATTTATAAGACAATTACAAAGATGGCCATTTTTATTCACAGGATTGAAAAACCCAATGCCTGGCAAAATGTCTCTGTCATTAAAGATACCCAGGTGTCACACGTGTGTTAAATACACGTGTGACATCTGGGTGTCTTTAATGACAGACATTTTACCAGGCATTGGGTTTTTCAATTCAGTGAAAAAATACTGGAGATAGATTTAAATAGGTAATTTGAGGTAATCAGTCCCTCAGGCTTGATAGGAGGGTATCAGTCCTTCAGTCTTGATAGGAGGGGATCAATCCCTCAGCCTTGATAGGAGGGGATCAGTCCCTCAGCCTTGATAGGAGGGGATCAGTACATCAGTCTTGATATGAGATCAGTCCCTCAACCTTGATAGGAGGGAATCAGTCCCTCAGCCTTGATAGAGAATCTATCCCTCGAACCTTATATATCAGTCCCTCAATGCCTGATAGATGGAATCAGTCCTCAGCCTTGATGAGGGGAACAGTCCCTCAACCCCTTGATATGAGGGAATCAGTCCCTCAACCTTGATAGGAGGGAATCAGTCCTTCAGCCTTGATAGGAGGGAATCAGTCCCTCAACCTTGATAGGATGGGAATCAGTCCCTCAACAATGATAGGAGGGAATCAGTCCCTCAGCCTTGATAGGAGGGAATCAGTCCCTCAACCTTGAAATCCTTAAAATCCCTATACCACTTTTCTGAAGCTTCTCTTATCATATCTTGACGTGTTTCCTTACACCTGTTGTCCTGTTCACCTAGCAAGCAAGTAGGTACCTGAGCGTCAGTCGACTGGTGTGGGTCGCATCCTGGGGGACAAGCTTGAAGGACCCTCAATGACACACTGACTTGGGTTATCCTGGGTGGCTTACCCTCCGGGGTTAAAAACCCGAACAAAATCTGTTCTTAAAGAGAACTTTAAATTTATCTCTACCGTAACAAATGTAACTTACTTTAGCACTATGTAACTTAATGTAACTTCACTATTACACAGGATAAACTAAAGTAAATATCTTGATTATTACTTAGGGATAAACTAAAGTAAAATGTTGCTTCAATATTAAACAAGGTAAACTAAAGTAAATGTTGCTTTATTATTAAACAAGGTAAACTAAAGTAAATGTTGCTTTATTATTAAACAAGGTGAACTAAAGTAAATGTTGCTTCAATATTAAACAAGGTAAACTAAAGTAAATGTTGCTTTATTATTTAACAAGGTAAACTAAAGTAAATGTTGCTTTATTATTAAACAAGGTGAACTAAAGTAAATGTTGCTTCAATATTAAACAAGGTAAACTAAAGTAAATGTTGCTTCAATATTAAACAAGGTAAACTAAAGTAAATGTTGCTTTATTATTAAACAGGGTAAACTAAAGTAAATGTTGCTTCAATATTAAACAAGGTAAACTAAAGTGAATGTTGCTTCAATATTAAACAAGGTAAACTAAAGTATATGTTGCTTCAATATTAAACAGGGTAAACTAAAGTAAATGTTGCTTCAATATTAAACAAGGTAAACTAAAGTGAATGTTGCTTCAATATTAAACAAGGTAAACTAAAGTATATGTTGCTTCAATATTAAACAGGGTAAACTAAAGTAAATGTTGCTTCAATATTAAACAAGGTAAACTAAAGTAAATGTTGCTTCAATATTAAACAAGGTAAACTAAAGTAAAATTTCTTGGGTTGTTTGGACTTCCTCAGTCACCAACGGAAAAGAAAAAAAACCGACCCTTTGATGTTACGTTCAAATGTATGTTTGTTTGTCCCTCTCTCTCTCTCTCTCTCTCTCTCTCTCTCTCTCTCTCTCTCTCTCTCTCTCTCTCTCTCCTCTCTTTCCCCAAGTCTGTGGACAATAAAAATCTTGTTACAGTAAGTGCTCTATTATGCATATTTTTTTTGAGTGATCTGAGAAGCACACGTCAGGTTTCTCGCTACAAAGACACACATCTGACAACACTTTTCTGTCTCAAAACAAAAAAATTAACATTAATAAACAATGAAAAATGAACAAATTAACAAGATAACTGTATGACGACTACCACTACTACCATTACTATCCCCACCACCACGACCATTACTATCCCCACCACCACTACCATTACTATCCCCACCACCACTACCACCACTACTATTACTAAAATACCACCACTACTACCATTACTATCCCCACCACCACTAATATTACTAAAATACCACCACTACTACTATTACTAATACTACTACTACTATCACGACCACCATCACTACCACTACTACTATACTACTATCCCCACCACCAGCACTACTACTATCCCCACCACCACCATCACCACCACAACCACCATCACCCCCACCATCAACACCACCACTACCACCATCACCACCACCACCACCACCACTGCTCTATATCCCTTGAAATACTCAACATTGTTCCAGGTTATAATTCAAACATGGTATTAAAAACACTGCGGAGCCTCGTAATTAAAACACTCGTCTATTATTCTCTCCAGCGATGAACATTTTTTACCTGTATTTTAATGTAGCCATTTTTAAATTAAATCGCCCCAAGAATAATTTCCAAAATGTTTATATTGCGTGTATTAACGGATTAATATAAACTGTTTATATATACGTGGGAACATTAGTTGGCAGAAAACTCAGAAGTCAATTGTCCTCAAAGATTTGTTAAGTTATACCATGAATTAAGATCCTGGACTTCACTCTTAAATTACGATATTTAACCCCGTTATTAAAGCTTAATAAACACTGCCCTTAGGGCTGCAATATTTAACATTGTTATGGAAACTCAATGAGGAAAATCTTGTGTTTTCGTCATTTAAACTGAGCTATTTAATTTGTGTAATGAAATTGACCTTTAAACTCTCTCTTGCTGACTGGTGTTTATGTATAGTATTTTGTTCTGTTGTCGCTGTGGTTTTAGTGCTATGTGTTATTATTCGTTATGTAGTGTGTTATGTGGTACTCTTGTTTTTATGTGGTTATTGTGTGTTATGTGGTATTCTTGTGTTATGTGGTTATTGTGCGTTATGTGGTGCTATTGTGTTTTATGTGTCTTTTTAGTTATTTGTATTTATGCATTATCGTTTTGTGGTTTTATGGTTTATTTGCGCTATGTGGTGATATTTATTGCAATGGTGTTAGTGAGAGTAGGATGGTCGTGGTGGATGGTCGTGAACCGGGCCGCGGGGGGCGTTGACCCCCGGTACACCCTCCAAGTTTTCTCCGGGTAGACTCTTCCGTTCTCCCTCACAGGTGGTGCCAATGTTGGTGGTGGTGGTGGTGCTCTTCATAGCATGTTGGGGGCCCCTCTTGGTACTCAACATGATGCAGGCGTTCACACTCGTGCCCCACATAGACCAAAACACTAAGAACGTCAAGACTCTGCTGGACCTCCTGTCTTACTTCAACAGGTGAGGTGTGTGTGTGTGTGTCAACACAAAAGACTAGATATTATATCTCTTCACCGCATCATTAACCTCTAATTCACCATCTTCCTAAACCCTCATAAGGGAAGGTGTTTATCTCTCAGCGTGAGATGAAAACAGTTTTGAAAATCGGCAAGATAAAGAACTGAACACTTGTTCAACATTTGGTAATGTTTATTAAGGCAACATTCCTCCAGCCAGTGGCTTCCTCAGTCCCAAATACAGAGAAGAACACAGAAAGATGAGTGTAATGATTCCCAAATGCTGCACAAGTGTCACATTCTTCATCTCTCAGCGTATATATACCCGAGAGGTGTGTGTATCTCTCAGTATATGCTCTCCAAGAGGTATCTTTTAAAGTATACACACCGAGAAGTGCGCAGAACAGTCACTGAAAAAAAAGAACTTCAAAGCGCTTTAGTGAATTCTCTTAATAGTTGTTCTGCATATTATATCACTTGTTTACTTTATTATTATTATTATATTATTACTGTGTACTGGCTACAAAAGTCTTAAAAATTCTCGTGTAGTAAGTAGGTTTTAAACTTAACAAATCAGCTATTAAATAGGTTTAAGGTGACATCAGACATTACCAGTAATTTTTTTAATGTTATTTTGATAACATTAAATTGAAATAATTTTAATCCTAAGAAGGGGTAGCAATAATGTTGAAGGATCAGTTATGGAAGGAAAAGAGGGAATATAAATGTGTAAATTCAAGGATTATGTGGATTAAAATAAGGGTCGGATGCGAAAAGTGGGTCATAATAAGCGTGTATGCACCTGGAGAAGAGAGGAGTGTAGAGGAGAGAGAGAGATTTTGGGAGATGTTAAGCGAATGTATAGGAACTTTTGAACCAAATGAGAGAGTAATTGTGGTAGGGGACCTAAATGCTAAAGTGGGAGAAACATGCAGAGAGGGTGTAGTAGGTAAGTTTGGGGTGCCAGGTGTAAATGATAATGGGAGCCCTTTGATTGAACTTTGTATAGAAAGGGGTTTAGTTATAGGTAATACATATTTTAAGAAAAAGAGGATAAATAAGTATACAAGATATGATGTAGGGCGTAATGACAGTAGTTTGTTGGACTATGTATTGATAGATAAAAGACTGTTGAGTAGACTTCAGGATGTACATGTTTATAGAGGGCTACAGATATATCAGATCACTTTTTAGTTATAGCTACAGTGGGAGTAAAAGGTAGATGGGATACAAGGAAAATAGAATCAGTAAGTAAAAGAGAGGTGAAGGTTTATAAACTAAAAGAGGAGGCAGTTAGGGTAAGATATAAACAACTATTGGAGGATAGATGGGCTAGTGAGAGTGTAGGCAATGGGGTCGAAAATGTATGGGGTAGATTTAAAAATGTAGTGTTAGAGTGTTCAGCAGAAGTTTGTGGTTACAGGCGAGTGGGTGCGGGAGGGAAGAGGAGCGATTGGTGGAATGATGATGTAAAGAGAGTAGTAAGGAGAAAAAGTTAGCATATGAGAGGTTTTTACAAAGTAGAAGTGATGCAAGGAGGGAAGAGTATATGGAGAGAAAAAGAGAGGTTAAAAGAGTGGTGAAGCAATGTAAAAAGAGAGCAGATGAGAGAGTGGGTGAGATGTTATCAGCAAATTTTGTTGAAAATAAGAAAAAGTTTTGGAATGAGATTAATAAGTTGAGGAAGCCTAGAGAACAAATGGATTTGACAGTTAAAAATAGGAGAGGAGAGTTATTAAATGGAGAGTTAGAGGTATCGGGAAGATGGAGGGAATATTTTGAGGAGTTGTTAAATGTTGATGAAGACAGGGAAGCTGTGATTTCGTGTGTAGGGCAAGGAGGAATAACATCTTGTAGGAGTGTGGAAGAGCCAGTTGTGGGTGTAGGGGAAGTTCGTGAGGCAGTGGGTAGAATGAAAGGGGGTAAGGCAGCTGGGATTGATGGGAT
The DNA here is from genome assembly GCA_009830355.1 of Cherax destructor. Lineage (NCBI taxonomy): Eukaryota > Metazoa > Arthropoda > Malacostraca > Decapoda > Parastacidae > Cherax > Cherax destructor. The sequence goes on along the minus strand of WNWK01000666.1, from coordinate 110,249 downwards.
AAAGATAGAAATGTTAAAAGCAGGTGGGGATATAATTTTGGAGTGGTTGGTGCTATTATTTAATAAATGTATGGAAGAGGGTAAGGTACCTAGGGATTGGCAGAGAGCGTGTATTGTTCCTTTGTATAAAGGCAAAGGGGACAAAAGAGAGTGCAAAAATTATAGGGGAATAAGTCTGTTGAGTGTACCTGGTAAAGTGTATGGTAGAGTTATTATTGAAAGAATTAAGAGTAAAACAGAAAGCAGGATAGCAGATGAACAAGGGGGCTTTAGGAAAGGTAGGGGGTGTGTAGACCAAGTGTTTACAGTGAAACATATAGGTGAACAGTATTTGGATAAGGGTAAAGATGTTTTTGTGGCATTTATGGATTTGGAAAAGGCGTATGATAGGGTAGATAGGGGGGCAATGTGGCAGATGTTGCAGGTGTATGGAATAGGAGGAAGGTTACTGAAAGCAGTGAAGAGTTTTTATGAGGATAGTGAGGCTCAGGTTAGAGTGTGTAGGAGGGAAGGGGACTATTTCCCAGTAAAAGTGGGCCTTAGACAAGGATGTGTGATGTCACCGTGGTTGTTCAATATATTTATAGATGGGGTTGTAAGAGGAGTGAATGCAGGGTCTTGGCAAGAGGTGTTGGGCTAAAAGATAAAGAAGCAAATACAAAGTGGGAGTTGTCACAGTTGCTTTTGCTGATGACACTGTGCTTTTGGGAGATTCTGAAGAGAAGCTGCAGAGGTTGGTGGATGAATTTGGTAGGGTGTGTAAAAGAAGAAAATTGAAAGTGAATATAGGAAAGAGTAAGGTGATGAGGATAACAAAAAGAATAGGTGACGAAAGATTGGATATCAGATTGGAGGGAGAGAGTATGGAGGAGGTGAATGTATTCAGATATTTGGGAGTGGACATGTCGGCGGATGGGTCTATGAAGGATGAGGTGAATCATAGAATTGATGAGGGGAAAAGGGTGAGTGGAGCACTTCGAGTCTGTGGAGACAAAGAACCTTGTCCATGGAAGTAAAGAGGGGAATGTATGAGAGTATAGTTATACCAACGCTCTTATATGGGTGTGAAGCATGGGTGATGAATGTTGCAACGAGGAGAAGGCTGGAGGCAGTGGAGATGTCATGTCTGAGGTCAATGTGTGGTGTGAATATAATGCAGAGAATTCGGAGTTTGGAAATTAGGAGGAGGTGCGGGATTACCAAAACGATTGTCCAGAGAGCTGAGGAGGGGTTGTTGAGGTGGTTTGGACATGTAGAGAGAATGGAACGAGACAGAGTGACTTCGAGAGTGTATAAATCTGTAGTGGAGGGAAGGCGGGGTAGGGGTCGGCCTAGGAAAGGTTGGAGGGAGGGGGTAAAGGAAGTTTTGTGTGCGAGGGGCTTGGATTTCCAGCAAGCATGTGTGAGCGTATTTGATAGGAGTGAATGGAGGCATATGGTTTTTAATACTTGACGTGCTGTTGGAGTGTGAGCAAAGTAACATTTATGAAGGGATTCAGGGAAACCGGCAGGCCGGACTTGAGTTCTGGAGATGGGAAGTACAGTGCCGGCACTCTGAAGGAGGGGTGTAAATGTTGCAGTTTTATAACTGTAGTGTAAAGCACCCTTCTGGCAAGACAGTGATGGAGTGAATGATGATGAAAGTTTTTCTTTTTCGGGCCACCCTGCCTTGGTGGGAATCGGCCGATGTGTTAATAAAAAAAAAAAATAACATTTAGTTGTGTGTCAATGAGTTACAATGAAAATCCCCCAATTATCTCAATTATACTCATTATACTTCTGATGGTAATTCTCAAAAAAAAAAAAAAATATCAGTGGCTGAATTAGCGCAAAATTCTTCGAATTGTGAAACGAATTAAAGAAAAATCAGTGTGATAATTATGAAAATGTGTCTTTACTGCTTTTTCTATTATGATTTTTTCACGTACATAAGAAGTGACTCGTTGATTTTCGTTCACCGCGTCACGTACGATGACCGATGTTAAATTCTTGTACGTTTGTCAGTGGGAAGGTGGGAGAATGTTTGTGTAAGCAGCTTGTTGCTTCAAGCAAGCAGACAGGGAGGCGAGCAGACAGGAAGACAAGCAGACAGGATGGTAGCCAGATAGGAAGATAACCAGATGGGAAGACAAGCAGACAGGAAGATAACCAGACAGGGAGGCAACCAGACAGAACAAAACGTCTTCACAGATATAATCCTCAGGGCAGCAGCATCATCCTCCTCTCTCAGCATCTGTGTTTTTATCCCCCTGCTCATCACAGTTAACGAGACACCGTTGAACAAAACACCGCCACACTTTACCTACCGTTAAAACGATTTCGTTTCGCGGCGGCCTTCATCCCACGAATGTAAAACAAGCTTTAGCGCCAGTAATTAGACAGGGAGGCAGCGAGTCTGTCTGGTGATTAGCAAAGGAATCATGGAGCCTTGTCCAGGTCTTGAGGTAAATGACTCACACAAGCCAGGCGTTTCCGAAAATTGGACGAATTAAGAAAATTATTTTTAACGTATCCGGAATAATTCGCAACGGTAAGGTGACCCGAGAAAGAAGAAACACTTTCATCATCACTCATTCCATTGTCTTCCCAGAGGTGTGCCTACACTACAGTTTAAAAAACTGCAATAGTGCAGGCACTGTACTTCTCACCTCCAGGACTCAAGTCTGGCTAACCGGTTTCCCTGAATCCCTTCATGTTACTTTGCTCACACTCCAACAGCAAGTCAAGTCACGAAAATCATTTGCCTCCACCCGCTTCTAACACGCTCACGCACGCCTGCTGGAAGTCAAAGTTGAAGTTAACTTTCGGGGACGTTTCGGTCCTTCCTGGACCATTATCAAATCACGGCCATGAGAAAGATGGAAATAATGTAAAAATGAGATGAGGTGAAAGGTCAGTAGATAGCCGGGAGTGAGGTGAAACGTCAGTAGATAGCCGGGAGTGAGGTGAAACGTCAGTAGATAGCCGGGAGTGAGGTGAAGAGATGAAAAAGTCAAGATCAAGACAAGTCACGAGTGTTGACCTTCGTTGAATTCCGGATCCTATTGAATCTCGTCCATAAAATCGTTACCTTACAACTGCTTAAGAATAATACTCTTGTTACTGCATCAACCAGAGAACAGATTTCAACGCCTCACTAATCAGAAGCGTCAGTATAACCAACTACACTGAGTGGTCTTTTCTGAAGGACATCTTTCTGGTCCTTAGCCCACTCTCATGGTCTTGTAACTAAGACCAAATGCGTTTATGGAATTTATTATGGTATTTAATGCTTCTTAGTATCTGGCATAAATCTCATATTGCATTTTATTCATATACCGGTGCCCCGGTGGCCTGGTGGCTAAAGCTCTCGCTTCACACACGGAGGGCCCGGGTTCGATTCCTGGTGGGGTGGAAACATTTCGACGTGTTTCCTGTTGTCATGTTCACCTAGCAGCAAATAGGTACCTGGGTGTTAGTCGACTGGTGTGGGTCGCATCCTGGGGGACAAACTTGAGGTTATCCTGAGTGACTAACCCTCCGGGGTTAAAAATCCGAAGAAAATCTTATCTTATCTCATAATTTAACATTCATATATATGTACTTAAATTAATAAACAGAAGAATGAGTGGGGACTCAAACCGTGGTTCTAGCATGTAGCAGGCCCAATGCTCTACCACTGAGCCACGAAGCTTACAATAGGAAGATTTTTGCAGACAGCACTTCTGTGACATGTCTGCACCAGCGGCACCAACTGTGATCCTACGGTCTCTCCCCTCAGCCCCAGAAGCTTTCATGGTACATCTATAATCATACCCCTCATAGTCATGAAGTCCATAAACTCAACATAAGTCGTCATGAACCACCAACGTTTATTCACTTTAATGTGAAGGTTAGGTTAGGTAAGATGTGATAGGAAACAGGACATTTGATGACCCACAGCTGGAGTTTTTGGTCATCTGACCGAGGCCTTCCACTGGCTTTCACCTCCACCACTTAAAAAATTATGATTACAACCACTTCATTTTTCTTTAATGAGAAGTAGCAATGATTGGTGGATCCTGGCGTGACCTTGCGCTCTGGATCCTCGATGTCTGAGTCAGTCAGGTTGAGTATCATGTTGACTGGCTGCCTTCTTTTCATGTTGACCGGCGGCCTTCTTTTCATGTTGACCGGCGGCCTTCTTTTCATGTTGACTGGCTGCCTTCTTTTCATGTTGACTGGCTGCCTTCTTTTCATGTTGACTGGCTGCCTTCTTTTCATGTTGACTGGCTGCCTTCTTTTCATGTTGACTGGCGGCCTTCTTTTCATGTTGACTGGCTGCCTTCTTTTCATGTTGACCGGCTGCCTTCTTTTCATGTTGACTGGCGGCCTTCTTTTCATGTTGACTGGCTGCCTTCTTTTCATGTTGACTGGCTGCCTTCTTTTCATGTTGACCGGCTGCCTTCTTTTCATGTTGACTGGCTGCCTTCTTTTCATGTTGACCGGCTGCCTTCTTTTCATGTTGACCGGCTGCCTTCTTTTCATGTTGACTGGCTGCCTTCTTTTCATGTTGACTGGCTGCCTTCTTTTCATGTTGACTGGCTGCCTTCTTTTCATGTTGACCGGCTGCCTTCTTTTCATATTGACTGGCGGCCTTCTTTTCATGTTGACTGGCGGCCTTCTTTTCATGTTGACTGGCTGCCTTCTTTTCATGTTGACTGGCTGCCTTCTTTTCATGTTGACTGGCGGCCTTCTTTTCATGTTGACTGGCTGCCTTCTTTTCATGTTGACTGGCTGCCTTCTTTTCATGTTGACTGGCGGCCTTCTTTTCATGTTGACTGGCTGCCTTCTTTTCATGTTGACTGGCGGCCTTCTTTTCATGTTGACCGGCTGCCTTCTTTTCATGTTGACTGGCTGCCTTCTTTTCATGTTGACTGACTGCCTTCTTTCCACTCATTCTTCAACGCGAGATTCGTTGATTCAAGTGAATGAGAACGACCATTTCCTTCATTGGAAAGTTTGGAAAGGGAATTGTAGTGAGTGGGTTTGATGCGTTGAGAACATTTAATTATTTACCGATAAGCAGCGCGTTACTGGTATGAGAGACCTGGGGGAGAAGATGCAAGGTGCACCTCACCCTGGACACACTTCCAGGTACTTTAACCCCGCGACCAACTGATGCTTCTATTCATGTACCACTAAACACAGGCCATACTATTTCCATGCTAATTAGGTCGTGTTTGCCCTGAATAATTCAATTCGTTTCATTTACTCTAAATTCCTGATCTGCTGACTCATTCACCATTAAAAAAAAAAAATCTCACCAGAAATTTGCCTGGAAGCGTCCATTAATCTCCTCTAAGAGATCCCCCTTCCCTTCGCGTCATTTATCTTCAGCAGACTTTTAATGACTTGATAGAAGATGTCTTGATCATACCTACAACACTGGGAGATGTGCTCTTACTGAGTTGTATTCACGGGGGTCGAGTCTCAGAGCCGGTCTCTGCTGATTTAATCTGTTTGAGGTGTCTGAGTATTGCTAAATGATAGCTCCACGGTGGGAACAAAAGATAGTAAGGTATCCCTGCTAAATGATAGCTCCACGGTGGGAACAAAAGATAGTAAGGTATCCCTGCTAAATGATAGCTCCACGGTGGGAACAAAAGATAGTAAGGTATCCCTGCTATATGATAGCTCCACGGTGGGAACAAAAGATAGTAAGGTATCCCTGCTATATGATAGCTCCACGGTGGGAACAAAAGCTAGCAAGGTATCCATACTATATAATAGTTCCACGGGGGAAACAAAAGCTAGCAAGGTATCCCCTGCTATATATTTCCATGGAGTAAACCAAAACTAGTAAGGTATCTTTGATATATGACAATTACATTGTAATGGAACCTTGGAATAACGAAGGAAGTATACCTTAGAGTTGGGCTTTGAATCGACCTTAATTGACCTAAGAATCATCAACAATCCGAGAGACAAACGGCAGCTTTTAGCATACAGCGGATCGAGCCTGCATCATTCCTTGCCCTGAAAAGGTTCATTCTGGTTTACCATTTTAAATGCAGCGGAATAATGGACACGAGATAATGCAATAGCGAGATTTGTAAAAAAAAAAAAAATGGGTTAATGTGAATGCAATGGAGAGTGAAATTTCTCTGTTAAGGGGGACATCGCGTATATGGAAACCGTTCACAAAATCCAGTGTTTGTTAAACAGGAACAACAGATGAAAGGGCAGATGTCATTCCAGGAAGTTGTTGTTGCTCCTTTGTGCAACTGAGGGGCGCTGCAACGGGAGAAAATAGTGTGAGAGAGAGAGAGAGAGAGAGAGAGAGAGAGAGAGAGAGAGAGAGAGAGAGAGAGAGAGAGAGCTCATGAACTACGCCCAGCCACACATAAATCCCAACAAACCCACACACACATAAACCACGCCCCTCCCCGCACATAAACCACGCCCCTCCCCGCACATAAAACACGCCCACACAAATATTTTAGTCCCTAAACTTTATAAAACTTAATGAAACAAAAGTTTGAATTGTATTCTTCATCACACCCCCCCCCTCTCTCTCTCTCTCTCTAAGCGAGTACCATAATGTTGTGGGTCACATATTACAGCAAACTGGGGCAATATTTCAGACCTAAACTGTATTTCACCATTAGTCGAATTGCACTGAATACACACTGCGGTAAACACCCTGAAGAGAGAGAGAGAGAGAGAGAGAGAGAGAGAGAGAGAGAGAGAGAGAGAGAGAGAGAGAGAGAGAGAGAGAGAGAGAGAGAGAAAGAGAGAGAGAGAGAGAGAGAGAAATGACAATGGCTGCAATATGCTGCGTCCCCATTTCGCCTCAATTTACAATCAAGATTGGAAGACAGACTTTAGGCTAATCTCGGTCCTAGACCTGGAATGTGACAGGGCGGGCCAGAAGTCACACCAATAATAACAATAACAATAACAATAATAATAATAATAAAAATAATAATAATAATAATAATAATAATAATAATAATAATAATAATAATAATAATAATTTGCTCAGGTTAGGGTGTGTAGGAGAGAGGGAGATTACTTCCCGGTAAAAGTAGGTCTTAGACAGGGATGTGTAATGTCACCATGGTTGTTTAATATATTTATAGATGGGGTTGTAAAAGAAGTAAATGCTAGGGTGTTGGGGAGAGGGGTGGGATTAAATTATGGAGAATTAAATGCAAAATGGGAGTTGACACAGTTACTTTTTGCTGATGATACTGTGCTTATGGGAGATTCTAAAGAAAAGTTGCAAAGGTTAGTGGACGAGTTTGGGAGAGTGTGTAAAGGTAGAAAGTTAAAAGTGAACATAGATAAGAGTAAGGTGATGAGGGTATCAAACGATTTAAATAAAGAAAAATTGGATATCACATTGGAGAGAGGGATTATGGAAGAAGTAAATGTTTTCAGATATTTGGGAGTTGATGTGTCAGCGGATGGGTTTATGAAGGATGAGGTTAACCATAGAATTGATGAAGGAAAAAAGGTGAGTGGTGCATTGAGGTATCTGTGGAGACAAAAAACGTTATCCATGGAGGCAAAGAAGGGAATGTACGAAAGTATAGTGGTACCAACACTCTTATATGGGTGTGAAGCATGGGTTGCAAATGCTGCAGCGAGGAGGCTGGAGGCAGTGGAGATGTCCTGTGTCAGGGCAATGTGTGGTGTAAATATTATGCAGAAAATTCGGAATGTGGAAATTAGGAAAAGGTGTGGAGTTACTAAAAGTATTTGTCAGAGGGCTGAAGAGGGGTTGTTGAGGTGGTTTGGTCATTTAGAGAGAATGGATCAAAGTAGAATGATTTGGAGAGCGTATAAATCTGTAGGGGAAGGAAGGCGGGGTAGGGGTCGTCCTAGAAAAGGTTGGAGGGAAGGGGTAAAGGAGGTTTTGTGGGAGAGGGGCTTGGACTTCCAGCAAGCATGTGTGAGCGTGTTAGATAGGAGTGAATGGAGACGAATGGTTTTTGGGACATGACGGTCTGTTGGAGTGTGAGCAGGGTAACATTGTGTGAAGGGATTCAGGGAAACCAGTTAATTGATTTAGTTGGACTTGAGTCCTGGAAATGGGAAGTACAATGCCTGCACTTTAAAGGAGGGGTCTGAGATAGTGACAGCTGGGAGGGACTTTTCTCAGCTGTCGTATCTGAGCTCCTCTGCAAAGACAGTGATTATGTATGAGTGTGGTGAAAGTGTTGAATGATGATGAAAGTTTTTTATTTTGGGGATTTTCTTTCTTTTTGGGTCACCCTGCCTCGGTGGGAGACGGCCGACTTGTTGAAAAAAAAAAAAAAAAAAAATAACAATAATAATAATAATAATAATAATAATAATAACAATTATAATAATAATTACTATTATTATTACTGCTACTACTACTAAGAGTAATCCTTAGGATCTGCGTTTTTATCCTTAGTTTTCGAACCTACATCCCCAAGATTTAAACCCATACTCTCAGGTTCAGGATTGGAACGCACTTGCTAGGGGTTTCGATCCTACAAGTATATTATCTTTCAGCTGCATGAACCCGGTGGTGTATGGGTTTATGTCGAAGAACTTTCGTAAGGGGTTCAAGAGAGCACTGTGTTTCATCAGAGACTCTGATCAACAACACCTCCGCTCCCTCGACCAATCTCACACCCTCAGACAAGTCCCGAACAGGTGAGGTGTATGTGTGTGTGTGTGTGTGTGTGTGTGTGTGAATTTACTTATTTGTATCTACAGGGAGCAGAGCTATGTTCGTGGCGTCCCGTTTTCAATAATTCGCATATGTGTGTGTGTGTGTGTGTGTGTGTGTGTGTGTGTGTGTGTGTGTGTGTGTGTGTGTGTGTGGCACATACGTTTTTTAGTTTCCAATAGTTTAGCACCTACCACTTCCTCTTTTGAGTCATTCCACTGGCCTATTAATGAAAAAAAAATCTTGTATCCCTTCTGCTCTATTTTTTCCCTCAATTGTCAACTGCATCTTCTAAGAAGTCTTCTTTTATGTCTTGTTTCACATACTTTTAAAACCTGACATATGTTTTTTTCTCTTCCTTCTTTCAGCCAGAGTGACCATCTTTACTGTTTACAATCTTATGCCATAAGTCATATTTTTCAGCATTGGAGTCATTGTTTACACTATAATATATCCACATGTCTTTCTCAGGTATGGAGGCGACACACTCGCTACATATTTCAATTCTGGCCAAACATATGTTGTAAATAGCTTGTCTCCCAGTTTTCCATCCATATATTTCAAACAATTTTATAGTGTCAGTGTAATTTACGAGTTTCTCACAATATAATTTACATAATCATTAGGTGATATTTTGTTAATAATAAATCTTATTAATATTCTTCACATGACTTGCTTTCTCTTTCTTCTCTTATTATTATATGGCATTTATTATCACTAAATTTTATCATGCACCTATTACTGTTTATTGAGTGTATTTGTCTCTTCCTGTCATGATTTATTCATTATTATTTATTTTACCGAAATTTTTTTTTCATCGTCTGCAAACATATTTATATAGTTTTCTATTATTTTCTGGTAAACATTATTGGTAAACATTATTGGAACCAGTACAGATAGTTGTGGTACCCCACTGATGACATCTCCCCACGAGGAAATCTTTCCTCTTATAACTGTTCACAAATTTCTTTTCAAAAGAGTCTCTTATCCATTATAAAAAAAATTGTCTTGTGTTCCTCCAGCATTTTGCAGTTTTCAAATTATTCTTTCATGTGACCTCTTCTTAAAGACTGTAAACATGCCGTCAACTCATCCATTTCTTTCTCGATAAATTTTCATGGCTATGTGAGAATAACTTAATACATTTCACATACATGAATTTGTAGACCTGAACCCGAATTGTGTCCTAATTAGTAAGTTTTTGCTCTCCAAGTTATGTATTTCCTTTCCTCTAATGATTCTTTAACAGTTTTTTTGCAGCACTTGTTCGTAAAACTGGAGGATTGTTTAAAGTGTCTTGGCTGTCCCTTTTTCTAAAATTTGACGGAGTGTGTTATCTTTCATCCCTCTGGTAATTATCTCTTTTGCAGCGAGATTCTGATAAGAGTTCTGAAGTGGATAGCATTATCTTATATACATATTCTTGTAAAATTCGTCATGAAAGCCCGTCTGGTCCCTTTGTCTTCATCCCGTCTGGTCCCTGTGTTGTCTTCACCCCGTCTGGTCCCTGTGTTGTCTTCACCCCGGCTGGTCCCTGTGTTGTCTTCACCCCGGCTGGTCCCTTTGTTGTCTTCATACTGTCCTTACCAGTTTTCAGAGGTAATTTCTACACGGGACGGACGGACCTCCACGGGACATCCCGTGGAGGTTCTCTGAACCATTCATCTACAAATACAACCAGCCCAACATTATATATACTCATGTACTCCTTAAACAGGTAGATCTGTTTGTGTGCGCGAAACGTAGTCAATACTGCATCTGTGTTTATTTTTCCATCGTTTTGGTATTTTATACATTTCGCCTTCTTGACTTCTTATCGACCTCGTCTTCCATTACAGGTCTGGCCTCCGCAACAGCACTGACAATGACACTAAGGACGCTGCCAGGCTCAGGTAATTTGTTATATTAATTATTATAGGTACCCATAAACATATACGAAACAGAGTGGGAGGTAATCAGATCCTATCCAAGGGGAAGATAGCTCTAATTCCAAGAATCAAGAGCCCCTCTCAGCATCAAGGCACCCTCTTGTACAGTCTTGCCTGTTAAATTACTTCAGTTTTCACTAATATAAGATTTTTGTTTTGTATGTTTACGATCTAAGTCGATTATTTTATTGTTTCATGATAGAAATTGTTATTATTACCTTCGTGGAGGAGAGCTGAAACCGTAAGGGTCATATAGATATGATTCAAGGAAGGGAAGGGTAGCTATAAATTCCTAGATGAAAAGCCCTTCACCAGCATCATCCTTTTTCAGAAAGGATTTGCTAGCAAGATACAGTATTCTGTTTGTGGCATTTTAGTGAGACGACGTTTTGTCCACCAGGGACTTTATCAGTTATCCCTGGTGGGCGAAACGTCTCTTCAATAAAATGCCACCATAGTACCATACTTTATTATATTTCATAAAACTATCCGTGTAAAAAAGTCTTATGCAAAAAAGACACTTATTTACAGATCAGGTCTATACATTTTTAAAAAAAATCATATGGGTATCACGATAGTATTTATTTAACGTTTAATTCTGCAGAATAAGGTTTTACAACGCAAACATTTATTTTCTTCCAGGATTGAATACAGAAAGAGAGGAACAGACTCTGCGGAGCAGACTTTTAGGCCAGACGACCAACTTTGCCACATATAATTTCAAGCCGTCAAAACATTAGAAAAGAACAGCATTTGAGTAGGCCTACTGGCCCATGGCAGGCAGGTCCTTCTCAAACCCTGCCACTCGAACCTAAGTCAAACACTCTGCTCAAGTTTGAGGGTGAGAGCTACTAGTCAGACAATTCTTTTGGCTCTTACTCCAATGGATCACCAAGATTCTAGAGACCCAGAGGCTGAGGAAATAATCAGCGCTCGGAGGATCGAGCCTCCACTATTCGATGCCCTGAATAATCCTGTACAAGTTTACCAATTCATGGAATGCAGAATAATGGTCTCGGTTACATTCTTTTGATCTAATAGCGAATCTTAGTGACTCGTATGAGTGAAGCGTATGACTGAGCATTGTCCAGCGTGTAACACTGAGGTATAAACACTAAACCTGGTCAGATAAGAGTCATATTATGAATATTGTATATTAACAAGTTGATGGGGAAGGCACGTGTGCAATGCTTGGAATATTTGTTGACGTAACGATTAATCTGAGCTGCAGACTTCATCTGTTAAATATTGAGATGATTTACACTTATAGAGACGTCAATCTTGTAATTTATGAAGATTGAGACGCTTATGCAACATATGGGAATCTTTATTAAGGAAACGTTTCGCCACACAGTGGCTTCATCAGTCCAATACAAAGGAGAATCGTGAAGAACAGGAGGAGTTTGAGGTGGTCAGTCCCTCAACCTTTCCTCAATAAAGATACCCAAGTGTTGCATATGTGTCTAATTTAACAACTCGTCGGTTCTCTGAACCATTCATCTACATCATAGATGTGGCTAGTGGCCTGAGGTCCTTGAAGGGGAATTTCGCCCACATCAGCTACACCAGAAACGACGGACTCAAATAGTATAAAACACCGACGTAAACATAGACGCAAATACAGAATAATGTGATTCTGTTTATGACTTGATAAAACCCACTGTGTGGGCGAAACGTTGTCATTAAAGGAGGGCTTTATACCCCATCTCTTTTTTTTTCCACACAGACGGCATAGCACTGCATTTCAGACACGTAATAAATTAAACCCTGAAAAATGCACTCCCTTAAAGATATAAAACAGGAGCATAAGACTCTGCTAATGGGTTTAACTGTTACACTGTGGAGGGTTTAACTGCTGCACTCGAGGTGTTCAACTGGGACCTCATTATCGATCTACTCAGTGACTCGAGGACTAGGTTCAAAGAGTTCAACTCCAGCTGTGAATACTTCAGTGAATACTGGTGTGGTTAAGCTTATTATTTATTATGTTCAATAAGACTGATAATAATATTACCAGGTTGTCTCACGAGTGGAAAAATAACTGAAGAAAAAAGATCGAACACGGTGCTATGAACTCCGATGAACAGTTGAACTGGTGTTCAACTTGTTAAATTTGAACAGATTAGGGAGTTCTGAGTGGAACAGGAACACTTTAGTGAACGTGTTCACTCTCTGCAATGAAAGTGACGGGATGAAAATTGTTCATTGTGTTTTTTTTCAATCTTGTTGTAACCTCATTACTGAAAATAAAAGCATAATTGTTGTTCAACGTGTTCACTCCCAGTGATGAACACAGGTGGAATGTCTCGGGGGAGAACACTCCACCTTTCATCATTACTTCTGTCACTATAATTTTATTAAAGTCATAAAAATTACTAGTAATAAAAAAAACAAGATAATCAAATGTTTTAATAACCACAAATTTCGTTTATAAACACATATATATATATATATATATATATATATATATATATATATATATATATATATATATATATATATATATATATATATATATATATATATATATATATATATATATTAAAACAACCACTATGAAAAATAGAAGATTCCAAGCGCTTCGTGACTACTCACATTATCAAGGAACTATGATAGTTCCTTGATAATGTGAGTAGTCACGAAAGCGCTTGAATTCTTCTATTTTTCATAGTGGTGTTTTGCATATTTTGATATCACCTGTTTACTGTGATCTTTTTGCTATATATATATATATATATATATATATATATATATATATATATATATATATATATATATATATATATATATATATATATATATATTTCTGGTTATTTGTCACCCCTCAAGAGTCCCGTAGTTGAGAGTTGGGGTTCGAATTCCAGTATTTTATTTTAATTGTTATATTCCTTTATTGACGAATTTTCAAAATAATCTCACACACACACACACACACACACACACACACACACACACACACACACACACACACACACATACACACACACACACACACACATACACACACACACACACATACACACACACACACACACACACACACACACACACACATACACACTCACACACTTCTCATCTTATAACGACGTAAGTCATCGTACCATCTGCATCAATACAAGAAATTAACAAGGATGGTTACTACGCTGGCACCAGCAAGACACACTGGCACCAGCAAGACACACTGGCACCAGCAAGACACACTGGCACCAGCAAGACACACTGGCACCAGCAAGACACACTGGCACCAGCAAGACACATTTGCAACTGAACTATAGCTTGCATTGCAAGCAAGAAAGTTTTGAATAACCATAATTCATGTAAGTTGATAAAAGTTCATAGATAGTTTATTTCTATAATAAAACAAAGTTCGCCCCCCCCCGTCCCACCATCGAGCTTCGTACTGCGGAAAATCACATTTGAGATCACTTGAGATCATTTGACAGTTATTACCAAAGGATGACTCGAGTCTAGAACACGTTCACAGCATAATGATATCAACGAGATAAAGTCAGCTGATCAAATGAAAATGTGGCCCACAGATGGCTCCAACACATCCTGTTCCCTACTTGTATGTCTCAATAATAATAAGGGGGGGGGGGGGGGGGGGGGGGGGGGGGGGGGGGGGGGGGGGGGGGGGGGGGAGCTTCGTACTGCGGAAAATCACATTTGAGATCACTTGAGATCACTTGAGATTATTTACCAAAGGATGACTCGAGTATGGAACACGTTCCTACAGCATAATGATATCAACGAGATAAAGTCAGCTGATCAAATGAAAATGGTGGCCCACAGATGGCTCCAACTTCATCCTGTTCCCTACTTGTATGTCTCATAATAATAAAAATGCTTTCAAATGAGCTGATGTAGGTAACAGCTCTTAGCTTGTCAATAAAGTTAGAAATCTTGACCCAAACCTTCTTAGACCCTGTGTAACAAAAAAAAAAAAAAAAAAAAAAAAAAAATATAGCGATAAATCTGGCACTTCTGACCAGGTTAGTTGTGCTGATTATAAAGTGAAGATCTTAACGCTAGAAACATCATCACTGGCTACGTCAGTAATGCCAGATTTATCGCTACTTCGTAGTGCCAGATTTATGGCTACTTCGTAGTGCCAGATTTATCGCTACTTCGTAGTGCCAGATTTATCGCTACTTCGTAGTGCCAGATTTATCGCTACTTCGTAGTGCCAGATTTATAGCTATTTCGTAGTGCCAGATTTATCGCTACTTCGTAGTGCCAGATTTATCGCTACTTCGTAGTGCCAGATTTATCGCTACTTCGTAGTGCCAGATTTATCGCTACTTCGTAGTGCCAGATTTATCGCTACTTCGTAGTGCCAGATTTATCGCTACTTCGTATGTGACTTCCGCAGAACGAAGCTACACGAAATGGACTTTGTTTTTATTATAGGGAATCTTTCTTAAGAACTTTCTTAAACTTACGTGAAGATCTTAACGTTGTAAACATCGACAAAGATAAAAATCTTCACCCCGAAATGCTTTCAAATGAGCTGATGTAGGTAACAGCTCTAGCTTGTCAATAAATTGAAATCTTGACCCAAACCTTCTTAGACCCTGTCAAAAATATAGCGATAACGCACTCACCAGGTTAGTTGTGCGATTATAAAGTGAATCTTAACGCTAGAAACACATCACTGGCACGCAGAATGCCAGATTTATCGCCCACTTAGTGCAGATTTATGGCTACTTCGTAGTGCCAGTTATCGCTACTCGTAGTGCCAGATTTATCGCTACTCAGTGCCAGATTTATCGCTACTGAGGCCAGATTTATCGCTATTTCGTAGTGCCAGATTTATCGCTACTTCGTATGCCAGATTTATCGCTACGTAGTGCCAGATTTATCGCACTTCTAGTGCAGATTATCACTTGTAGTGCGTTTATCGCTACTTCGTATGTGACTTGCAGAACGAAGCTACACAAAATGGACTTTGTTTATTATAGAATCTTCTTAGAACTTTCTAAACTTACGTGAAAATCTTAAGTTGAAACACGCAAAGATAAAATCTTCACCGAGCGAGACGCGATTTGCACGGGGATGCTGTTCGTCTACGCAACACAATTATTGCACGCAACACAATTATTGCACGCAACACAATTATTGCACGCAACACAATTATTGCACGCAACACAATTATTGCACGCAACACAATTATTGCACGCAACACAATTATTGCACGCAACACAATTATTGCACGCAACACAACTACTGCACGCAACACAATTTTGCATAGAAAATACAAACTCTTGAACTTTAAGTGAGGGAGGGGGAGGGAGAGAGAGGGAGGGGGGAGGGAGAGTGGGGGAAGGGGAGGGAGAGTGACATTACGCTCATTTTTTGCGAGCATTATGACAGTGTTGCCTCATTACGCAAGGTCTGTCAGTCCCCCCTAAACACACACACACACACACACACACACACACACACGTTTGATCCGCACACAGTTTAAAGAACGGGGAGGACAACGACTCGCGTAGCCAGAAGAAAGTGAAGCCAGTAGCGGCCAACGGAAAGGCGGGGCCAGGAGCTGAGACTCAGCCCTAACAACCACACTAGCTAAGTACAGCTTCACTATGAATAAATACAGGAAAATTTCGTTCACTAAGTGCACTGGCACCGAATCTGATTCTCTCCCATGCGAGTTTAGCGCATCCCCAAAGTTCGATTCGTAATTAAAACCACTAGTCAGTCTGCACGTCACCTGAAGCGCTAAACTCGCTTGGGCATAAAAATGGACAAGAGTTATATATATTTTTTTTATATATATATATATATATATATATATATATATATATATATATATATATATATATATATATATATATATAAAGAGAACGTTTAGGCTTTACCCCATAAAAAGAAGGATGGAATAAAACCATAAAAATCAGGAAATAAAGAAATCAAATTACAGTAGATATTGTTTTATCAAAACCTTTAATAAAAAAAGTCGTAAACAATAGCAAAATACGAATAAGAAGGACAATCAGTGTTCAAGTATGTGAGTGAGACACAATATGCATTTGATGGTATTTATAGAGAAAACGTTTCGCCCATCAGAGACTTTATTAATCCATGGATCGGTAAACCCGTGTGGTTCATTCTAGCTTATGGATTGGTGGTGGAGGTTCGAACCTCCGTTCACTATTTGGAAGCAAAACGACGTTTCGGCTCAGTCCTGAACCAAGTGGCGACTTGATAACGACACAAGAAGCAACCGAAACATCAATTTAGATTCCAGATCCGGTGACTGAATCACCGTCAAAACAACACCTATAATTCTCCTCTCCCGTGTCACATGAAATTATATATGATCGTCAATAACGGAAGCATTTATTGAAACTTATAAAAAATAGTCGATTATTTAGATTTTCAATTGAGGCCCTCTTCAGCAGATACAAAATTGGGAGAAAACAAGTATATAGAGAGGAAGAATGGACAGTTCCTTGTATAGTGGATTGATGGTTGACGCCTAATTGATGTGAGGTACGCCGCTTCTTAAGGGGCTTTGAGGTGAGGAAATAATGAGGATATAAAGCAATAATAATAATAATTATTATTATTATTATTATTATTATTATTATTA
Organism: Cherax destructor; assembly: GCA_009830355.1. Classification (NCBI taxonomy): domain Eukaryota; kingdom Metazoa; phylum Arthropoda; class Malacostraca; order Decapoda; family Parastacidae; genus Cherax; species Cherax destructor. The sequence goes on along the minus strand of WNWK01000666.1, from coordinate 93,052 downwards.
TTATTATTATTATTATTATTATTATTATTATTATTATTATTATTATTATTATTATTATTATTATAGTAGTAGTAGTAGTAGTAGTATTTTTTTTATTAATTTTTATTTGACCTGACATTTAATAGCATGCACAGTCTTATTCTTGTATAGAAGCCTGATTAAATCCTGGGCAGGAAGGCCTTGTTTTTTTTTTAGGGCATATTTCGTAATCACATCTAATTTTTCAAATTCCTTTCTAAATGTTGAAACGTTTACGGCCTTACTTCACTGAACGCACCTTCAATGAACGCACCTTCACTGAACGCACCTTCAATGAATGTTCCTTCACATGAATATTAATTTTCATTAACGAAATTGTCCCTTTCCCCGACTGACACCGTGTTGTGCAAAGCTCTCCTGAGTGTACCTACCTGAGTGATGTGTTGTGTGACTGTACCTACCTGAGTGATGTGTTGTGTGACTGTACCTACCTGAGTGATGTGTTGTGTGACTGTACCTACCTGAGTGCTGTGTTGCGTGACTGTACCTACCTGAGTGTGTGTTGCTGACTGTACCTACCTGAGTGATGTGTTGCGTGACTGTACCTACCTGAGTGGTGTGTTGCCTGACTGTACCTACCTGAGTGATGTGTTGCGTGACTGTACCTACCTGAGTGATGTGTTGCGTGACTGTACCTACTAGAGTGCTGTGTTGCGTGACTGTACCTACCTGAGTGCTGTGTTGCGTGACTGTACCTACCTGAGTGCTGTGTTGCGTGACTGTACCTACCTGAGTGCTGTGTTGCGTGACTGTACCTACCTGAGTGATGTGTTGCGTGACTGTACCTACCTGAGTGCTGTGTTGCGTGACTGTACCTACCTGAGTGATGTGTTGCGTGACTGTACCTACCTGAGTGATGTGTTGCGTGACTGTACCTACCTGAGTGCTGTGTTGCGTGACTGTACCTACCTGAGTGCTGTGTTGCGTGACTGTACCTACCTGAGTGGTGTGTTGCCTGAGCTGTACCTACCTGAGTGATGTGTTGCGTGACTGTACCTACCTGAGTGATGTGTTGCTGACTGTACCTACTGAGTGCTGTGTTGCTGACTGTACCTACCTGAGTGCTGTGTTGCGTGACTGTACCTACCTGAGTGCTGTGTTGCGTGACTGTACCTACCTGAGTGCTGTGTTGCGTGACTGTACCTACCTGAGTGATGTGTTGCGTGACTGTACCTACCTGAGTGCTGTGTTGCGTGACTGTACCTACCTGAGTGCTGTGTTGCGTGACTGTACCTACCTGAGTGCTGTGTTGCGTGACTGTACCTACCTGAGTGATGTGTTGCGTGACTGTACCTACCTGAGTGGTGTGTTGCGTGACTGTACCTACCTGAGTGCTGTGTTGCGTGACTGTACCTACCTGAGTGATGTGTGCGTGACTGTACCTACCTGAGTGTTGTGTTGCGTGACTGTACCTACCTGAGTGATGTGTTGCGTGACTGTACCTACCTGAGTGATGTGTTGCGTGACTGTACCTACCTGAGTGATGTGTTGCCTGACTGTACCTACCTGAGTGATGTGTTGCCTGACTGTACCTACCTGAGTGGTGTGTTGCTGAGTGTACCTACCTGAGTGTGTGTTGCTGAGTGTACCTACCTGAGTGGTGTGTTGCCTGAGTGTACCTACCTGAGTGGTGTGTTGCCTGAGTGTACCTACCTGAGTGCTGTGTTGCCTGAGTGTACCTACCTGAGTGCTGTGTTGCGTGACTGTACCTACCTGAGTGCTGTGTTGCATGACTGTACCTACCTGAGTGATGTGTTGCGTGACTGTACCTACCTGAGTGCTGTGTTGCCTGACTGTACCTACCTGAGTGCTGTGTTGCGTGACTGTACCTACCTGAGTGCTGTGTTGCGTGACTGTACCTACCTGAGTGATGTGTTGCGTGATTGTACCTACCTGAGTGCTGTGTTGCGTGACTGTATCTACCTGAGTGATGTGTTGCGTGACTGTACCTACCTGAGTGCTGTGTTGCGTGACTGTACCTACCTGAGTGCTGTGTTGCCTGACTGTACCTACCTGAGTGCTGTGTTGCGTGACTGTACCTACCTGAGTGCTGTGTTGCGTGACTGTACCTACCTGAGTGCTGTGTTGCGTGACTGTATCTACCTGAGTGATGTGTTGCGTGACTGTACCTACCTGAGTGCTGTGTTGCTGACTGTACCTACCTGAGTGCTGTGTTGCGTGACTGTATCTACCTGAGTGATGTGTTGCGTGACTGTATCTACCTGAGTGCTGTGTTGCGTGACTGTACCTACCTGAGTGCTGTGTTGCGTGACTGTATCTACCTGAGTGATGTGTTGCGTGACTGTACCTACCTGAGTGCTGTGTTGCGTGACTATACCTACCTGAGTGCTGTGTTGCGTGACTGTACCTACCTGAGTGCTGTGTTGCGTGACTGTACCTACCTGAGTGCTGTGTTGCGTGACTGTACCTACCTGAGTGCTGTGTTGCGTGACTGTACCTACCTGAGTGCTGTGTTGCGTGACTGTACCTAACTGAGTGATGTGTTGCGTGACTGTACCTAACTGAGTGCTGTGTTGCGTGACTGTACCTACCTGAGTGATGTGTTGCGTGACTGTACCTACCTGAGTGATGTGTTGCGTTACTGTACCTACCTGAGTGATGTGTTGCGTTACTGTACCTACCTGAGTGATGTGTTGCCTGACTGTCAAGACTCCGGTCAGTGGCCCCTTTGTATACTATACGCTGAGTCCCAAATCTTGTACGGGATTCTGTAAAATAAATCCCAAATCTTGTACGGAATTGTATACAATAAATCCCAGATCTTGTACGGGATTTTGTAAAATAAATCCCAGATCTTACACGGGACTCTAGATAATAAATCCCGGATTTTGCACGGGATTCTACACAATAAATCCCGAATCTTGCACGGTACTATGTATAATAAATCCCAGGTCTTGCACAGGACTCTACACAATAAATCCCGGATCTTGTACCGAATTCTCTACACTTTTCGGGTCTCATAAAGTCTAGAGATGTGTTTTATTTATCCTTCAGATGACGCACTAGAAATCGATATGTTGACTGTTGGACGCGTGAGAAAGTGGATATCATGGGACGTGTGGGGAGGAAGGGGATATCTTGGGACGTGTGGGGAGGAAGGGGATATCTTGGGACGTGTGGGGAGGAAGGGGATATCTTGGGACGTGTGAGGATGATGGGGATATCTTGGGACATGTGGGGATGATGGGGATATCGTGGATTTCATAAGATGTGAAATGAGATGGTGAATTTCTATTGAGTAGAAGATGGTGACATATTAATGTGATGGAAATAGTGACCCTACCTTCCTCCGTCCCTCCTTCTCTTCCTCCCACACTCCTTCCATCCTTCCCTTCCTCCTATTCCTTTCACTTACCTAATCTATCACACCTCCTATCCTTCCTTCCCTCCATCTCGTCTACCCTCTCTCCCTCCCTCCACCTCTCCAACACTCACAGGGTGATGGATCATTCTGAAGGTGATAGTTCCTCTAATCAAAACGTCATTTTTTTTACATAGGGTTTTACAAGGTTAGATTAAGAATTCTTAACATTATTGACAAGCTAAGAGCTGTTACCTACATCAGCTCATTTGAAAGCATTTTTATTATTATGAAACATACAAGTAGGGAACAGGATGAAGTTTGAGCCATCTGTGGGTCAGCAATTTCATTTGATCAACTGACTTTATTTCGTTGAAATCATTAGGCTGTGCGAACATGTTCCAGACTCGAGTCATCCTGGGAATAAATGATCTCAGATGCAGTGATGTTCTGGAGAAGATTACAGAGTGAAGTTGCTGCTGGCTGCCCGTCTTGTGGTGTGAAGCTCACTTCTCGCTGTCCTCGGAGATGCTGGTAACCATCTTATAGTACCTGCTGCGGGAGATGGTGCAAGAGTGGGCTCAGATAGTACTCGCCTAGTTATGGTTACAGGGGTCGAGTCTCAGCTCCTGGCACAGCCTCTTAATTGCATTAGACATGTTTCACTAACGTCACTACTTTTTCCGCCCTATCGTAACTATCTTATAACTGTGTATAGTGTCTATACACATTTACAGGTCATTCCACTTTCTGACCTCCCTAAGGCTGGACAAGCACTTCCTGACGTTTCAGATGCTTGTTCTGCATGTTGTTTTTCTTTCTGTTGCAAGAACATATAAGATCACAAATAAGCTTTACTGATCCCTACCAACATTCAGAATAATCTTACTTTTAAACTCTGAGTATTTCTTAAAATTTCTCATTCCTTCAATATTTTCTGTTCTGTTTACGTGGCTGATCTATAAAATGGATCGACGAAGCTTTTGGTGGGCGAAACGTTGCCTAGTGTCTCTTTTATTTATATTTTGACATTATATACCTTTTCGCGTGACACCATTGACGCCGCTATGTTTTCTTTACTTATTTCTTACCTCTGGTGGTGGTTGAGTTTTATTCGTCAGGAAACGGAACCAGTACTTCCCCGACACTGGTCTAGGTCATACGATAAACCCGCTAACTGGAGCTTTGTTCCGGTAAGCTAACCTTCCTCTAGCTCACCGGTCCATCCCTTGAAAATTAAAAATCACGTCATGATTCCATAAAGCATGGGATACCATGATGACCTCCCAGCTCTGTACGGTCCTCAGGTCTGACATAGCGAGAGCGGAATAACACGCTGACGACTGTCATCTCCGGGCAAGACGTTCTGGGCTATTGCCTTCCACTCTCAGAATGAGATTCTTGAATGGCTATTGATGGAGCCTGGCATTTGTCCTACATTTGCCACGCCTTTAAAAATCTCGAAGCTCAATACAAAGACGTGGGACGCGTGTTAGACAGTGGTGCTCCCTAGATATTCAATCAAATATTATTTGTTTATTTTTAGTTTATTCAGTGCTACTTCCGGTAATACTACTACCACTTTATTATTATTATTATTATTATTATTATTACTGTTACACCTGACTCGCCTTCTAACTTTGTTTCCCCTTCTTACCGAACTCTTTACCGATATTCTCAATAGTTTCTCGCTCAGTTAATACTTGATAATAGTCCAGAAATGACCGAAATATCGCCTGAAGTTTTCTTTCCAAAACGTGGGCTAGGCATTGACCAGCCCCGCTGTTTCGACTTTTAATCGTCAAAAAAAAAAAAAAAAAGAATGCTAAAAAGTTATATTTTATTGGACGAATTGGAATCCTTGATAATTATTCACTAGTCAGCTGAAATAGTTTTAAAATATGCTAGTTGTTTTAAGACAGTGAAAATGATCTAGTTGTTTTTAGACAGTGAAAATGAACTAGTTGTTTTTAGACAGTGAAAATGAACTAGTTGTTTTTAGACAGTGAAAATGAACTAGTTGTTTTTAGACAGTGAAAATGAACTAGTTGTTTTTAGACAGTGAAAATAGTTTTTAGATCTGCGAAACTTGGATGAACGATCCATAAGAGATAGAAGAAGCCACGGTGCCCCGTGGCCTGGTGCAAGACCTCTCGCTTCACACGGTGAGGGTCCGGGTTCGATTCCCGGCGAGGGTAGAAACATTGGACGTGTTTCCTTACACCGGCTGTCTATATTCACCCATCAGTAATAATGGGTACCTGGGTGTTGGTGTGGGTCGCATAATGGGACAAAACTGACCTAATTTGCCTGAAATATTCAGCATAACAAGGGGCTTTCTATATATTAGTATGTTATTGATGTCAGCTAGGACTGTATACCTTGTACATGTACTTGTAGAAATTAAATTATTATTATTATTATTATTATTATTATTATTATTACTGAGTCCTTTCAGTCAACTGTATATCTTGCTAACTTAGAAAGATTTAGGCACCTTACCAACAGCTTTCTGGACTCTGTACGTAGTATATGTTGGCCCAAGTTGAGTATGCAGCACCAACATGGAACCCCCTCACCCAAACAAACACGTCCCGAGTCTAGAGGAAGTTCAGATTGTCGCTGCATTTCATGAAATCCAGATCGGCAGTGGATCATTCGGTGTATGGAGTGAGCTGGCGAGAGGAATGGGGTGGGCCGCTGGGAGTGAGAGGGCCACACAGCGATGGTAGGGCCACACAGAGAAAGTGGGCCACGCAGTGTAGGTGGGCCACAGCAAGTGGGCGGCCGCGGGCCACGCAGAGTAGGTGGTATATTTTTCACAACGTAATATCACATGGCTTACATCCCTTGATTAAGGGGATGACGATGAAAAGATATTTTGATGACGGAGGGGAGAGAGAGAGAGAGAGAGAGAGAGAGAGAGAGAGAGAGAGAGAGAGAGAGAGAGAGAGAGAGAGAGAGAGAGAGAGAGAGAGAAAAGAGAGGAAGGGGGTGGTAACCAAAGATTATCCAGTGAATTTATTAATCCGTGACTCGATAAAGGTACAAGTAAATACGTACTAGTAATTAGTTACTAGTAAACAGATATTAATAAATAGGTACGATTAATCAAGCTATAACACACCCGAGGCAAAAACAAGATACAAAATTTATAGAGGAAACAATAAAATACAAAATAAAAAGAGTACAGAATATTCCGGCATTCACAGGGCGAAACATAGCATGAAATACCCAGTGTCTTACCACAGCACTGGCACTGGCACTGGCAGCTCAGTGACATCCAAGTCCCTCCAACAGTGCACACAGACGCAGACGAGTCCGGGGTCAGAAGAGTTCAGGGCTGTAGGTCAACACATGAATCACATTAAATATCCAATGGGGAAGGGATGTACGAGGGTATCCAGAAAGGGAAATTCGAGTCCTACTTGAGTGTGAGAGTTGAAAGTTCTGCTCGAGGGAGAGTTTAAAGCCCTGAGCACCAGCTGAAGGTCGGGGGGGAGGGCGACTCTTTATTGACAGTGGGACTAACTGGCAATTTTCAACCCACATAATTTCACCCATTTACACTCACTCATTTACGCCTTCACATTTACACTCACTCATTTACTCACTCGCATTTATACTCATGCATACAGTTTGCAAGAAGATAATAAATACGTACATTTCAATGTATATTTACACGATACTTGCAATGTACACCGTCGAGTCGCATTCAGTTATATTAAGCAAATATTTGCACCCAGGATGCAAATTGTTAAAGAGGCTTCGAGAAAAATATATTGATCCAAGTTATTTCCAAAGACCGAAAATTTATTATTTATATATATATATATATATATATATATATATATATATATATATATATATATATATATATATATATATATATATATATATATATATATATTGAAAATGTTTGTTTTAAGCAAATATTTCATTGGAATTTTGCATTTCAAGATTCTGTTTGCAAAATTTTATTTATTACTACTTGTCCTGCTACTGCTACGACTACTGATACTACTACTATTTCTACTACTACTACTACTACAAATATTTCTACTACTGCTACTAGTACTACTACTACTGCAGAGTGGCCTGGTGGAAAAAGCTCTCGCTTGCTTCACACGGTGAGGGTCCGGGTTCGATTCCCGGCGAAGGGGTGGAAACATCGGACGTGTTTCCTTACACTGGTTGTCTATGTTCACCCATCAGTAAAATGGGTACCTGGGTGTTAGTTGACTGGTGTGGGTCGCATCCTGGGACACATCCAGAAATGCTCAGCATAACAAGGGCTTTCTATATAGTAGTATGTCATTGATGTCAGCTAGGTCTGTATACCTTGTACATGTACTTGTAGAAATAAAGATATTATATTATTATTATTACTGCTACTACCATCACTACTACTACTACCACTACTGCTACTACTCCTATTACTACTATTGTCACTACTGCTACTACTACTACTCGAACACGGGAGTCAAAATACATGTCAGCAGGTGTCTACCACTTAGCCATAAAGATCCCAGATAGCGAGATCATTCAACTTGCAACATACTATAGACTTTGGAATGTTCTTCACTAATCCCATTGATTCAGAGTACCATGATAACAGTTACGATTTTGTTTATTCACGTTTCAATATAACCCCACACAAAAGGCCATTTAATTTTCATTACCCACTTGGTAATGAAAAAAAATTCTCCCGTGGGTTGATTCATGGCCAACTCTTTAATAGGAAATTGCAGAATTTGGGTCAAGTTATAATGGGGTCCGGTTACAAGTGGCATTCCTCAAGCATCAGATTTGGGTCCCTTGTTGTTTAATAATGGAAATTTATATCCATGACAAGGGAATAAAAGTGAAAATTTGCCGACGATACCAAAAGGACAGATTCAGAGGACACCACTGAACTTCAGGAAGATTTGACAAACTAATGTCGTGGTACGAAAAGAGGCAGATACACTTCAACGTGGAAAAGTTCGAAATATTGCAATCCTTGGGAATAAAAATAACCCTCACACTTATAAACTGGTTGATGCAAACCATACCACGGGTGGGGTTCGAACTCGCGGTCAGATGCGAAGCTCGATCGTACAGAAAGTCAATGGATCTCCAATTGTGTCGATCAGTCTGAAACAGTTTATTCGTTTAAGGGGCTCCAACTGGAATATGTTCCTTCTGTCATCCGTCGATAAAAAATATGGGATCAGCAGTGGCATTCTGAAAGTTGACCTTGACTCAAGTGCTGAATCTTCCTCAGTTGACCCATAAATCACGTTTTCTTTCCCCAAGTCTGGCAGGAAATTCACCCAAGTAATGACTACTGTCTTCCTTTGAAGAAAAAAACACAATTAACCTAAATGGCTTCCCAATTTTTACCCCAATTTTGTTTGAAGAGTTTTCTGGAAGTTTGAAATTGGTTAGGGCGGCGCTGGACGGATTAAAATCAATGGTCACGCGGATTCCGGAAGATTAAAAAGACTTTTATTTCTCCAGCAATACTTCGTACCCTGCTGCTTGGAAAGGCTTCTTAGTTGAAGCACTTGTAGCTACCCTCGGGTACACAAACTCACGTCTTCCTGGTCGGAGACGTGAATTTGGTTCGATCCTAAATCGTCAACACGTAATTTAAAAAAAAAAATAAAATAAAACCAGGAGCAATATGACCCAAACGTGTTTAGCGCTTCCCCGACGGTGTGGGGTCACTGTATGAGGTCAAGTGTTGTGGGTAATGCGTAATCCCACATCTAGGATTTCGGTAATTCCTTGTATCAGCTCTTTCAGAGGATTTGATTAGAGAATCACTGTTCTAAATCAGCTGATTAGAGAACGATTGGTCAAAATTAGTTGAATTACGCTTCCTGATTGGTTGAGTTTCTTTTCAAAATTGATTGAATTTACGTTGCCGATTGATTAGTGGGAGAATTCCTGTTCCAGATTGATTAGCGAATCAGTGTACCACATTAGTAAAACTACTTTTCCAGACCGAGTAGCGAGTCACTGCTCCAGATTGGATGATTAGAGAACCCCTGATCACATTAGCTGAATTACTGTTCCAGATTAGTTGCATAACTGCTACAGATTAGCTGAATTACTGTGTTCCAAATTAGCTGAATAACTCTTACAGATTAGTTGATTAGAGAATTTACGATTCAGATTGGTCGGAGTACTGTTCCAGATTGGTTGAATTTCGAATAATTTTTTCAATCTAGTATAAAGAAAGACTTGCTCATTGAAGTAAGTGAGTTGAGATTGACGGGAGACACACAAACACACACAGAGAGGCTTGAATGTGTTGTGTTTTTGCTTGCAAATGGAACGTTTGTGTGTGTGTGTGTGTGTGTGTGTTCCCACACACGTGTGGGAACAACTGGTGTCTTACTAAGAACAATAAGCATAAGAAATGGAGCAGTGAAAGTGTAGAGTGAGAGTGGAGGAAGGCGTGGGACGAGGTTGCCCTCTCTCTCTCCACAACAATACACGCAGGAATAACTTACGGCTTCACTTTCAGTTTCCAGCAGCTGTTAGCTTTTTAGCTCATCTGGTCGACCGCCAGAGACCAGATGGCTGGTACAAAGATGCAGTCCCCGCGCTCTCTTCCTAGCTTGGCTGGTACAAAGATGCAGTCCCCGCGCTCTCTTCCCAGCTTGGCTGGTACAAAGATGCAGTCCCCGCGCTCTCTTCCCAGCTTGGCTGGTACACTTCTCACAACCGAAAGCACCTGGGTTTAATTTCCAGGCCCGGCGCGAAGGAGGAGCAAATCTAACAGCTGGCAGTATATATATATATATATATATATATATATATATATATATATATATATATATATATATATATATATATATATATATATATATAAAACATGATCTTCGATGGAGTGACTGATTCAGTGAACGAGTCATCACTGGACCTAGACCAGCCACGCACTTGTTCCAGGCACAGAGGCAGGTGGCTTAGCTTCATCTCATCCCGCATGCATCGACACAACTAGAGATTTTTACAATGTTTTACAGTGTTTGTGAATATTTCGCCTGCTCTTGCGAATTCCTAGCATTGTAAAAATCTCTAGTTGTGTCGATGCATGCAGGGGATGGATGAAAAGCTGTAAGCCACCTGCCTGAAAGCTGGCTGCCTTGGATCAACGTCTAGCGTGAGCTGGATGCCAAGGTATTGGTCCAGTGTGGTACGGTCGGTAAAGCACTGCGTTCCTGTCACAAGGTTCGTAGGGTCGAGTCTCCGTCGGCCAGAGATCAGTGTTTGTGAATATTTCGCCTGCTCTTGCGAATTCCTAGCTATATATATATATATATATATATATATATATATATATATATATATATATATATATACTGCGTGTGTGTAAGAGACAACACTCTGAAAATCAAAATATTGTACTTAATATATTTGACGTTTATAATTTTAACCCTAGCGACCCATCTCAAGGACTTTTCCTGACGATCCATCAAGTTACTGTAAGTGCAGAGCCCCAGGAAGGAGGGACTGGGGAGAGACGGTGTTAGGGGAAGATTAGGAGGGAGGGATAAAGGGGAGATTGGAAAAGACGTATTAGGAGGGAGGGATAAAGGGGGATTGGAAGAGACGTATTAGGAGTTATAGGAGGACGATAGTGAGGGACGAAGGATATAGAGAGAGATGTTGAAAAGAGAGATGGTGGAAATGTGTAGTATTGGGGGATATATAGGAATAACTTTCAAATTATTCCTTAATCTTTCTGATAGTCCGACGCTAACTCATTGAATTTCCTCATCTTTCGGATTCGTTAACTAGACTTTGATACCTGCAGCTTCCTGCAGTTACGAACTCACGCCAACAGCCATCAACCACCATCAACCACCATCACCATCAACCACCATTAACTTGACGAAATTCTCGTTGACATCCTGAATTCTCCCAGATCAGACTGAAAGATTTCCACACAATTAAATCCATCATGTTAGGTAAAAAAAAACCACAAGTGCATCTAATGTGACATTTTATTGTGGCAACGTTTCGCTCTTCAGGAGCTTCGTCAAGCAGGTAACTAAGCTTGACAAAGCTCTAACATATTATGGGTAATTGTACCAACGTTAGTACAATAAATCCATCATACGTGATGGAATGATACTGGGAAACACAGAGTTGTTGTTTCCACTACGTATGTATCATACAGAATAAAGTGGTAGCGCATTACTTATGTATCCAGTGTTGAAAATGGTATAAAATACAGTTGGGTATCTATATTGACGAAACGTTTCGCCTACACAGTAGGCTTCTTCAGTTAAATTCAGAGGCAGCAGGTGTAGTAGTGATGATGTAATCAGTCCATCAACCTTGGAGAAATAGTATTTGAGGGGGTCAGTCCCTCAGCCTGGAGAAGAGTTCATCTCCAAGGTTGAGGGACTGATTACATTATCTTCATTTCTGCTGCCTCTGCATGTGACTGAAGAAGCCTACGTTTCAACAAAGATTCCCAACTGTTGCACATGTGTCTTAATCATAAAGGTTAAAAAAATAGTCACCTCCACTATGACTATCACCACGACCACTGTCACTAGCGTCTCCTATACCACGGGTGGGGATAGAACCCGCGGTCAGTCATAAAACTCCAGACCGATGCGTTATCCACTGGGCCAGCTGGCTACAATAAGATACATCCAACTAGGTATATTTATACACCATAGGAAGGTTACCATAGGCCACCACTGTGACCACAAATGCAAGTTTTTACAGACGAATCTCCCCCAGCGTGGCCGTGACGAACTCTAGCTCAAATCCCCTCAAAGCAATCGTATCATTACGATTTCGTGAGTCTTTTCCAAAGCTGCTCTCAGAAATGCTCGAAGAAAGAATTTATAGCATGGAATGAAGCTGAAGGCGGCAAGAACACGTGAGTTACAGTCAATTTCCCTAATGTGCCCATATGAAAGTGCACCCAAATATTGGTTTCTCGTTCCAGGAAGGTTTTTTTTTTAAAGCCTTTTTTGCCTCCTTTTCTGCCAGCAGGCATCGAGATCTTGTAACCTAGTATGCAGAAGAGATACCACCAAAAATAAGACTGAAGAAGCAGAGAAGTTGAAGTAAAATATTTGCAGTGTTTTGTCACTGTGGCTTTAACAATAGTCTTGATTCCTGACATAAAATTGAAGAGCTGTACATATTAATTACATAAAAGGTATACACAATAATTATATACAAGTAAACTTATCAGGAGAAATGATGTTTACTTAGGTGACCGGGAGGTGTGAATTAGGATGTTTACTTAGGTGACCGGGAGGTGTGAATTAGGATGTTTACTTAGGTGACTGGGAGGTGTGAATTAGGATGTTTTCTTAGGTGACCGGGAGGTCACCCAACAGGTTTAATTCTTCACATAATTTAATAATAATGGTAGTCCTATTAGAATCTTTAGCACTAAATGCGACAGTGTCTACGCCGAGATTTTTTGACAAGTAAATATCCCGACCACTTGAGCCAAAGCAAGTGTTCGTCTCTTCGTCAATGGACTGTGTCTGCTAGTCACTCAAGGTATACCTGGAGTATACCTGAGAGGGTTTCGGGGGTCAACGCCCCAGCGCCCCGGTCTGAGACCAGGCCTCGTGGTGGATCAGGGTCTGATCAACCAAGCTGTTACTGCTGGCCGCTCGCAAACTGATGTACGAACCACAGCCCGGCTGGTCAGGTACTGACTTTAGGTGCCTGTCCAGTGCCTTCTTGAAGACAGCCAGGGGTCTATTGGTAATCCCCCTTATGTATGTTGGGAGGCAGTTGAACAGTCTTGGGCCTCTGACACTTATTTTGTTGTCTCTCAGTGTACTCTTGGCACCCCTGCTTTTCATTGGGGGAATGTTGCATTTCCTACCGAGTCTTTTGCTTTCATAGGGAGTAATTTTCGTGTGCAAGTTTGGTACTAACCCCTCTAGGATTTTCCAAGTGTATATTATCATGTATCTTTCTCGCCTGCGTTCCAGGGAATATTGGTACTTTAGTATCTCACTCTTTTCTTTGCTGTCATCTGTGTATGTCCCATCTCGCTTAAGCAGAGGCCCAATACTGGATGTTGTTTTACCCTTAGATTTGGCATAAGAGAAGAATTTTTTTTTTCAATTTCCTTTATGGCTTTTAGTTCTTCCTGTAAGATTCCTTAAGCTTAGGTTCGATATTTGCTATTTCTCTGACCAGTGCCTCCCTTCGTATTTCAGATATATTGGCCCCTCTCAGCAGCTCTGCGATTCTTCGCCTTCGTTTGTATAGGGAGCGTTTCTATCTTTCTAGTTTACATCTTCTCTTTCTTAATGGAATGTGCCTTAAGCAGACCTCAAGTGCCACAGATTTATTTTTTCTAGGCAAAGGTTCGGATCCGTGTTATTTAGGATATCTTCCCAGTTTGTTTCATTTAGGATATCGTTGACTTGTTCCCATTGTATGTTTTTGTTATTGAAGTTGAATTTTGTGAAGACACCCTCATGACTGATTACATTTTGCTGGTCAGGAGCTTTGTGCATACATGTCTATACCTCTATTATGTTGTGATCTGAGTGTATTGTCTTTGAAATAGTTATATTACGTATCAGATCGTCGTTGTTAGTGAAGATGAGGTCCAGCGTATTTTCTAGTCTTGTAGGCTCTAATATTTGCTGGTTTAAAGTGAATTTGGGGCAGAGATTTAATAGCTCGTGTGTGTGTGAATTTTCATCTGAGCTGCCAACTGGGGTGATCTCTGCTAAAATATTATTTGCTACACTCCTCCATTTTAGGTGTCTCAAGTTGAAATCTCCCAGCAGCAAGATGTTTGGGACAGGAGTTGGGACAGATGTTTGGGACAGGAGTTGGGACAGATGTTTGGGACAGGAGTTGGGAGATTTTCCAGACAGTGGTCAATTTTCAAAAGCTGTTCCTGGAATTGCTGGTAAGTTGCATCCGGAGGCTTGTATACAACCACAATGACAAGGTTTTGGTTTTCAGTCTTTACTGCCAAAACTTCAACTACATCATTTGAGGTGTTTAGTAGTTCAGAGCAAATGAGCGACTCTGTGACGCACAGGCCACCCCCACCCCTCCTTGTTGCCTGTTTAGTCTGTCGCATCTGATTAGGTTATAACCTGGGATTCATATTTCGTTGTCAAAATGATCCTTTATGTGGGTCTCTTATCAAATCACTTAATAAAAAACCCTGCATTAAAGAAACGTCTGTAAATATATGTTTGCTATTCGAAAATTGTCATTTTTTTACGTTGACTACCAAAAATATTCGGAGAGACGGAGAGGCCTTGCCATCCTTCAGTCATTCACTGTAAATGAGTTTACTGGGACAACGTACCGCTAGGAGTAGAGGTTAATCGTTTGCACCTAAGAGGATCGGATCCAGGAAAGAGTGGCTATCCTTGCCAGTACTGATGTGGAGAAACATCCTTGCCTATACCGAAGGAGGGCTATTCTTACCTGTGCCAAGAGAGGGCCATCCTTCTCTGTGTCATAAGAGGGTCATCCTTGCTCCTTGCTGTGCCAAGGAAGGACTACCCTTGTCTGTGAGGGGCATCCACAGATAACCCACATGTTAGACTTAGGACAACACGAATGGCCTGTTTAAACCATTAACTTTCGTTAAGCTACATTAGATGCTTGTGCATACGTTTTGATACATTAATTACGATACGCAAGACACACCAATGGATTGATAAAACTCCTGGTGAGAGGAACAAATCGTATAAAACGTTTACTAACCTTACACATAGCTATGTTTTATGCATCTGTAGCTACTATATACATTATGGATTATATTCACGATTTATATGTAATATCTGCTCTCAAGACCCGGTCCCATTCCTGCTGAAAACCGCAGATAACTATCAGATCGCAAGTAAACTGCCCCAACTACCGAATGGCATTCTAGGCATCTTCCCAGCTATTCCAGACTTACTTTCCATGTCTGCCGTCAAGATCCGCTCCCCATCCTGCTCTAAATCCTCTTACCTCCGACCCTGGAGATACGTCAGGCCTTTTTCAGAATTCAGCATTTTCTTTTTTTCTACAATTTCAATTAAAGTTCAGTTCTTACTGCTGACCATCCCATTTTTTGGGTTTCACCAGACCCATCGTCTTTTTGAAAGCCATTTATGTTCAATTTTTTTTTTGTCTCCGTCATCATCCTTAGTGAATAATCCAGAGTATAATGATCAGTTCAATTATTTGTGTATGCATTTATATCTTATTATAAATAGTATAATCCTTAACCTTATAATCCTTTCACTATGCAAATTTTCTTATGTAAATTTCGAGGCCAAATTATAATTACTCAGAGTAAACACATTATATTTTCTTCATTTTAAGAATGGTTAAATTCGGTTGGGTTAGGTTGGGTGAGACCAGACTGGTTTAAAGATTTAAGGATTAAACCCATGTCATAAAACTTCAAGCCAGTGCGTAAACCACTGGGCCAGATGGCTACAATAAGAGTCATTCAACTAGGTATATTTATACACCACTGTGACCACAAAAGTTAGATCTCGTTGGGTTAGGCAAAGTTTAATTAGGTTACGTTAGGTTACATTAGGGAGCCTAACGCCTACACATCAGGCTTCTTCAGTTGGATACGTAAATCTTATTCAACCATATCTACTTAGGTTAGGTTTGTCAGGAAACAGGACAAATGTTTTCCGACGCGCGTGTTAGATGACCCGCCTCTGGAGGTTTCGGTCATATGACCGAGGCCTTCCATTGGCCTACCTGTCCGCCACTCGGGTATCGGGTATCACTTAAGGTGCCAGGACAGGCACCTTAAGTGAATCAACACTGATTCGAGTCTCCTGTCGGCCGCGTAAAAGGAGTGAAGTTCACCAAGGGGTTTGACGATAGCGTGAGGTCTCGACGATATCTAGAGATATCGTGCAAGCCTACTGATATAAGGAGATACCTTGAAGCCTATGCAGTATATGATAATACAGTGAGGACCTGATGATGCCAAAATGTAGGCCTAACACCTACGAATCAAACACCTTAGAATTAGATACCTGTGACTTAGACACCGAAAATTTAGACACCTGTGATATGAACAAAGATGAATTAGATACCTGTCATCTAGAGGCTTGTTAAATAAAGAGATGGGAATTAGAAACACGTGAGTGAATTAGTCACAGGTGTTATAAAAAAAAGCTGTAAATTGAACACCTGTGAGATAGACAACCACAAATTACATAAAAGCAAATATGGGGGAAAGTAAGTAAAAAATAGCCCCCCTGGGAACACTACTTTCCCACGTAACGTAACTATAAACGTAAGAGCTTTTAAAACTTGTTTAATCGCATTACTTTTTTTTCTCTCTCTCTATCTGTCTCCTCTCTCTCTCTCTCTCTCTCTCTCTCTCTCTCTCTCTCTCTCTCTCTCTCTCTCTCTTCTCTCTCTTACACAGGGTTTAACACGGTTAGGTTAAGGATCCTTAGCTTTATTGACAAGCTATTTACAAGTTAAGGGTTCCTAACTTTATTGGCAAGCTAAGAGCTATCTCTTTTTTTTTCTCTCTCTCTTTACAGAGGGTTTGAAAAGGTTGGGTTAAGGATCCCTAGCTTTAGTGACAAACTATTGACAAGTTAAGGATTCCTAACTTTATTGACAAGCTAAGAGCTGTTACCTACATCAGCTCATTTGAAAGCATTTTTATTGTTATGAAACATACAAGTAGGGAACAGGATGAAGATGGAGCCATCTGTGGGCCAGCATTTTCATTTGATCAACTGACTTTATCTCGTTGACATCTTTATGCTGTAGGAACGTGTTCCAGACTCGAGTCATCCTGGGGATAAATGATCTCAGATTAAGTGATGTTCTGGAGAAGGTTACAGCCAGAGTGAAGTTGATGCTGTCTGCCCGTGTGTCTCTCTATCTCTCTCTCTCTCAACAGCGGCAGGTTTCTGTGACTATTTTTGCGGTAGTGAGATAAGTTAGGCAGCCCCCTCTCAGTCCCTCTCAGCCCCCTCTCAGAACCTTCTCTCTCAGCTACGTAGCGAGAGAGGAAGAGAACGCGCAGAGATTGCACTTTCTCTAGCCACACCGTTCGTGTGACTCATACGGGTTTAGTGCTTGTTTTAATGTGGTAGTAGTAATAATGCTAACAATGATGATAATAATAATGACAGGTTGCCCGCTCACTTAGTGCCTTCATCTGTTCTTGCCAGAGCTTTCTTTGGCTCGTTTTTACCCAAGGAGCTGTTCAAAACGTGCTCAGATTCTGCTTAAGACGTAGTCAACACCTGGTCAAGACGCGTTCATCTTCTGCTTAAAATGTATTCAACACCTGTTCAAGGCGTATCAGCCCCCTTTTTTTTACGAAAAGTATTCAGCACCTGTTCCAGATAGATTCAACACCTATTACAGCTGTTTTCAGAATCCACTTAAACCGTATTCAACGTATGTTCAAGACATAACCAACACCTGTTCAAGATGTATTCAACACCTGGCCAGAACCTGTTTGTATAAGCAAGTCGTGAGCCGGCTTGAGGCTAAACAATACGGCGTTTCTCATTAACTTGTAAGACCATTCATGTCTCGGTATAACACATACACCCACACACACTCACATACACCCACACAATTCCTCCCGGGATTGAAATTGTCTTTCCTGTGTTAGCATTATCAGCATTGGAGAGAAGAGACTGGCTGCAGAACTAGCTTTGAGTGTGCCAACGTTTCGCTCTATGCAAGGCTTTATCAAGTCACTAACTTGATGAAGGGTTATACTGAACGAAACGTTGCCACAATAAAAGCTTGCTCTAAACCCGAATCTTTATTAGCGCGGGTAGTATGTTGCTGTAGCCTTACGTGATATGTATATATATATATATATATATATATATATATATATATATATATATATATATATATATATATATTCTTTCTTTCAACACGTCGGCCGTTTCCCACCGAGGCAGGGTGGCCCAAAAGAAAAAACGAAAGTTTCTCCTTTTACATTTAGTAATATATACAGGAGAAGGGGTTACTAGCCCCTTGCACCCGGCATTTTAGTCGCCTCTTACGACACGCATGGCTTACGGAGGAAGAATTCTGTTCCACTTCCCCATGGAGATAAGAGGAAATAAGAACAAGAACTAGTAAGAAAATAGAAGAAAACCCAGAGGGGTGTGTTTATATACATATGCTTGTACATGAATGTGTAGTGTGACCTAAGTGTAAGTAGAAGTAACAAGACATACCTGAAATCTTGCATGTTTATGAGACAGAAAAAAGACACCAGCAATCCTACCATCATGTAAAACAAATACAGGCTTTCGTTTTACACTCACTTGGCAGGACGGTAGTACCTCCCTGGGCGGTTGCTGTCTACCAACCTACTACCTAGATATAGATATATATATATATATATATATATATATATATATATATATATATATATATATATATATATATATATATATATATATATATATATTGTTATTATACCTGTTATTTGCATTCCGTGAGTAGCCATTGAGTTGACAGTGCCAATCAGGTGTTATGCTCTGAACTATGCTAACCTCGAACGTCCCATTCTTTCCGGAAGGTTTCCAGCCTGCATGACCCCCCAAGACTGTACTCCATTACCGGTCGTCTTTGCCAACGAGGTAATCTTGTAATTCTCCACCCAAACAAATAATCGTAACATAATTTCTGTCTCTTTTTCCTCTCACTCGCAGCTGATACGAGTTTCGCTGAAAATTTTCGCCCAAATGCTTTTGCCGGAGGGAGCGCCCAGTGCAAGTTGTGAAGGAAAGCGTAGCTTCAGGAGCCAACGTGTGGCTCTAGAAGGAAAGTGTGTCTGTAAAATAAAAAGTAAAACGTTGCTTTATATACGTTCTAGTACTTTAGGTAGTAGTCTTCAACCTGTTCTCCTATTCAAGATGTATTTGTCTTTCTTTGCAGAATTATATATATGTACACAAACACACGCACACACACACACACACACAGGGAGACAGCAGCGAGTCATGGTACGTGGCGAGGTGTCAGAGTGGGCGCCGGTGACGAGCGGGGTTCCACAGGGGTCAGTCCTGGGACCAGTGCTGTTTCTGGTATTTGTGAACGACATGACGGAAGGAATAGACTCCGAAGTGTCCCTGTTTGCAGATGATGTGAAGTTGATGAGAAGAATTCAATCGGACGAGGACCAGGCAGAACTACAAAGGGATCTGGACAGCCTGCAAGCCTGGTCCAGCAACTGGCTCCTGGAGTTCAACCCCACCAAGTGCAAAGTCATGAAGATTGGGGAAGGGCAAAGAAGACCGCAGACGGAGTACAGCCTAGGGGGCCAGAGACTGCAAACCTCAATCAAGGAAAAAGATCTTGGGGTGAGTATAACACCAGACACATCTCCTGAGGCGCACATCAACCAAATAACTGCTGCAGCATATGGGCGCCTAGCAAACCTAAGAACAGCATTCCGACATCTTAATAAAGAATCGTTCAGGACCCTGTACACTGTGTACGTTAGGCCCATATTGGAGTATGCAGCACCAGTTTGGAACCCACACCTAGCCAAGTATGTGAAGAAGCTCGAGAAAGTGCAAAGGTTTGCAACAAGACTAGTCCCGGAGCTAAGGGGTATGTCCTACGAGGGAGGTTAAGGGAAATCGACCTGACGACACTGGAGGACAGGAGAGATAGGGGAGACATGATAACAACATATAAGATACTGAGAGGAATTGACAAAGTGGACAGAGACAGAATGTTCCAGAGATGGGACACAACAACAAGGGGACACAGATGGAAGTTGAAGACTCAGATGAATCACAGAGATGTTAGGAAGTATTTCTTCAGTCACAGAGTTGTCGGGAAGTGGAATAGTTTAGGAAGCGATGTAGTGAGGCAGGCTCTATACATAGCTTTAAGCAGAGGTATGATAAAGCTCATGGCGCAGGAGAGTGACCCAGTAGCGGCCAGTGAAGAGGCGGGGCCAGGAGCTTTGACTCGACCCCTGCAACCACAACTAGGTGAGCACACACACACACACACACACACACACACACACACACTGCTGTAAGGAATCATTGGAGATTTGAGGAAATGGCAGGAATGGAGGTGGGAGAGAAAGGACTTTATAGTAGGTACCATCCAGTCTGGGGAGCACAAGATAGTCATTGCAGTGATGTACAACCCACCACAAACTGCAGGAGGCCAGGAGAGGAATATGACGAGAACAACAGAGCAATGGTGGACACCTTGGCGGAGGTGGCAAGAAAAGCGCACATGAGCAGAGCGAAGTTACTGGTCATGGGCGATTTCAACCACAAAGAGATCGACTGGGAGAACCAAGAACCACGTGGGGGTCCAGAAACTTGGAGAGCCAAGATGATGGACGTGGTACTGGAAAACCTGATGCACCAACATGTCAGGGACACGACCAGAGATAGAGGAGAGGACGAACCAGCAAGGCTGGACCTTGTATTCACCCTGAATAGCTCAGATATCGAGGACATAACACACGAGAGCCCCTGGGAGCCAGTGACCATATGGTGCTGAGCTTTGAGTACATAGTAGAGCTACAGGTGGAGAGGGAAAATGGTGCTGAAAGAGAAATACCAGACTATAAAAGAGGGGACTACAGGTATGAGGAATTTCCTGCAGGAGATTCTGTGGGAAAGGGGAAATGGAAGGACAGTCAGTAAATGAAATGATGGAATACGTAGCGACAAAGTGCAAGGAGGCAGAGGAACGGTTTATACCCAAAGGAAAAAGAATAAATGGGAAGACAAGAAAGAGCCCTGGTTTACCCAAAGATGTAGGGAGGCAAAGACTCAGAGTGCCAGAGAATGGAAAAGATACAGAAGGCAAAGAACCCAAGCAAACAAGGAGATTAGTCGAAGAGCTAGAAACGAGTATGCACAGGTACGGAGGAGGCCCAGAAACAGTACGAAAACGACATAGCATCGAAAGTCAAGTCTGACCCGAAACTGATGTACAGCCACATCAGAAGGAAGACAACAGTAAAGGATCAGGTGATAAGGCTGAGGAGGGAAGATGGGGAACTCACAAGTAATGATCAAGAGGTATGTGAGGAGCTCAACTCGAGGTTTAGGGAAGTATTCACAGTGGAGGAAGGGAGGCAGTTGGGTAGACAGGACAGGGTGCATCACCAACAAGGGATGTATCGAGTGCTGGAGGAATACACACATCTGAGGGGAGGTGAAGCAGTTACTCAGTGACCTTGATACCTCAAAGGCAATGGGTCCGGACAATATCTCACCATGGGTCCTTCGGGAAGGAGCTGAGGTTCTGAGTGTGCCACTTACCAAAATTTTCAACACATCCCTTGAAACTGGGCAGCTACCTGAGATATGGAAAAAGGCCAACGTAGTCCCCATCTTTAAAAAGGAGACAGAAAAGAGGCACTAAACTACAGACCGGTGTCACTTACGTGTATAGTGTGCAAAGTCTTGGAGAAAATCATCAGAAAAGAATGGTGGAGCATCTGGAGCAGAACAGGTTAATCAACGCCAGACAGCACGGTTTCAGGGAAGGCAAATCCTGTGTAACAAACCTCCTGGAGTTCTATGATAAAGTAACAGAGGTAAGGCAAGAGAGAGAAGGGTGGGTTGACTGCATTTTCTTGGACTGCAGGAAGGCCTTTGACACAGTTCCTCACATGAGATTAGTAAAAAAGATGGAAGACCAAGCGTGTATAACAGGAAGGGCACTGGAATGGATCAGGGAATACCTCACAGGGAGGCAACAACGGGTCATGGTGCGTGATGAGGTATCACAGTGGGCGCCTGTGACGAGTGGTGTACCGCAGGGGTCAGTCCTAGGACCAGTGCTATTCTTGCTATATGTGAATGACATGACGGATGGGATAGACTCAGAAGTGTCTCTTTTCGCAGATGATGTGAAATTAATGAGGAGAATCACATCGGATGAAGACCAAGCAGGACTTCAAAGTGACCTGGACAAGCTTGACATCTGGTCTAGCAACTGGCTTCTCGAATTTAACCCCACCAAATGCAAAGTCATGAAGATCGGAGAAGGGCAAAGAAGACCGCTGACAGAGTACAGGCTAGGTGGACAAAGGCTACAAACCTCATCAAAGGAGAAAGACCTTGGGGTGAGTATAACACCAAGCACGTCTCCGGAAGCACACATCAACCAGATAACCGCGGCAGCATATGGGCGACTGGCAAACCTAAGATTAGCGTTCCGTTACCTTAACAAGGAATCGTTCAAGACACTGTATACCGTATACGTCAGGCCCATACTAGAGTATGCAGCACCAGTCTGGAACCCACACCTGGTCAAGCACGTCAAGAAACTAGAGAAAGTGCAAAGGTTTGCGACAAGGTTAGTTCCACAACTCAGGGGTCTGTCTTATGAAGAAAGGTTGAGGGAAATAGGACTAACAACACTGGAGGAAAGAAGGGTCAGAGGAGACATGATAACGACATACAAAATACTGCGGGAATTGACAAGGTAGATAGTGACAGGTTGTTTCAGAGAGGAACACAGAAACAAGGGGACACAACTGGAAGCTGAAGACTCAGATGAGTCAAAGGGATGTCAGGAAACATTTCTTCAGCCACAGAGTAGTCAGGAAGTGGAATGGACTAGAGAAAGATATAGTGGAGGCAGGAACCATACATAGTTTTAAGACAAGGTATGATAAAGCTCATGGAGCAGGGAGAGCAGAGACCCAGTAGCAGACAGCGAAGAGGCGGGGCCAGGAGCTGAGTCTCGACCCTGCAACCACAATTAGGTGAGTACAATTAGGTGAGTACACACACACACACACACATAATATATATATATATATATATATATATATATATATATATATATATATATATATATATATATATATATATATATATCAGGTAAGATAAGAGGAGAGAGAGAGAGAGAGAGAGAGAGAGAGAGAGAGAGAGAGAGAGAGAGAGACGACCGTTTAGGTGAGGAGGTGAGAAGACAGGTAAAGAGAATCTCAGGACAAGCGAAGTCACATGTGATTTGACTATTAGCAAGTGGCAGTGTCCTGGGTAAGTCAGGCATCGACAGACACAAAACATGACAGAAAAATTCATTCTAATAACATTGTGTTTCATTGCCGATTCAAAAAGACGATATCTATTAAGGCTGCAAGATAGATAGATAGATAGTTTCGGCGGAGACGAGTTAATGAGAAGGCTAACCACTCTAGGAAGGTGCCTTGATGCCAGTAAGAGACTCCTGATCCAAGAAACCGGAGTTATCCTCCCCTTCTATCGATTGAACCTGAATGCCCTCACATTTCCCAGACGCTAAATGGCATCATTGAGGTTTAACGTTTCCCCTTGATTAAAATAAATCAATATGGTCTTTAATATGTCTTCAAAGAATGTGATTAGTGATACTAAGGCAAACTTCCTCTTTTGTTCCAGTATTTCAGAAAGTAACAGCCAGTTTCACTAATATATTGGAAAGGGTAAGAGGGACGTGAAGTAAAGTAGGCACTGGAATCATTATTTTAGTCATATGAAAGAGATAAACCAATAAAGACCAGTAAATCAAACTTAATATCCAGAGTATAAAGGGTGCTATTCAGATTCTGTAAGTCAAACCTAATATCCGGAGCATCAAAGGTAATATTCAGAGTCTGTAAATCAAACCTAATATCCGGAGCATCGAGGGTGATATTCAGTCTCTAAATCAAACATATAGAAAATGCAAATTAGCCAAATTTTCAAGCGAGAAGTTGATTTAAAAAAGAATAAATTGCGGGTCATTCAACACAAGGGGTTAAAGCTCGATCCTCCGTTCGCAGAGATCACTAGTAGCAAAAAACAGTAAGTGTTAAGATAATATTGTTAGTATAAGAAGAAAGAATTGTTAGAGGCAAATTTATTAAACATAAGAAATATCATTATATTTATTATTAAATAATTTCCGTGTTACAAGCGCTGATAGTCTTTAACTTAAGCGATTTTTAGATTATATAAAACAGTGTGCAAGAGAAATTATTATTATAATTCTCCCTGAGGGAGGTTCATTGGATCGAACCTGATTGCCTCTCGTGCCCTAAGCGTTGCCTAACCCCTTTCAGTTTAGCGCTTCCCCATGAATTCAATAATAATAATAATAATAATAATAATAATAATAATAATAATAATAATAATAATAGTAATAATAATAATAATAATAATTAACAATAATAATTAACAATAATAAAAATAATAATAATAATAATTAACAATAATATTTCTGTCATGATATTACCACTAACCTGTTAGTTAACATTACTGGCAGAATAGACAACTTTCTCCCTCTGTCTCTTAAAAAGAGTTTGTGGTTCTTAATGAGGAAGACGAAGGCGGAAAAGCTTGCCAGAGGCTCTCGGAATACCGCCTCCAGGCACCAGATAACAGAAGGTGGAGTTTCTAGTTACCCAGGACGGGAGACCTGCTTCAGTAGTGCTATTGACGCGGCTACAGCAGCATTTCCTGCTGACACCAGATAGAGAAGGGAGAAATTCTAGCTAGCCCTGTCGGAAGACCTGTCTCACTAGTGTTGCAGAAGAGGTTACAGCACTATATCGTCCAGATACCTGAAGGTTCAGCTTCTAGTGGACTCTGACCAGAGAATTTTCTCTCTACGGCAATAGACGCGGCTGGAGCAGCAATTCCTGCACAGACCGGAGAGTGTAATTTCTAGCAAGGGCTAACGATAGACTTGTCTAACAATCTTTAGAAGGAGGAGAAACCTAGAAATAAACTACACATATTCTGAAATAGACTAGCCTCAGCAGAACTACAGAGGCGGCTTAAAGAGTACCACCTATATATCTCAGCCTCAGCAGAACTACAGAGGCGGCTTAAAGAGTACCACCTATATATCTCAGCCTTTTTTTTTTTGCTGAGAAACTGGTGCTCGCACCTCTGTACCACCCTGGTTGTGGCTGCCTTACCCTGTGGCTGGGGTAAGAGGCTTTGCATGTAGTTTGAGCCAGGCGCCGTTGGCATATCAAGAACCGTGAACTGGCATCTTGGGGAAAATAAATACCAGGAAGGGCGTGAGAAAAATATTGCTCTGTGTCCGAAAACACACACACACAAAACAGGCCAAGTGTTTATCGGCAAGTGCCTTTGACAACTAGTAACTAATATTACAACACACGCACACACACAAAACAGGTCAAGTGCTTATCGGCAAGTGCCTTTGACAACTAGTAACTACTAGTACTACTACTACTACTACTACACACATACCTAGCTCCGGAAAAGTGACTCCAAGGAAGCATATTGATCCCCACCTCTCATCATAACGTGTGCTGGTGAGGCGTAGATCCCCAAGCTAAGATGGTGCACAGGACCAGCTAAGATGGTGCACAGGACCAGCTAAGATGGTGCACAGGACCAGCTAAGATGGTGCACAGGACAAGATTACCCTCTTGAAAACACCTCATTGATCCTTGAAGACCCGGACAGTTCTCGAGATGCTCACCTCGCTAACATTATTTCTTCTGGTTCCCGTAGGTAAGTATTAATATCTTTACTATAATTTTACTAATGTAATCTTTCCGTGGAAATACTTAAGATCTTCGTTTTTCGTCCGCATGTGATTTTTTTTTTTTTTTTTTTTGTATATTTATGGGAAATTTTGCGATTTTTTTACATCACTGGGTAATATGTGTGTATGTGTGTGTGTGTGTGTGTGTGTGTGTGTGTGTGTATGTGTGTGTGTGTGTGTGTGTGTATGTGTGTGTGTGTGTGTGTGTGTGTGTATGTGTGTGTGTGTGTGTGTGTGTGTGTATGTATGTGTGTGTGTGTGTGTGTGTGTGTGTGTGTGTGTGTGTATGTGTGACATATTTCATCCTAAATATACTGTTTTACACTAAATAGGATAAAAGTATCTCCTTAAAAAAAAGGATGAAACGTTGCCTAAATAGAATGAAAATTTTTGTCGTAAATAATAACAAGTATGGGTAACAACAAGTATGGATAAAGACACGAATGCTGTATAATTTAATCATTCATTGACGACGTTTCACCTACGCGATGTGCTTTTTCAGACCTTAATCCATCATGTTTGTATTTTGTACAATTCCTGCCCACCTCTCATTGCGTGTTATACTCCTGTGTTATACTCCAAATGTTTTTTTTGCAATTTAAAAAAAAACAGCAACTCGTTCAAAAAAACAAAACATCAGTCAGTCTGCCGGTGTAGTCTGCCATTCAGCTAATCAACAAATCTGCCAGTTAGGCAGTCTACCAGTTAGCAAGTCCGCCAGTCTGTCCGCCAGCCAGTCTACCAGTCAGCCAGGACAAAACGAGTCGATATTTTAAAGCATTCGTAGTGGAAAGAAGTCAAGCGGTAAATTGAATCTTAAGAAATTATAGCAAATTGGCTGAGCTATAAGCAGTGTAGAGAGGAGAAAATTGTGCCTGGGAAGGAGAGAAGGAAAGTGGAAGGGGGGAACCGACGGGAAGAGAGGGAAGGGAAGGAGAGAGGAGAGAATGGGAAGGAATATACGAGGGACGAACCGACGGGAGGGGAAGGAAGAGTAGAAGAGAAATAATGGACGGATGGGAAAAAAAGGAAGAAAGAGAAAGAGAGAGGGCAATTGAACAATTGAGAGAGGGAGGGGAAGTAAGTGAACAACTGAGAGGAAAGAGAGGGCAGAATGTTTGTGTCTAGTTGGTTTAAAAGTTGTATTATACAGCTCGTAACCATCCTGTGGGCGGAGGTCGAAAAATTACAGAGGCGCATAATGGATCGAGGGACAAGGCCCCAGTGTTATGGTAACTCACAAAGTAACAATGGTGATTAACTGTGTATAAGTTGATGATTTGATTACAGTCAATATAAACTGTTTATACAGACTTGAATTCACTCACGAAAAAAAAAACATTACGGTGTAATATATTTGTAGTTTTACCCAATTTTTAAGGAATGTGAGGCTGAATTTAGACAGGTTTAAGTGGTTAGAAGTTATTTTCAAAATACAAAAGGGTTGGTATATGATTACGGTGTAATTTATATATATTTTTTAATTATTTATATTTCCCAATATTTTTTTTTCGCCATTTCGGGTTGAATTTAGACACGTTTAAGTGGTTAGAAGTTATTTATAAAAGGCAAAGTCAGAACATTTCTCGAAAATGGTTGATAATATGATTGATAATATGCTTGATAATATGGTTGATAATATGATTGATAATATGCTTGATAATATGCTTGATAATATGATTGATAATATGGTTGATAATATGATTGATAATATGGTTGATAATATGATTGATAATATGATTGATAATATGGTTGATAATATGATTGATAATATGGTTGATAATATGATTGATAATATGATTGATAATATGGTTGATAATATGGTTGATAATATGATTGATAATATGGTTGATAATATGGTTGATAATATGGTTGATAATATGATTGATAATATGGTTGATAATATGCTTGATAATATGGTTGATAATATGATTGATAATATGGTTGATAATATGGTTGATAATATGGTTGATAATATGATTGATAATATGTCACTGTGGATGAAATCCTCTGATATTTCTTCAACATTTCTGAATTGTCTCTGAAGTTTTAATTTTTTGGGGGTCTTCCCAGCACATGATGAGGCAGACTGTAGTGTAACTACCAGTAATAATGAATAACAAATAAATAGAATTATTATTAGTAAATATTAATTTGTGTATCTAAAGATAGTATATCAACAGAAGGCGAGGAAGATTAGGAAGATGAGAAAAAAGGTGGGAGAGGGAGAGGAGGAAGAGGAAGAGAGAGAGGAAGAAGAGAAAGAGAGAGAGGAAGAAGAGAAAGAGAGAGAGGAAGAAGAGAAAGAGAGAGAGGAAGAAGAGAAAGAGAGAGAGGAAGAAGAGAAAGAGAGAGAGGAAGAAGAGAAAGAGAGAGAGGAAGAAGAGAAAGAGGAAGAGGAGGAAGAGGAAAAAGATTATTATTATATTTATAAAATAAAGGCAAACCCATTTGGGTAATATAGTACAGAGATGAAGAGACGGAGGAGGAAGAAGAGAAGAAGAAGGAAGGGGAGGAGGAAGAGGAGGAGGAGGAGGAGGAGGAAGAGGAGGAGGAAGAGGAGGAGGAAGAGGAGGAGGAGGAAGAGGAGGAGGAAGAGGAGGAGGAGGGTAAAAAAGGGAGGGAGAAGTGTGTAATCTAACACTAAGATAAAAATTTCTTAATTGTGTTTACAACAATGACCCAACAAGTTATGTAGTGCGCAGGTAGGAGGCGGTATTGGCACTGTTGGCACTGTTGGCACTGTTGGCTCTGGCTAAATGGATAGTTAAGTGGTAACGAGGCTGTTTGTTAGCCAGGAAGAGACAGCTTTATGTTAGTGTCCTAATAGGTGGTGGTTGTGGTGGTGTCGCTGGTGGTGGTAGTGTGGGTGGTAGTGATGGATGGTGGTGGTGGTGGTGGTGATGGTGGTAGTGATGGTGGTGGTTGTGATGATGGTGGTGGTGATGGTAGTGGTAATGGTGGTGGTGGTGGTGATTGTGGTTGTGGTTGTGGTGGTGGTGGTAATGGTGGTGGTGGTGGTGGCGCTATAGGCTGTTATTATTGTTGATGTTCTCAGTGATGGTGGTGGTGGTTGTGGTGGTGGTGATGGTTGTGGTGGTGGTGGTGGTTGTGGTTGTGATGGTGGTGATGGTTGTGGTGGTGGTTGTGGTTGTGGTGGTGGTGATGGTTGTGGTTGTGGTAGTGGTGATGGTTGTGGGTTGTGGTGGTTGTAATGGTTATGGTTGTAGTTGTGGTGGTGGTGATGGTTGTGGCTGTGGTGGTGGAAATGGTTGTGGTTGTGGTTGTGGTGGTGGTGATGGTGGTGGTAATGTAAAAGGTGAAAGCTTTTTTCTTTAACAAAACTGTAAACACGAGTACCTGGTATTAGTTCAGGAGGAACTTCAGCAGACACCAGAACATTGTTACCAGTCAATCACACTACAGCCTTCATAAAAAACCTCACCTCACACACCTACTTACATGAAACTTTCTAAGTATCTTACTAAATGTACACAATACCAGTAGTGTTACATTCG
Organism: Cherax destructor; assembly: GCA_009830355.1. NCBI lineage: Eukaryota > Metazoa > Arthropoda > Malacostraca > Decapoda > Parastacidae > Cherax > Cherax destructor. Next base: position 63,652 of record WNWK01000666.1, on the reverse strand, counting down.
TCTCCTGCGGAGGCGATACGTTTCGGCAATACTGTTATCAAAATGACGCACATGCGTCTTCATCAACCTAGGAAGTATCGACTCCTAAAACAAACCTTTTGCAGGGGCACAAGAGTGACTGCAAACCATTATACCTCAAGCAGCACTTCGTGGTTGGACACTGTCCTGCGAACAATGGGAAATATGGCTCGTGTTCCTAAATGCCCTGACTCTCACTTGAACATCTGCCTTGTTCAGAGTCTCGTGTTCCAGTCTTTACCAATGACACCAAGTGACTATGTGAGTTTTGAAACAGTCTGTAACCATTTGACCAAACTTGTTGAAGTATTTCCATCTGAAAGGTTCGATTACTTTACCCTTGTGATCTTTGATCATCAGTTGTGGTTATTTTATAGAGGAATGTAATGAACTCAGTCACCCCCTCTCGTCCATTTCACAGTTTTCTTTAAATGTGACAATCAACTTAGCTGCATTAAACACCCACTTAAGTTTATGATCCTCCTAGATTTGTATGAACTATTGGACTCACATTATCCAAAGAAAAAGTGTGTCAACCACCACCAACTGCACCAGGTCACTCCAAGGTCTAACAGGACGTCAGAAGACTGAGACCCGTGTCAGGGTTCTGTCCTGACGGAAATGCAAAATGGAAGGTCAGTGACGTGACTAATCTTCCAATTCTCACCAGCGGCACAACAACTAATGCATAAACTCAACTAGCAATGAGGCACAATACTCACGACATGGACAAGCTTCTATTTCACAAATTCCAGCCATTCTATTGCAAGCTGCATTACTGAGTATTGCTATCAGCAACGATTAGCATCACAAACATTATTCAACAAGGAAAGAAGTTAGACTCAGAAATAACTTGTTTATATTGTTACCTCACAGCTCACTAGGTACAATATATTTTTCAAATGGTCAAGAATTTCAATAAATACTGGAATAATATTATCCAGTGAACACAAATACCACAGAGAACCAGAAGTGAAAATGGGATATCCGACAGAGGACAGCCTAAGTCTGGGTGACTTTAGTGATTAACTCAGAAAAGGTAATGGAGTCAGCTTTCCCCTGACAAGCCAGAATGCCACAGCACACCTAAATGTCACCAGGCGATCTGTGGCTGCATGTCACCATTTAGACGACTCTGGTTCCCTTTGATTACAGTTGGCAAAAATGACTAGAGGGTCTGTGGTTGGTCTTGCTTGGGGTCAAATAAATGTATAATGTAGGTGTTTAATACAGTAGTTATTATTATCATTATTAACCTCATAAGATGTGTTAAATTCGTGTGAGATACGTAAGAAGTGGTGGAAACTCGATCCTTCGTCTCTGATCACTCAAACTGTTGACGATCGCCAGTATTAGTGTGTAAAGAGGAAGAACGGACTTGTTGATGTTCATGTTATACAGTGTATCATCACAACTCATCTCACTTCTTCATTACAACTCAACTCACTCCATCATCACAACTCATCTCACTCCATCTTCACTACTCTTCACAGTCTATTTTCACTACTATTTACAGTGACTAAATAAAATAATTCACTAAATCCACATGCACCATTCTTAATACATTTATAGCCAATACTCCATGCAATATATATATATATATATATATATATATATATATATATATATATATATATATATATATATATATATATATATATATATATATTCCTTATTGATTTTAAACTTTTCGTTTAAATATTTTTCAATTTTTCATTGAGCCTTCGCCCATCTGGGGGTAAATAATCCAGAGTTTAACATCAAGATTGATTTCCTGGTAAAATAAATTCAGTTACCCTTCAAAGATGCGTCTCATGACTTCCTGAAGAGGAACGTCAATTTCCCAGACTACGAGGAAACGATCTTACGTGAGGATGACTTCGCTGAGATTTTACTGAGTATCGTTCGGGTAGAAAAAATGCGTCGAGGCTCCAGTGCTTGCCCTTAGGAACCTCTCTGTGTGCTGAAAATACAAAGTCAGACGTCAAGGTCTTACAGCCAAATCAAAAGCATTGCTGGCTAGAGTGAGAGACAAATTGTTGTGTAAGAGGTCTCCAAAAAAGAGCCCCGTTCATCGTCCCCAGATGACCTCGTAATGGGTCATCAAATGACCCCATAGGGACAATTTCCCACCCATTATGAACGATGAGGAAAATAATGAGCATGTAGTTGTGTGGGGTTCGGAGCTTAATTTTTTTTGTCGTTTCGAAAATTGGTTATATGATAGATAGAGTGACGAGACAAATAGTGAACAGGATAGTGATGACTTTCCCTTGAAATAGATCCATGATCAAATTTTTTTAATGACAAAATAGACAGTAACATGATGTTGGTGGTGATAACAAGTCGTGATGCACTCCCAAGTTGTGGTGGTGGTGTTCGCAGTAGTGGTGACGCTAGTGGTGAGGGATGTTGCAGTGGTGGTGACGGCTGTAGTAGTAGCGGTGATGGTGGTAGAAGTGGTGATGAAGGATGTAGCAGTAGTGGTGGTGGGCATATTATTATGGCAGTGGTCATGTATTGGTGATAGCGATCAACTGACGATTTGCTAATAATAATAATAATAATAATTATAATAATAATAATAATAATAATAATAATAATTCTAACAATAATAATAATAATAATGATAATAATAATAATAATTCTAACAATAAAAATAATAATAATAAAAATAATTCTAACAATTACAATAATAATAATAATAATAATAATGGTTAACATTATGTGCGTGTGTAGGACAGACAACGATAAATACACCACAAACTTTTCTCAACTTAGTGTAATCAATTTTCTGCTTAAAAACTGATAATCAAGACAATTTTCGTCTTTTCGTGGCTTCATGGTCACTTAGACAGACTAATTGCGTATTCGACGTGCTGGCGCTGCCGGGGGCGGAGATTGTTTTTAGTGACCTCTCGCCCGTCTTTAGTGTGTGTACGCACCTAGTTGTGGTTGCAGGGGTCGATTCACAGCTCCTGGACCCTGCGTGTGTGTGGTTGTACTGTTGTTAGGTTAGAAAAGAAACACAAGTGCGAAACGTTGTCACAGTAAAAGTCCCATTAGTTGCACTTGTCTCCTTTTACCTAATATATTGTGGGTAATTCTACCAACATTAATACAGGAGGAAGCTTGCCACTCGTACCGATACATTTCCTTCAATATATGTCCAGAACCGCAGGTAAATATCATAATACCATTTACTTCCTGTGATACGAGTCACTGCTCTCTCAGTACCTCAGGGGACCCCTTCATCAGAGCCTCTGCTCAATACCCTTCACGTTAGGTCAAAAAAAAAAAAAAAAAAACACGATAGCTTGGGTACATTTCAACGCGAAATTGAGAAAATATATCTGCTATGCATTTTGGAATTGTTTTAAACGCCTCAATGTTCTTCCCTGGAATTCTAAAGCCGTAAATGTATATTGCGAAACGTCCGTGTAATGGTATTTTTGAGGATAATTTTTTGCGGTATTCGGCTCGTAGCCCTCTGAATAAAGCCGAAATATTTTCTGATATTGCTATCGATATTTTATATCTTATAATAATTTTGTTACGTTATAAGATATAATATAAAATATTTTTTATTTAGGTCATGTTTCTAGCCCTTTTTTTTTAGGGAATAATTCATCGAAAAATTATTGATGTTGTTTATTTTAAAAATTTCTCTCGTCAGGATGACATAATTTCTGCATCGATGTCAAACACACACACACACACACACACACACACACACACACACACACACACACACACACACATACGATAAAGCTCATGAAGCAGGGAGAGGACCTAGTAGCGGTCAGTGAAGAGGCGGGGCCAGGAGCTAAGTCTCGACCCCTGCAACCACCATTAGGTGAGTACACACAGAAAGTGCAAAGATTTGCAAGAAGACTAGTCCCAGAGCTAAGGGAAATGTCCTACAAAGAAAAGTTAAGGAAAATCGGCCTGACGACTCTGGAGAACATGATAACGACATATAAAATACTGCGAGGAATTGACAAGGTGGACAGAGACAGGATGTTCCAGAGAGGGGACACAGAAACAAGGGGTCACAATTGGAAGTTAAAGACTCCTATGAGTCAAAGGAATGTTAGGAAGTATTTCTTCAGTCACAGAGTTGTCAGGAAGTTGAACAGTCTGGAAAGTGATGTAGTGGAGGCAGGAACCATACATAGTTTTAATTAAGACGAGGTTTGATTAAGCTCATGGAGCAGGGAGAGAGAGGACCAAGTAGCAATCAGTGAAGAGGTGGGGCCAGGAACTATGAATCGACCCCTGCAACCACAAATAGATGAGTACACACACACACATACGCGCACACAGTACATAAATAAAGTACATAAATAATAATAAAAAAACGGAGTAGTAAGGGAAGTAGAATAATTCAGTCTTAAAGAGAAATCTCAGTGTTTTTCCTTGTATCCTATTTTTATATTTTCCGAGGCTATGGGTCCCCACACTTATCCCGGGAGAGGGACCCCATTTTTGAAATTATTCTAAAATCTCTGATATGGGCTTCGATCTCCAGTATTTAGGCTTTACACAGAAGCCTTCGACCTACTTGTTAAAAAATAAAAAAAAAACGTTTCCTTAAAAATATTATCACAGGAACGTTTTGGAAAATGTATATGGGTGTCTCAGTAACGCTTTCTTTGTGCCATAGAGTTATTTTTAAATTACTCTTTTCCCCGAGACATATGTCCTCCCCTCCTCCCTTGATGGGGGAGGAGGGGAGGGAGAGGAGGGGAAGGGGAGGGAGGGTGGGCAAGGGGGTTAATCAGACATTCACGGACCTGTCATAACCTCTGACCATCTCGATAAAATACGTTACATATAATCCAAAATTTTATACCTCTGGGAAAATACCGTTGAAATGGGAGAAATTGAAAAAGATTTTGGTAATTTTTCCAAAATAAATTCTCGATTTTTAAAAATCTTTGAGGCTAAAACTTTAATACTCTAGAAATATAATTTCAAATTTCATATGAATTATATTGACGAATCGTTCCTCTGATATATATACATGTGAAAATATCTATGGAAGTATATTACTGAAACATGTTCCAAATTTTTATATTTCATTCATGTAAAATAAGCGTTCTATGTATCCCACAGAAAGGTAAACTTTGGAAAAAAAAAATCTCCTAAATCTAAATTAAGCCAAAGTGGTGTATACAGACGCTGCCTTACTTACGAACATTCGAGTTACGAACATTCGGATATACGAACAGACATTCGGACAGGCATACGAACAGGCATTCGGACATACGAACAGACTGTACAGTATCAGTACATTACTGATACTCTAAGTTTTCAACAAACAACAGCGCAGAGACAGAACAATAATAATAATGATAATAATATTAAAAGCACTAATCATAATCGTGACAATTGAAAAATGGCAAAATAACGACTTACGAACAATTCAAGATACGAACAGCCTTCTGGAACGTAACTTGTTCGTAAGTTGGGGGGCGTCTGTATACTCTTGGCATATACCAGTGTATAGACTGTGACCACAACTGCCCACTCATGGTCCTTGGACGAAAAACACAGCTCTGTGAAATATATGATTATACTCTTATTAAAAAAATCCTCAGAGATAACAAATCAATATTATCCCTTAAAAATAAAATATTTTTGACTCTGGGTTAATCTCGCAGCTCTCTGCGTGGAGACTAAACGGGAATATTTTGTTTGTATATTCTCATGAAGCCGGAGCCTTGATGCTGGTGAGGAGCTCTTGACAGACGGAATTGGAGCTCTCCTACCCCTTCCTCGTATCCAACTTTATTACTTCCCACGAGTCGTATCGATTCATCGTGAGAAACCCCGATGATTTTATAAGTAAATTCTTTTGACATATTTGGTGGATCTGCTACTACTACTGCTACTACTACTGCTACTACTACTGCTACTACTACTACTACTACTACTACTACTACTACTACTACTACTACTACTACTACTACTACTACTCTACTACTACTACTACTACTACTACTACTAATAATAATAATAATAATAATAATAATAATATGTCGATAGAGGCTTGCAACTGCAAGTGTGGTGAGGAACGGGAGCTATATGAATAACCAAGCAGTGGAAGTGTGCTCCTTGCATATGCTTAAGCATAGGTACGACAGTGCCCACGAGGTTATGACGCGGTAAATCTGGCAAGGTGCGTGAGGCAGGGCCAGGTGCTGAGACTCGATCCCTGCAGCCAAAAATAGACGAGTACACACACGGGGGTAAAGCAACAGACAAAATCGTCATAAAAGAAGATCTGGGGAGTAGAGGGAAGGGCGAAACATCAAGGAACAAAAGCATAAAACGGGGAAATAGGAGAACTAACATTAACCGCTGCGTTACAGACTGACTCCTTTAAAGAATCTTATTAATGAAAGTACGAGACATTTTAAGCTCGTATCCTGAATTTGCTTGCAACAGATAGGACATAAATTTGTTAGATAAAAAAGACAGATGAAACTAATATGGCATTTTATTGGGGCAACGTTTCGCAAAACGCTGCCTCAATAAAATGCCATATTAGTTGCATCTGTGTCCTTTTATCTAACATTTTGTCGGTAATTCTACGATTAGTACTAAGACATAAATTGTAGAAATACGAGTATAACCAGATGTACTGCTGCTAACTTCTTTTGGGGCCTAGTTCCTAGGTCTTCGGCGTCTCCATAGGCTCTTACACTACCGTCCACAGGATGGATATAGAGGGCACAGTAAAGAAACCGCTTCGGAGGTAAAATCCAAATTCTCTTCTCATTCTGGCTTTTCATAGGTGATGGTCCAACTTCTATGGGGGCGGTTCACACGAACCACTTACACCCTAGAACCAAAGGTTGGACCAGAGAAGGCGCCTTTCTAATCCGATCCACTGTTGGTTCCAGAGACCAAGGAACGAAAGCAGCTATCCAGTTCACCATCTGTTCCATAGACCCAACAGCGAATAGAATTATCCGACGCACCCTTGGTTAATTGGGTCAGCAAGGACGCTCAATGATACCACGCAGGAGGAGAGTTTCCTATGCTCGTTATGGCAATGATGCAGCACGCGTTCTCGACGAGGGATTTAATAATCATCCAGAATCCGGATTCATATTTATTTTGCATCGTTCTACGAAACAACCCAACCAGAAAACATCACAGGAAATTCGCTTCATAACTAGTGGACAAATAAAGACATGGTAGCAAAACAAGCTTTGATTGGGACGACATTTCGCCCATCACAACGAAACATTTTCCCAATAAAAGCATGTTCTTTTTTTTTCATCACGAATTTATTTGAATGATAGGCAATTTGATTTGATTTAGAAGAAAGACAGGGGTGACTTTTGTTCCTTGGATCTAGAGCCCTTCAACAGCATCAAGCCCATCCCCCATTAGAAGGAAAATTTAATTTATAAGCTTAAAGCTTGGAATTTATTCTTCCATAGATGTTTAAAGCAATGAAAAATAGTGAAAATAACCAGGAATGACTCAGAGTAATAAAGTTTATTCAAGAATAAGAGACAAAATGAAGAAATATTTTAATCTCAGTCGTCAGTCTGAAACTAATGAAGCTAAAGCTTCAGGGCCCCTAATCCCGGAGGAACCCCAGAAACCACTTTAGCTCATATTGCTTAAAAATATTGGGTCTACTCTATGAGAATTTTTTTTTTAAATAACATTAATAATATAGTGTAATTCATTACGAACTAATAGTTAAAACAAAAAGTAAATGATTACTAAAGTATGATATAGGCTAAGTCGTTGCTGGTTGTGAAGGGGCCCCCATAACACTTCAAACTTCAAGGCCCCAAAAATGTTGGTAAGCCACTGAGAGCCACTAGGAGAAATGCGAACCAAAAATCCACCCTTTTTCCGACACTGCAGTAAGGAGAACTTCGCCTGCAGAGCGTACAGAACGAACGACCGTACGAGCTTCGGCAGCATGCCACTCTCTTGCCCTCCATTCGTCACTACATTCACACAAAACGTCTCGGTGGACGTAACAGAGACGTGGGCACGTCTTGTTACTCTCCTGAGTAAAATACACACAACACCCACTTCATACATGGAGTGGAATAATCTGGAGAGTGATGTAGTGGAGGCAGGAACCATACATAGCTTCAACAGGAGGTTCGATTAAGCTCACGGAGAAGGGAGAGAGTGGATCAAGTAGCGACCAGTGAAGAGGCGGGGCCAGGAGCTACGAATCAACCCCTGCAACCATATATAGGTGAGTACACACACAAGATGAACAAGGGCAGAATTTTTCAGAGATGGGAAATAGGAACAAGGGGGTACAACTGGAAGTTGAAAACTCAGATGGGTTATAACGATGTTAGGAAGTATTTCTTCAGCCTTCAGGAAGTTCATTGCATGTGGCAGGATTTAATGAAATAGCTTAGCACAACCTGGTGCTCCAGTGTATGGGATTCACCACCTAGCTTCGGCTAGGCGCCCACACTTATTCTGGGATATAATATATATATATATATATATATATATATATATATATATATATATATATATATATATATATATATATATATATATATATATATATATATATATTTATGCAGAACAACCACTGTGAAAAATAGTGAATTTCTAAGCACTTTTGTGATTTCTTATATTATCAAGGAACTGTAAAAATTAAAGATCAACAGGAAGGCATATAAGGACGAGATTACACCTCGCGGTCACCTTACAACACCTGACCTTTTCATGATGATGTAGGCAGGTAGTCAAGGACCTGTCAAACATGGCTTATTATCTATCCAAACTTTAATATATTAACTTGTCTAATGTATCTTAAATTCTTCCCAGATTTTATTAATTATAAATGAATCCAATTAATATAATCCTAAAGCAACATTCATATTATTTTCAAACCTATTTTTTATGAAACTTGATTCTATTATATTTCTCTCGAGCATGGACCTGACTGATATAACTTTCTCAGCCTTTTAAAAATCAATTGGATGGTTAAAATCTCTCACATGAATAAATAATGCTATATTTATGTTGCTTTAAAACTTGAACCAGTTTGACCGTAATAAACTTTATCACATATTTTACAAGGAATCTTGTAGACAGCCATCAGCATTTTTTGGGGAATTTTTTTATCAATTTTGTTTTACTGTATCGAGATTCTTAAATACAACTTTGATATTAAAATTCTGAAGGAGAGAATTATGTCAAGGAAGTTTTCATGGTAAGGGAGAACCAACATATATTTTCTTGAATAAGATTGTTTGTCTTTTGATGAATAGTAAAAAGTATTTCTAGCAATTTTTAAAGATTTATCAATTAAGTGTTTTGGGTATTTTATATCAGCTATTTCATAATTCTTCAAAATTTCTTCATCTATGAACTCTGGGCTGGAATACGTGAAGCTCTCAAAAACATTGACGAGAATACAGAAAGTCTAACTCTATCTTAATGTGAAGAATAATAGTGTACATAGGAATAGTTATTTGGGAGTTTTCTCTAAATTTAAAATTTAAAATCATGGTTCCCCTTAATAATTAAAACATGTAGAAAAGACAATGAGTTATTTTGTTCAAACTCAATAATAAAATTTATGGGATGAGCTGGACTATTTAATTTAACAAGGAAATGGTTCATATCTATATTCTTAGGCATAAGACATAAAATATATCTATACAACTTAGCTCTATTGGGAAGGATTTTATTAATTAATCTTCTTTCAAAATATTTCATGGACAAATTATTAAGGGCAAGTGAGAGAGGATTTCCCATCGCCATACCAAACTTCTGAGTGTAAAACTCGCCACTAAACATAAACAATGATCAGGTAAGTTGACTGCGAGGTGTAGTCTCGTCCTTATATTCCTTCCTGTTTATCTTTTATTTTTACAGTTCCTTGATAAGGTGAGAAATCACGAAAGCGCTTGGAAGTTCCCTATTTTTTTTCACAGTGGTTGTTCTGCATGTATATATTTATACCAATTACTGCTTAATGAAGAAAAACGTTAAATGAATATTGAGAGATGGTGATGTCTGTCTTCCCCAGGCTGTCTGTACCCGTCTGTTACCGCCCGTCAACACCACCCAAATAGACAAGTAAGTCAACTCAATCTATTCTAAAAACCAACAACCTCTACCCGATACTAGGACAAGACTACACTAAGCCACTACAATAACAGTAACAACAATAATAATAATAACAACAACAATAATAATACTTTACTGACACCGAGTTTTTTGTTAAAATACGAAAAATTAGCTTCCTCGTCCATACGAAAGAATTAACATATATATTACGGGATATGCCCACCGAAAGTTGCACGTCTTTCAGTGTATATACACTGAGAGTTAACTTTAATTTCTAAAATAGGCATTAAAGTGTTCTTGACAGGTGGTGAACAGGTGACACGCATCTCTAATGACCCTTTGAGTAGTCGATCTGCTTTAAGCTTAATTAGCAAAAGTAGCCACCTAATGTAAATTCGTTATACATCTGTTTAAAAATTTCTCTATCTTACTTTTTGAAAAAAAAAAAAAAAAGATTAATGTTTTATTTCTGTTTTTACAGAGACGAGAAGAACCTTACAACGAAGATTACTACGATGACACTCCAATAAATACCAGAGGTAGAGAACGAGAGAGAGAGAGAGAGAGAGAGAGAGAGCACAGAGACTGATTCTTTAAATGATATATTTTTACCAAAATGGATAACAATAGTTTTCCGAAATCATCAGCTCCAGATAGGACTGAAAAACAATGGATTCACGTTGCAAAAGTTGCGATTTAAAGTGTAATAAGTAGCCACCGGCTCGGAAACAGCCTAACAAATGGGGGGAATCAATTTTTCACGTAGCCTCGTGGAGAGAAACGAATTGGAAACCTTCCAGCATAGGTGTGGCAAACGCCAGATTTGACGTTGACTTGTGGCTGACTTATAGGGCACTCGGCTCGCAACACAAGGGACTCGGGTTCGTTTCCCGGGCTGAATGAGACGAGCAAGTCCCCTTAGATCTGCTGCCCCTATTTACCTGTGTAAGTAGGTTACTGGGTACCTATTTACAATTGCTGTTGGTTATATCCTGGGATGGACGGGATATATAGACGTCTCCTTACACCTGATACCCCCTTTCACCTAGCGGTAAATAGGTACATAGCAGCACCTATACGTTATTCAACTGTTCTGGATTAAGTCCTAGGAAAGTCGAGGCTTTTGGAGAGGTCTCGACACTCCTACTGCCCCACTTCAAGCAGTAAATAGGGACCCAGCATTATTTCTTTGCCAGTCGACTGTTGTGGGTTACATCCTGGGGTATGGAGGTGCAATATACTGAGGCTGGATAAAAGGCTGTAAATTCTACTGCAAAGTCTTTTAGAAATCCACACGAACTGCCTCGCATGGGCCAACAGGCCTCCTCTATTTCTCTTTAATTTCTTGGATTCTTCGCTTTATTATTTTGCATTTAATGCAAATCAAGCCCATTGTAGAATATAACACTCTGAAATAATTCACAACTATGTCATGATTTGCAGACAAAACTAAACGTGGTTTTGGTCCGTTCTGGACCAAATGAATAATGTTTCAGGACGGTCAGTACCAATAATGATGGTTTAAAAAATACGTAAGAAAACACTAGAACATATTTATCAAAAAATGTTTCGGTCCTGGGACATTGATCACTTCTAACATACAGAGGTTAAAAATTTAGAAGTGATCAAGGTCCCAGGAGCGAAACGTTTTCTAATATGTCCAGTGTTTGCCCACGTGTCTTTCTCAACCAGTTTGTGGTATCTGTTATCAAGGTTTGTACCAACAGTGATAGCCAGGTCGCCATGACACCCTCCAGTCTTGTCTTGGAGGTCTGAGGGATAGACACCAGAATGTGGGAGGTTAGAGGATAGAAGACCAGAATGTGGACGGTAAGAGGATAAGAGACCAGAATGTGGGAGGTCAGAGTATGGGAGACCAGAGTCCAGAAGATATCAAACTATCTAAAGAACAGGGAAGGAGGAGGAGGGGAAGCTGCTATCCTTCGATCCCTGAAAACTCAACTTGACGAGTACAATTCAGTGATTACAACTTGGTTGGTATATAGCTAGGTGAGTACATTTCCCTCACGGAGGCTCGAGCCTCTGGAGTATACCTGGAGAGGGTTTCGGGGGTCAACGCCCCCACGGCCCGGTCTGTGACCAAGCCTCATGGTGGATCAGAGCCTGATCAACCAGGCTCAACATCACTTCCAGAACGGATCGTAATTTCGTCTGAAGGTTCATTCTCAAATTGTTGGTTGAAAGAAGAAGACTTGATTCAGATTAGTGACCCTGAAAGGTAATTAATAGCTTAGGAAATCTCAAGAAAACCAATCACTGTAGGTTATTACCACTGGGGTTCTTGTTTTAAGTCTTTAACCCAGGATATAACCCCACAACAGTCGACTAACTCCTAGGTATCTATTTACTAATAGGCAAAGAAGGCAGGTGGTGTTAGGAGACCTACCCATAAGTCCCGACTTATGGTTTAACTCGGTTTATCGAGAACCATCCGTTTCTCGTTAGGTGAAAGAACACAGGTGCAGCTAATGTGACATTTCGTTGTGGCAACGTTTCGCTCTCCAGGAGCTTTGTCAGGCCACAATAAAATGTCACATTAGTTGCACCTGTGTCCTTTTACCTAACATCCGTTTCTCATTTGTTTGTGATTCCGTGGCAGGCTAATCCGTCAATAGAGCGAAACGTGCTGCCTTGTTGCAGTAGACAAATTTATGTCGTATTAGCTGACTTCAGAAATAGTGTTTTCTGTTATGAGTAAAACTATACTGGAAACCAGATTTCTTTCCCAATAGTCACATAGAAAGAAGACGAAAACATCTTTTAACTACATAAAGTAAGATGGCGCATCTTACCTGTCTTCAGAACGAATATTTCTTGGAGTCTTAAAAACAGCACTTGAAGATTTCAGCTTCCTATAAATACGTTGGAGTCTGTCTTTGTTGTGGTGTGTGTGTGTGTGTGCGTGAGAGAGAGAGAGAGAGAGAGAGAGAGAGAGAGAGAGAGGGGAGAGATGAGAGATACCGTTGCTAGCCAGGAATGATACCCAACGCGTGCTTTCAACATCTCTCCGACGCTCAAGACTGTTCTCACCGTCTTGGTAGCGATGATTCGCGGGTGTTTGCCCAAGCTGGATACACTGAGTGCCTTGATATTTTTTTTTTTAGCGTGGCTTCACTTACAAGAACAACAGATAAAGGCAGAAATATTCCTGTCCATGCTGCAGGGTATCCCACATTGTTGACAAGACAAAAAAACAATCAATGGAAATGAGACCTCATCCAGTTGGGAGTCGAAATATGCAGTCTACTAATATATACGTGGTATATATATCCTTCAGTATCGACAGGTGCTCGTTACACTTTTATCGTGATCATTCTTACACATAACAACTCTAAACAGAGTTTCTTCAATCCATATATCTGAACTAACTAATGACTGCATCATTCAACTCACTAACAATGCCTTCCCATACACAAACACCTATACAAACTAATGCCTTCACTTTCTACATACCCGTACTAGCTAGTGCTTCCCTTTAGCCACATGTGCACTGTTACAGGTTCTGCAGGTGTGGACTATCCTTCTCTGAAGCACCTGCCCAAGACCAGTTTCAGGTGTGATGGTCGCTCCTTGGGTTACTATGCTGACCTGGAGACCAGATGTCAGGTATAGAAAACCTGGTTTTATTGTTGGGGTGGGTATTATGGTACCAGCATGATAGTACTGACAGCTGTAGAGGTAACAGCAGAAGTAATTATAAGTAGTAATAGTAATAGTAGTATTAGTAATAGCAGCAGCAGTAGTAAAATAATAATAATAATATTAAAATGGGAAACTAAAATAAACAGATAATAACATAGATAATACCACTAGCACGACTCACAACAATAAAGTCACATTCATAAACTATTACTTTTTTGGTTAAATAGCGGCGGATTCCACTCTTGCCTTAATCACCGACTAGAAAATGGATTTCACTTTACCCACTGCTTAATTAATTTAGAAGCACATCACAGTTCCCTCCATACACAAAAAAGATGCGCCTATGTTCCGAGGTAATAATGACCTTGTTTTCAAGCAGAGCTGCCCAGACATTCTGATGTTATTATTCCTTTGTGTGTTTATGTGTGTTGTGTGCGAGTGTGTGTCTGCTGATGCCGAGCCAGTTTAGGAAAAACATTGAATAGGAATGCTGATTAAAATTGTTTTTTAATGAATTTCAGTCTATAAATGAGGTTTAGTGGGTGGGAGGCAGGTGTAATGGAATGACTTCGTTATTCTTATTGGATGCATAGCAAATACGGAGCAAGTGCAGTTGTAGATGATTATTATTCGTTGTAGATGATTTTACAAGTGCGAGCCAGGTGTTTGAGTATATCTTCACTATTCTTCACAAGAGTTATGACATCTGCACTACCCCTGACAGGTGTTTCACGTGTGCGAACCAGGTAGCGTTCAGCACGACTTCTTGTGTCCTGAGGGAACAATCTTCAACCAGAAGTACATCGTGTGTGACTGGTGGTACAATGTCAACTGCCCCAGCTCCCCAGAGTTCTTCAATCTCAACGAGGATTTCTTCCAGGTAGGGATACTGTTTGTTTATCCTTTAAGTCTATGTGCATGTTCTTTCTGTCTCTGTATTCGTCCTTTCTGTCTCTGCGTGTGTCCTCTCTCTCTTTGTGTATAAATATACGGAAAGAAATATGAGTACTTTCGTATGGTCCCGTAGTTTTTGCATAATATCTCTCTGTAACTGTCCTGTATAAACACATACATACATTCAGTCAAATATATATTTCAATATTGATCATTTCACAATAACGTGAAAAGTATGTCTGTACATGTTGACATGTAGAGTTACATGTTACCTGTGTTGGACCTACGGTGTCTAAATCAGCTGGTGAGAGAGCCTCTGCGTCTCCCTCAGGATGGAAAGGTCACCACTCCGCCTCTGTTCTCCAGCGATACCACCGTCGGGGCCGGTCCTGTGGCTGTGCCTCTCCTCAACAGGTCACAAAATCAACAAGAAAGACGGCGAAAGCAAAGACAGCGTCAGCAGAGATCCAGGCAACAGCAAGTTGATATTTTAAATCCTCAAGGCCTGGAAAAGGTACCTCCTTTAATCTCTTACTTCGCCTCTCGACTGGCCCCTATCCTTGCCCCTGGCTGGAATTATGTACCACCCTTGCCACCTAATCCTACCGCCCACGAAGGTGACGTCACAAATAATCAAGGCAAAACAGGGCTCATCAGTCAGTTAACTATTCCTTCAGCTCTCTACGAAGCTCCTCATAGCACCTCGCAAAAACAAAACGTTGTTGAGGAACTTACTAACGCTGAGGGGCTGACTCACCAGGTGCCTTCCAGGGGCTTGATAGCACTCGATGCAGGAACCTCCGGTCGGAATCTCGACTCGAGGAAAAATTGGAATCTAGGCAAAAGCGAGAACAGTCCTCTCAAGCAAAGTCTGGCTATAAGGTCATTTAAGGGCACAGAAGCAGTACTCCCTGAAGCTCAACAACCTCTTGAACCTCCACTACCATTCCTTCCTTCCTCTCCTCCTTCCTTAGTAAATATCCAACTCAAACCTAATCTTTCACCTCAGTCTGGCATTGCAAGCGAAATACTTTCGGTCTCATTTTCAAAGACACCTTTACAAAAATCATATAAATCACATTTAAAATCTCTAACACTTGCTCCTCAACCTCTTCATTTATCAACAATATCTCCTCCGCAATCTTTGTCTTCAGTAGTACACAATGAGACAATTAATCACCACACAGATCAGCAGTCTTTCGAGCCCACGCAGAACGTCCAAATCCATTTGCACATTTATCCAGAATCCGACTTTATTCCACATTCCACTGGAAGTTCTTCCCTGGAAGGTTTCCAAGTATTCCCTGAGCAAAGTTCAGCACATGAACACAACGCCTCCCAGGCCATAGTCCAGCACATACCCACTGTCATCACCACAGATATTACCATCAGTCCTCACCCTCTTCATCCCTCCAGATACGGTCGCGATGCCATCGATAATCAACATTCACTCTCACCCACCCATCATCCTCATTATACATCTCTTTCATTACCTTCAGCAAAGGGTTTACATATAAAATTGAAATCAGAGAACGGTCGTGATAGCTCTCCAGCTAGCTATTCTTCTTCTTCGCCCTCACCTACTCCCTCTCCTGTAATTAGCACCATCCTTCGTCAGAAAGTCCGCAAGGCTCTGGCTTACCCAATATCCCAAGCACGACGGCGGCGCCCACGACGCAGATACCCAAGAAGACCTTCACTTTCCTCCACGACTATTCCGATACAACACATCCACCCTGCAACACTAACTAGAGGGTCTCCGTCTGTCAGCTTTGAGCCTCCGACGCTGAAGTACCAATCGACCACAGACAGTTACGAACACCCGAAATCAAAGTATGTCAGTTTGGTAAAAGTATTTAACAACCCATTTCCTAGTGGGACCAAAGTTCGTGATTCACCACTGCCAGGGTCGAACCTATCAGTCTCAACTCTCCATGAAAACCTGAGGAAACACAAATCCATCCCTTCCTCACCGTGGGCAATTGGGAGGAATCTCTCGTTTCTGCCTTTTGCTATGCCAGGAGAAATGCAGGAACACGATGATTCTTTTTCACATTCTATTAACTCACGTCATCAACCTAATTCCCTGTACTCTTCCTTGCTGTTTCTAGGTCTACAACCCTCCTCTCCCTTTTCCTCTTACTATTTCCCTTCTTTAACTCAAAAAGGTCTACCTCTTCAATATTATCAAGGAATTTTTCCCGCGCACTCTTTTCCAATACCTTCAGCACGTTCCTCTTATCACATTTCTCAGTCTTTCCCGGCTCTTACTGCCTCTAAACATTTTCCTGGGCATCCTTCTCCAGATCTTGTTTTCCACCCTTACTTCAGGTCTCCCAGTCTTTCCCCTGTCCACAGTTATCTTGTTTCTCCTTCTCCTTTTCATCCTTGTAACATCGTTCCTTCATCACCACCGTCAGCGCCTTCAGGTGCGGTACTGTATCCTCAGCCAGGTCACTTTGCACAGCCTATTTCTTTGCATCCTCTTGAGCGTCTCCTTCCTTCTGCACCACCAGTGACGCCCCTGTTTCTTACCACTACTGCGTCTCCACCACCTGCGTTATTGGTCTCTTCAACCTTTTCTCCTTTACTGCCTCCGTTGTCGTCTACACTATCACCACTGCTACTTATACCACTACCACCAACACCCTTACCACTACCACCACAACTACAAATATCACTACCACCCCTACCCGTATTACCACTTCTACCACCACATATACAACTAAAACCAACACCCATACCGCTACCACCACCTATATCGCTACCACCACCACCTATATCGCTACCACAACAAATAAAAAAGATGCCAGCAACATTTCCGTCCTCTCAGACACTACCCATTACACCAGTATCACCATCCTCACAATCTTTATCACCACCACCACCAACCTCCTCTCCACCTTCAGCATCACCGTCATCTCCACTGACACCACTTACAATAACACCTCCACCCATGGAGACCACACTGCTTCTCCCTTCACCTCACAGCGTTTCTAATCCAGTTCTGAATACTATAGACTCTCTAAAATTGACCCCAAGCCCGTATAGAATTCCTCTAGACGCCTCTGTTTTCCCCATCCACTTGTCTCCACCCCAAACGCGTAGACCAGAGACACAAACATCAACAGACGAACGGAAGAAGCCTACAGTTACCACAACAGACGATAACCATAAAAGTCAAAGGTACCTGATCGGGACACGCCTGAAAAACAAAGACATTGTATTTGCTTCTCCACACTCAGTGAATGAGACTTACCGAATAGCTAAGTTACTCATATCACTGGACGATCACACACCACGGACAGAACCCACTAGAAAAAACGGAGTATACTTTGACAGCAGCAACTCTTTGAATAGGGATATCTCCCAAGAGGTAAGAGCGACGTTTGACATGATTTCCGAGTGAGTACTCTAGTTAAAAATTGGAAGAATAACTGAGGCTATATCAAGGAAGTTCTCTTCTGTTACTATAAAGAATCAAGATCCTTTAACATTTATATTTTGCTCGTGAAACTCTTAAAAAGTTTTCAAATGCACATTCAGGAAGTAGCACTTAGTTTGTAAGATCAAATAGGGTTAGACAACACGTTCTTGTCATTTATATTTTATTCCAAAAAGAGTAAATTAAACTTCTAAGTAATATCAAGCTAACTAACAATTTTCAGTCATAAACTTTGTATAGGAACTGACTGGACGTTGACTTTTCTAGAGCAATGATTTAGAGAGATGCTGACGTTAATGACAACACCGTGACTGAATTCCAGCACATCTGACCTTACTTCCACCTCATATGACCTGACTTTTAGCGAAGTCTTCCAACCCCACGACGATGTTCCTGACCACAAGAATTCCTACGCACTTCTGCTTTTCCTGTATTACTCATCATTAAAGCTTTTACCAATGTTCATTTCAATTTCTGTGTTTGTATATACCCCTGTTCTTACATTTACCCTAATGCTGTACGTTGTTTGGGTAACTTTATTGCAATCAGATATACTTATTGATATATTAATCCAGGATTCAACTCATTCTCGAACCCATTCTCATTTAAAAACGTTTCAGTCAGTGTCAGTCATTCCAGGCTTCTTATTATTTTCAAAATTGAATTTCCAATGATTAAGTTAATTTAGGTTAGGCTAGGGCCCTTAAACCTGTTATAAAAGAACATATATTTAGCCACAACTAAGGAAACTTGGGAAAAACACATCGTCATGTGTCCGGCAAGGAGGTGGATGAGTAAAAGACGAACTGTGAAATGAGAAACATTCTTACACTTAGAATGATGCACGTCAGCAATTCTGTCTTTCCCATTTTTTTCTCAGCCGCTTCGTTGCTTGACGCATCACGGAGGGTTTTACTAACAACCCAATAATACCAATAGGTGTGGCTTATTTCCATTTGGGTGCATTGGTTCTCTTCTCCAGGAACCTACTCAAAACGAAGCAATTAACACCTGGGTACCTATTTACTTACTGAGCGAACACAGGCAAAAAGTGTAAGGCAACATGTCCAGCATCTTCACTCATGCCAAGATCGAACCAGGTTCTTCAGCTGAGAGCCGCAGATGCTACCACAGTGTCTAGAACCACTAAGTTGTAGTTGTTTAGTTAGTTTAATATCTTTATTATGCACCCCATACCCATCCTGTGGGCGGTAGTCAAAAGATTACAGAGGTACATAATGGTTCCAGGGACTGGGCCCCAAAGTTTTGATAGCTGAGCAAGTTACAAAGGTAATGAACTGTAGCTGGTGGTGGAACTGGACAACGATACTGATGGCCTCAGCTGACGAAGACTCATAATTTGTTTACTGGTTAGCTAGGTTTGGCCAATTGCTTATTGTCTTTAAACATATAAATTTTATCTCGAAAATTTCTTATTACTTGGAGAGTCGAGGTTATACAAACCGAGAGATGTGTATCTCTCAGTGAGTATACATTTGTAAGTTTACTTTAATCCTCTTCTTCCTTGGGCATTTGGCCCTTTATTTATTTTTTCCCACCTCTGTGTTTTTGTTCCTATCTTTTGTGGGCCTCTAGCTCTCTTGCAGTGCTCCTCTTTGACTGACTCCACTACTACTACTACCACTATCTCTCTACTTTCTTTCCTATTGCCTCTCTTGTCCCGTCTCTGTCTGCTGGCCTATATGTACTGCTTCCTTCTCTCGTTTCTGTTAGTGTAATTTTGTAAATGATCCAAGTCGGACCGAAACGTCGTCGTCAGCTCCTCTCTCCTATGCGCGGGTTATTTACAGGGTTAATGGCCCTCTTGTAGTCATTTAATTTAGTAGTTTTTTTTAGTTTAATATCTTTATTATGGAGCCCATACCCATCCTGTGGGTGGTAGTCAAAAGATTACAGAGGTACATAATGGGTCCAGGGACAGGGCCCCAAAGTTTTGATAGCTGAGCAAGTTACAAAGGTAATGAACTCAGGTAGATCTGGTCACAATCATGACAAGTTACAAAGGTATTTACAGATTACAGAGGTACATAATGGGTCCAGAGACTGGGCCTCAAAGTTTTGATAGCTGAACAAGGTAGTACAAAGGTAATGAACTCACAAGTTTCAAAGTCAGTATATTAAAGAAAAAGTACTTCCTTTTAATCATGTGAATGCCATAAAAATGGAAAGTCAAACAAAGAGTAGAAACAATATGTTATATTTTGGCAGAGAAGAATAAATCATCATAAGAGGGTTTCTGACCGAGATTATAAAATACAGATGAGTTCCTCCCCATGTTTGGTTTTCCGTCGTTGTGGGGATCTACCTCATCATTCTTCATTGTGTAATTCACTTTCTACCGGGTCTCTTCGCTCGCATCCAGATTTTTAACTAGAAAATATAAAAGCTGAATACACTTATAATAAATCTAAGTCGTAATGAATGACTGTTGGTGAACGATCGTTCTGTATATTCAGCGACAGTAATTCATTACGAATGTTCATTCACTGTCGGTGAATGGACATTCTGTTCATTCGTTGACAGTCGTTTATTACGACTTATCTTGGGCATTTGGACTGTCTGGCTGTGGGAGAAGATGTACCACGAAACCTGACGCAATGGTATGGAATAGTGGGATCACAGTTGGTGCCACTGATACCACCAAGTCACAGCTGTGCTTGTTGCAAAAATCATACTATGTAAGCTCCGTCGTGGCTGAGTGGTTGTAGCATTTTGGCCTGGTATGCATAAAGACCACTGTACGACTCCCCGCCCAGTATCCTGTTTATTCACACGCTTATATACTAAGTTTGCCACACAGAATGAACCAGACCTCCATGATGTTAGTGCTGGCAATCAGTCCCATGAAGATTACTATTACTACTACTACGACGACGACAACAATGGTTATAAAGAAACGTGAGTGTTCGCATAAATTAGTTTGAGTTACGCTCAAGGAATGGAAAAATCAAGAACATATCATATTTTAAGTAAAGGACACTAATGCCAGTACATTTTATTCGGCATACGTTTCCCATCCAGACTTTCTCAGCCGTTACGGCTGGAAAGCCCTGAAGAACTTTCTACTAAAATGCACAATGGTTGAACGATGTTCGCATAACATAGTTGTCGTAATTCTACCAATATTAAATCAATCATATATATTATATATACTAAAATGTTAACCTTTAATAAAATATTCATTTTCTATAAAGTCCATAGAAAACGAATGGTCTTGGAATATATTGGGTAACTTAACAAAAATGTTTTGTATTTGTAGATACATTAGTATTTAGGCATGTGAGCCTATAATAGATAATTTTACATGTTTATATATGAAGTACCTGATTTAATTATAGTAATATACCCATACATTTGATTTTTCTTCTCGTGTTAATGAAACAGGTATCCAAATCTTCATTATCAGGAAGACAGAGAGACTACACCAGTGCCTCATCATGGTTTCCAGGAGCTCTGGAAGGTACACTACCACGTGTGTGTAACATGTATTTACCTATTGTACTCACCTAGTTGTGTTTACCTAATGTTGCTCACTCAGTTGTGTCTACTGGGGTTCAGCTTCGGTTCTTGGTCCTCACCTTACTGGGATAACCTAAGTTAAATAAGCGTAATAAAAGATGTATGGCAATATATTCAGTGCCTTCAGAACTGTTAAACTATTTTTTAATACTGTTTGTAAAATTAATTGTAGGTTTTATAACTAAATTTTATCTATTGTCTATGGTTGTATAGGATATATACACAGTGAGGTGCATATCTCTCAGTGTATATTTGCTGAGAGTTCACTTTAATCCCTACAGTGGTGGTGAACTGGTTAAGTGCAGCCTTTATAATTCTTGTGTAGTCGATAAGCTTTAAACCCCATTAATTAACCAACTTGTCACTGTCTTTAGGATTCCCTTCACAAGAGGTTCAGGGTGCTGGCCACTCTATCATAATTTTTCCTTTCTGTTCTTGGGACCTTTTTTGGAGGTTCTGTATTTGTAAGTCTGCTATTATACATACATCGCTTCAGTGTTTTAAAAATAACTATGTGGGAAGCATAAGTTCAACTTTTCATTTAGATTTCCAGACACCAAACGTGTCTGGAACCTTGTATATTTTGTCTTCATATCCACTCTGCGGCGGAGTCGATATAGTAGTGTACTTGCAAAGTGCATTATATCCAGACTCACGAGATCGTAATGGCACGATTGCAAACAAACCATACCACGGGCGGGGATAGAACCCCAGTGGCTAACGCGTCGGTCTGGAGTTTTATGACTCTCTGACTGCGGGTTCTATCCCCGCCCGTGGTATGATTTGCATTATATCCAGTTAAGTCCACAGTACTCGCTACACAATTTGTTGCTTTTACGAGAAGAGATACACTCCTCTCAATGTACATGCACACGTCTCTGTATAAGCATTAATAGATTCACACCTCTCTGTGTATACATACACAAACACACGTCTCTGTATTAATGGTGAAAGATACACACTTCTCGGTGCACATACATACACCTCAGTATACAAGCACTGAGATATACACACCTCTCGGTGCACATACATACTGCTCGATGTATCTTTGCAAAGCATCCTGATTTCGAAAACTGGTCACCAGGGTAAACCAGAGCTTCAGAGTCAACGACAGGTATCACCCAGCATCCCTGAGACTTACCACAGAGATGAACATGACGAAGGATCTCTCCTAGTCCTCCCTGCCGTCACTCCTGCCGTCACTCCTGCTCCACCTCCAACATGGACACCAAAATTAGTAAGGAGTCAAGAAATGGAATTTTCTTCTTCATTTGACGATATACACAAGTGTTAAGATATTAATTTCTTTAACTATTTTTAATACAACAAAATAATGCTTTATTGTGGTTGATAATACAAAAACAGGGTTCCTGATTTATTAAATGTTTTTTTTTTCTATAGAAGATTCTTTTTTATCTTTTAAACTGTTAACTTTCTCCTTGAATTTTCTCTACACTACAGAGTAAACTAATTTTTGTCGCGATATTTCAATAATAATAGCGGTCTTTTATTACCTAATTTTATCTTGTATTCAGTTTGCTACATAAATATTTAGCGTGATAGGTGTGAATGTTTTCATGTGTTTTTCACGAGTTTTCACGTGTGTTCAGTAACGTTTACGTGTTTAAGTACAGTATTCTCCTCTGACAGTCATGGTCAGCTCTGTCAGACTTTCACAAACTCTACTTGATGTTGTAAACAAGAGGCTGACTGCACTTTTTTTGTCTCACTTGATCAGGGATATACCCAGGGGCGGATCTACTGTGAAATTAATGAAGCTTAGGCTTCAAGGCCCCTAATCCCGGAGGGGCCCCAGAAGCCACTTTAGTCCACATTGCTTAAAAAAATTTGGGTTTGTTGTATGAGAAGGGGTTGCGAAGGGGCCCCCATAACAGTTCAAGATTCATGGCCCCAGAAATGTAGGTCCACTACTGAATTCACACACACACACACACACACCTCGACCCCTGCAATCACAATCAGCTGAGTAAAATTAGGTGAGTACACACACATACACACACCTTATCAATATATGATTTACACTTTTTTACTGTTACTGACTATTCACATCTCGTCACTGTCTTGTCCACCAACTTCCCTTCCACCACCAATCTCCCCAATTTTTACCCCTCTCTTCCTCCCAGAGTCGTCCCAGAGGGGTGTTCTTCACCCCGTTCCCCACCACCCCTTCCTCCTTCCACACCTCCTCAGGTAAGTACAGGAACACGTTATCTTCTTACTTGATAAATTGATAAATCTGACCTTTCTTTAATTAACCAGGTCAAATAAACTTGAAGAAACACATTTATGAAGTAAACTTTCAGTGTTATTTTACGTCCTTTTTTTTTTAAATGAAGGAGAGTCATTATTTACTATAATGTCGAGTGGAAAAACCTCTGATAACAAAGACTTAGAAAAACCTCTGATAACAAAGACTTAGAAAAACCTCTGATAACAAAGACTTAGAAAAACCTCTGATAACAAAGACTTAGAAAAACCTCTGATAACAAAGACTTAGAAAAACCTCTGATAACAAAGACTTAGAAGTAGTAACTAACAACCAACTCACGAGAGAGGAATATTTAGACGACTTTACAGTCCGTCTTTGGATCATTAACAAGGCGTCAACAATTTCCTTAACAAATTGTGGATTGGTTGTGTACTGTTTCACCCACATTGTTGTAACTTTATGGGTTAGCTTTGAACTGTTTCAGACATGATATTCTGACTTTGTGGGTCAGTTTCGAACTGCTTTAGCCACGATACTGTAACTTTGTTAGCTTTAGACCGTTGCAGCCACGGTATTGTGACATTGTTGATTAGATGTGATTGTGACTTTATGGATTAGTTGTGAATGGTTCCAGTCACGGTGCTGTGACTTGTGTTTCATCTTAGAACGAGTGTCATTGAGGTACTCCGTGTGGTGTCTTCAACGGGAAGAACTGCAGTAATATGGACTCTTCTGTAAATCTTCAAATCATTGTAGGTTATTCTTCACAAGAATTAATGAAGGCTCTGTCTTCCATCTGCTAACACCAGGACGTAAACAGGCAGTCCAGTTTTCCTGTCAGGAAGAGTTATGGAGACTACATAATAATGTAATATTAGAGCATTGATACTAAGTCTGAGTCCTTATGAACAGTGACTTTCTCTGATACATAACTATGTATCCGCCTCTTTAACTGATACATAACTATGTATCCTCCTGTTTAACTGATAAGTTACGACATAAATTTATGATGTGATTATAAGAATTATTCTTACAGGTCATTAAAATGCTATTTTTTTCCTCATAGTCAGCCTTCAGAAAGTACACTGTGGCATGCAGATATCTCCACTGTTTATTAATACAAAACTAGACGACGTTTCGCTCTGTGTTGAGATTTATCAGCGCGAAACATCGCTTATTACAGGTTTGCTCCATACCAAGTGTCTTTGTACTAAACACAGCTGGAGGTTATTTAGTTTTTAGTTCACCATTGTGATTCTACAGTAAATATCATGTATATAATATTCTTATTTATTTATTAACCTTTGTATTCATATTTTTGCATTCCTAACAGATTTCCTTGACGCTGGGCAAGACTGGAGCATGAAAATCGATTCTTCTAAGTTCTCTTCTCACACTGATCTCTCTCATCCCACTGCTCGACCTCTCTTCTTACCGTACAGAAACTTACCTTCTTCTACAGGCCTTCCAAACCCTCAACTTTCTGAAGAAGGACCCCAAACCAATCGCGACTACCCAAATCACTCAGACATGGATACGAAGGATTATTATTCGTCTTACGAGTCGGTCGACGAGGACGGTTACTCGTACGACTACTCTGAAGATTATGAGTATGAAGATGACCCAGTGGAAGAGGTCAAATCCTACTCAGGGGCTCCGGGGAATGCTTCAGGGACTCCATCTGGAGGTCAGGCATCGTTGCCGCACGGTGCTGACAGATTAGTGAGACACTCCACACCCCTGCCTCGTTACTCGGATATACAGGATCACTATCTGATTTCGACTCGGTATCCAAACATATATCAGTATCCGGCCACGGCACAGTATCCGACAAGAGCTCGATACGCAACGACGCCTCAGTACCCAACCACCTCTGAATACCCAACAAGGTCTCAATACCAAACCACGCTTAAGTATCCACCTTCATCTGAATACTCAACCACGCCTTATTATCCAACCACTACACCTCGATATCCTACGAGTTCAACATATTTTTATACCAAACCTCAAGATACGGCAGTTTCACCTCGGTATACGACCACATCACGTCCGTATTCAACTACTTCGCCTCGATATCCGACCACTGAACGCCATCATTTAACTACATTCCAGTATCCGACGGTTTCGTCTCAGTACAAGTCCACTACACCTCAGTACCCGACCTCATCACCACACCCAAACACCTCCCCTGAGTATTCAACAGCATCAAAGCGACCTACGGTAACGCCAAAACACTTATCTACTACTACGAAGAGCGTAAGTTTGCCTACTGAACGTCCATCGAGACCAAAAACATCTCATCAGATCTCCCAACTCAAAAACCTGTCTTCTTTGGACGTTTCTACATCTCCCTTCAAGAAACCAGCCATCACATTCTTCTCCTCTGAGGAGAACGACAACAAAGAGTACGAAGAGTCAGAGGTTAGTTATCCCGAGGAAGAGTCGTACGAGAGTTACTATCCTGAAGATGGCGCACTCATTTTACGGAATTCTTTAATAAACCCTTATGGTTTCTACAACCCATATGTTGGCCAAGACGATTACAGAAGCTACTTGTCGCATCCTTCATACTCTCAAATGTTACCACTCGTGCGTTCTAGAGGAATTTACGGACCCCACGTTGACGACACTGCACACCGCGACTTATACAGCGGGTATGTCTCTCCCACCAGGGCAGAGCTGGGATACTTTAATTCAAAGGCAGAGGAAGAGAAGGCAGCTTATAACCCTTATGAGCTCCTACGTCACTATTACCTTAACGCTTACACTCACTCTTCACATCTGCGCAGAAACCAATCAATCCCTTATAAGTACCGCGAGAACCCTTACACCAGGAGGTATCTGGGAGTAACACCCAAGTACCTGACGACGGCAGGACCCAACCCTCCAACGCCGGCGCCTCCCTCAGAGCCTGACACCACACCGGGATTGCCACAATTAACCACACCGGAAATGCCTCCCTTCGAACACGTGTACTTAACTAATTACAACGCAGGCTTGCCCCAGCAGGCAGTGAACACACTTTCACCTCCACACACTACCAAGGAGTCTTTCCGCCATCTGCAGAATGAGGCTAAGTATTCCTCTCACCTAACGCCAGTTCCAGTAACTACTCCTCACAAATACACGTCAGAGGATCCATACTACAACTCTCCAACTCCTTTTGTTGGAAATGAAAATTACACGCCTCATGTTCCACACTACAAGAAGGAAAACAATCAAAACACTGCTCATCAGCCACAATATTTCACGAGTCCACCATCATCTCTTGTTACGCAAAGCAGCATTGAGACAGGTGACCACACAACATCTTATGAAGATGAGACTAAAGAGCCACAATACGCAGCAGTTGTTTCTGCCTTGGCTGACGGAAAATCTCTTTTGGATCTCTTTCCTTATAAAAAACCAAAAGAACGTCTTTACGTTACTACCACAACTGCTCTGCCATACAGACATAGACTATCGACTTCAACAACCCCTGAGACCACAATAACCATCAGACCTTCCAAGCATTCTCGAAGGCGACAACACAGGAGGAAGGCGAAGAATCGTTTATCCATTAACCAAAAGTACACTGGCGGTATGTATTCTCCAACATATACTACAACTACACCAAAGCCATTTCCTTCATCTACTCCGACGTTACCTAATCCAGAGTCACACGATGCAGCACCTGGTTATAAGATAACACCTCATCATAACGGCGCTGATTTACTGAAAGATAAGAACATCGCTCCGCAAAGTTCTAAGAGCAATGTAGACGAAGAGGTCACCAGAGAAAAAGAACAGCTCGAAGATAAAGCAGAACCACATGTTATGCAGGGAAGTGGTCCAAGAAATGCCATTCAGCAACGAAAAACACCAAGAAGAAAAGAACAGAATATTTCAACAAGGACCAGAGGCCGTAAGCGACCTACTCTGCCAAGCAGCTATAATCCTAGACAGCGGCGTCCAAAACAATTCTCGAATACCACATCAGTGACAGATATAAATTCTGCTGATGCCATGCAACAGGTCACAGAGGCTCCTCACCCAATGACAGATTCCTCTAAAAATCCTCAAGTTACAGATAATGGAACTTACCACGATTCACCTCGTGGAAAGAGACCACTTCCAGATGATGCGTCGCATACTTGGCGCCCAAAAGCAAATATTCTATTGAAGAAAATTCCTACGCATGAAGCGATACCTGATAGGCTCATACCCTTGCCGAAACATCGTTACCGTCGTCCGACTCGTCCTCTGTCTCAGACCTCTACTTCTCAGCCTTCCATATCCTCAACTCATGTCTCTGAATCTGAGCTCTCGTCTTCTCCACAGCTAAAAATGCCTGCCATCGGCAAGGCTCACAGTTCTCATTCTGACTTTGAAATCTCTTATGCTCCTTCTGACTCCAAGATTCCTCCTGGTGTTCTCTACACGCAGGAGAAAGTGTCTTCCATTTCTTCTTCGCTAGATGCTCCAGACATACAACAAACAGAAGAATTTTCTAACTCTCACTCTTCCAAGTCTCCTCTCGAAATGACACACACTTCAGAGGAACGAGCGCCGTCTTCAGAGGCCCCACCATATGTTCACTCTAACGTCTCCACCTCAAACACTTTTGGTACACCAGAAGAAGGGTTGTATCGTACCTCTGATTCTTCCAACATTGATCTCCACCACCCAGCCTCCCCCTCCAAGACCAACTTGACCCCATCAGGAGAAGGGTCGTCTCATTCCTCTCTTCCTATACCCACAGGTGGGAAAAAGTCCTTGCCAGGCTCCATACCCAGTCTTCTTCGACCAACCCAAGACCCGACGGGAGAGACCGGACCCATCCCAACCCATGTCACTCAAACACACCAAAATATTCACACGCAATGCATGCAGGATACTAACACAGCTTCGAGAGACACAGGTTTACAGAGCGAGGATCATTACTCATCATTTCTACCAGAATACACATCTATTACATCACGTAAACACTACTCATCTCTGTTGAACAATACACATTCACTCTTCCAGGGTCGCTACAATATACATCAAAATTGTTCTCAGACACTAGTAGGCGGTCCAAAATCCAAAAGATCTAGGTACTCTAATGACAGAACTCAGTACGTACAAATATCGCTCGACCCTCTTTCATACATTCAAAATGGAAAAATTGCAACAAATAATTATTACTTTAACAACGAAGGGACCTCGGTACCAAATTTACAAATAATGTTAAATATCAACGTCCCTGCACATCACTTGCATGAAAACATTAGACAGGTTTCGGGTGGGGTAGAGTTCCAGACCCAGGCAGGCCAAATACACTTGCCAGCCTCCCATCCAGCATACAGAGGTGTTGGAGTGAGGGTCGCTTCTGCCCCTCACTCATCACCTGGTTCTCAGAACGTGGCATCTCATTCAGAGACGAACGATAATTCTGCAGCCATTATAAATCATGTATCATCTACCGGTAATCTTCCATCAAGCCATAATCATTTTATGTATTCAAAAGGTTACGGTCATCTAAAACTTACTTCTGAAGCACACAGGAACACCAACCATACACTCTTGCGTACAACCCACACCACCACTCGTAAACCCTTAAGTTTTCTTCGCGATAATCAACGACTTACTTCCAAACCTCTCACGCCCCGTTACTATGACCTACTTGTTGATACTCTGAATCAGCCACGTCCTCATTTTTCTCATACGATGTCATATCGTCCGTCACTGGTACAACCACACCTGCAGTCTCAACGCCATTATGCAACTGGGAATGCGCCTTTCAATCCCAGTGGGACTGCAGACTTTCCTTCCCCAACTATGTCATTGCTAGCTGAAACACCAATAAGCCATCTGACAACAAGTCTTCCTCCAGTGGAAGAAAGTAAACACAGCGGTCGAGCTCAAGATGATGTCTTGCAAGTAAGCCAAAAGGTGGAATCCAATTCTACGCCGAATCCCCTCTCACATCACCTCTCAATTCAAAAACCAACATCATTCAACCATCAACCTTCAAGCCATCGTGTTATCACTAGTCACGATCTGCCTACTATATCCCTAGTCAACGGATACCTCCCAGCATCCAACTTTCACTACAGAGGCAACAACGACAACCCATCACTCACGAAAAGTCTTCACCACACCCAAACATCATCTGTCCGGGCGCCCTCAGAAGGCCAGAATTCACATGGCCAATATGTACCACCTACAAACAGTTACTTCTCAGCCAGCACAACAACGGAGCTCGTTCTTTTGCAATGACGAAACCATCCGTAGTGTCAACGATTGCAACAATTCAGCCACTTTATAATCGTAATTATCATTCATCATCCACCCCCGGACCTCAACACTTATCCAGCAGAGTGATCATTCCTAAGGGATGCTCTTCCTACAACTCCTGTAAGTCACTGTCCACAGACAGTGACTAGAAAACCCGTCACTCCCGAAAATTCTCCTTCAAAAACAGTACAGGTGGAGAACACCCCTCACTTAACTTTCCGTCCACCCATAGTGACTAGAAGACCCTCCATTACCCAGACCAATACTCATCAATCTGTTATTAACTACGAAGCCACTGAGATTAACGAGCCTGTCTCCATCGTACCAGCATCACACTCGTCTCATCTGGGAAACAGTGACAATCCTCACTTTAACTTCCAGCTTCTACACCAATCCAAGGCCCTTCATTCATCTCACACACCACATGATCCAAAGCACAACATATTCATCAACATCCCCGAGTACGGTCAAAAAATATCCCAAGCCTCTGTGTCAAGAGCTTCAGAGATCCCGGCAGTGTTAAATGTTCTGTCAAAAGCATATGTAAAATCTTTAGAAAATGATCAGTATAGTTTTCCACGTTTTGATATCACTCCATTAACGACGCTTCCGTCATATGGTTCTCCACATACAGCAACAACGTCTTCACACCATGAGTCATCTCTGCTTATTCACTCCCACACTCAGCATCCTATTTCAACGCCGGAAAATTTTCACTCACCGAACAGCTTTCAGAATCCAGCGTTGTTCTCAGCTCAGAATTCTTTTGGGGTTCCTTCCTCCGCCAAATCTGCTTCTGTCAGTCAGGAAAACATTCAAGGGAAGCCCAAAGAACAACGCGAAGCTTTGATTCTACCTTTCGTCCCAGCTTCACAACCTAGCTACAGTGGAAGAGAAAGCCTTCCTGATGATCACAAATTTTTGCCAGTTTTTGTCAAGTCCAAATCTACCTCCAGCATTCGACACACGACCAGAGCAAACAGGCCACCTCCACTGCCCTCATTCTCACCAACGGTGTTTTATTCCACTTCTCCACTTCCACCATCATACACAAAATCACGAGCATCACCAACACCATCACACACACCATCACTAGCACCACCATATATACCATCACCACCATACACACCATCACCAGCACCACCGTTGAAGCCACCATACATACCTTCAACTACACCTCCATACACACTCGCATACACACCTGCATCACCACCACATACGCCATCACCTACACCCCCACACTCACCATCACTTGCAGCAACATACAGGCCACCACAGTCACATCCACCTACTTTGAAAGCTGATCGCTTTAAGAAAAGCTTCTCAACGCTGGGTCGATTGCCCAGTTATCAACAAAGCTTTAAGGCAGAACCATATATTGACGAAAACCTCGAAGTCCTGCCTTTTGAATCACAAAAAATCTTGGCTCCACATTCGAAGCAACTACAAAATGAAGAAAATTTCAAGGAGACAGAGGAACCAGGTTTTACAGCGCAGATACTCCAGCACCAAGTCACAACCCGTCCTCCTCCTCCTCCAAGTCTGGAAGTACCTGTCCAACAACAAACGATAGGAGGAAATTGGCTTAGAGGTATGAGGAAAAAAAATCTTGCTGCTGCAATTGCTGAGCGAAACGCAACGAGTGCAACTGCAGTGAGAAACGCAACCACTGCAACTGCTGTGCGAAGGGCTACGACTGTAACTGCGGTAAGAAACATAACGGCTGCAAAGGCTATGCGAAAAGCAACGACTGGCAATGCTGTGCAAAAGGCAACCACTCAAATTGTGCGAAACGCAACGACAGAAACTGCTGTGCGAAGGGCTACGGCTGTAGCTGCAGAGATAAACGCAACGACTGCAACTGCTGTGCAAGGGGTTACGGCCGTAACTGCAGTGATTGCAACTGCTGTGCGAAACGCACCGTCTCCATCTCAAAGTTCCCCAACACAGCCGGAGGAAGTTCTTGCTATTAACATTAAAAGGAACCTTATGAAACAAGAACCATCTGAGAATTATAAAGGTTCTCAAACATCGTCAGACACCATCTCTGAGCACAACGCAACGATTTCTCCTCCAGCTAGGAGACGAAGACCTAAAAAACCTCAACAGATCTTGGATATAATAAATACTCTTAACAGACAAAGAAAACGTATTGTCCAAGGCCCGTTGGAAAACTTGGGACATATTGAGGCTTCTTCGAACGCCACCCAGGAGACTTCGACTATATCTCCCTCTGGTGGATCTCTCATCCAAGCTACAACCAGTAAACAAGGGCCCCAGCCCCTACTTGAACGTTTTCCTGGCAGGAAATTCGACAGCAGGTCCTTTTCGACCACTGACACACCTCCCCAAACACTCGTTGGAGGGAACAACGAAGACCTTTCAGACCTGTTGCTTCAAAGTATGGCTGACGTTGGCTTTGGAGAAAAAATATAAATCTTCGGGAAAAAGAATGACGTGGCTGAACATTCACCATAATTGTTTCCATTACAAATTGCTTAAAATAATTTCGATATTAAGTTTAGATAACTTTCACTCGCTGTCTATTTACAAATAGCCTTCACGATTTAGTGAGAAACTTGTATTTCTTTTTTTCTAATTAAAAGAGAACTGGGGAAAATGGAAAGTCTAGTCATGGGATCTTTTTCTCTATCTGAATGTAATTAAGGACACTTGGCTTGACCCAGGTGGTATAGATAGTATTTAAGTTGCACTATCAAATGACACAAACTATTATAGCGTTATCAATGCTCACATAAACTAATATCTGCACTCACAAAGTACCTAAACTATCGCCTGAGTTGTTATAAAACACAAAATAACACCTGCATTACCAAAGAACGTAAACCTAACTTAACTTTTCCGAAGAATATAAACTAATACTTATATTGTCAAAGGACCTATAGTTCCAAAGGACACATATGACACCTGTATTACCGAAGGACAGAAACTAATTCGTACTTTACAATACAAACTAGTGCCTTCGTTACCAATACCTGCATAGCCGAAGGAAACAAAGTAATACCTGCGTTGCCAAAAAGAACAAACTAATACACTGCCATTGGACACCCCTGCATACCACCACTACATCCGCACGACTCCATGACACACTACTCCCTGAGCCTCTGACCAGCCTGGGGTCAGCCACCTCTCTCAGCCTCAGTCACTACAGGTCAGCCCAGGAACATGACCTAGCTCACACATGACCTCTTGACCGGATTTTGTTTCACCTGTCTAACTCCTGACCCCTGACTTGACCTAGCTCGGCCTGGTACATCGTGCTTAAGACCGGATGCTCTGACCGATTCCATCTGTATTGACTTCGATATCTCAAGAACTGTGATTCCCTTTAAGTGGGGCTTTATTGCCGGTTAAAAGGCTATTAGCCAAAAGAATTAGGACCACCATTCCCTTCCTCAGATAAAAAGTGATTATTTTCTATTTGTAGGATCTGTATAACCCCCACTGGATTAGAAGCTCCACATGAGTATAATAATAATAATAATAATAATAATAATAATAATAATAATAATAATAATAATAATAATAATAATAATAATCATGATAATAATAAAAAAAAAAAAAAAATAATAATAATAATATTATTATTATTATTATTATTATTATTGGCTTCATCATTTCTTTCTCAGTAACTGTCTTCTATCATAATACTGTCATCTGAATTCTTTCAGTAACTGTATATGAGAGTAAAAGTGTGAAAATAGATTTTTCAACTGCACTCCTGAGAGTCAGCTGAAGTTCAGATCATCCTGTCATTGCTTCATCTAGAAGAACTCTGAAAAAAAATCATAATTTATGATAATAACAATGATTAAAGAAGGTGGTTAGATATGTACAATGTTTCAGGGACATAGTGTTCCCTCTTCTCCTGTGGATGATTATGCAACACAGAATGATTATGCAACACAGGAGGAAAGAGCCCAGAGATTATCAGTAGAAACTGGAGTTAATAACTCTTAAAGTTATAACTTCAAACCAGTGACTCATGAAATCGTAATAACACGATTGTGAATGTCATTCCCCAAATGATTAAACGATTTGATAAATGAAGTTGAATTTTGTTTTTGGCTGCACAATGCAACCCTTATACTGTCGACTGCACGAATGACTCGACCTTATGACGGTTCATTTTCTATTGATTTGTTTATATTTTCACATGAATCCATTTTCGTACTCGACATATAAATCCATTTTTTTTAAGTACCGTAAGATTACGTTTAAATTAAGAATTTGCTAAAGAATACATATATTTAAAGTAAGTAACTCTGTAATGAATTAGATTGTGTCAAGTCAGTGGAAACATTTGTGTTTTGGTCATAGTTTGGTTGTGACGGATTGATTCTTTCCACACAGGGAGGAAGAGAAAGCGACCAGCTGTAAGTGTTCGTGGCTTTGCTGTTGCAGTTCTTAAGGTCCTCTCACTGTTTTATTCACACTGACATATCACGTTCAGCTAAGTATTTGTCATTCACATGGCGTTCAGCTAAGAACTTATCACGTACATCAAGTTCGGCTAACTTCTATTCTGTCTTGTTCTTTCTTGACGTTGTTTAAAAATGTATGTGTACTTCTGTCATCTTAGTTTCATTACTCTTTCTAATAATCCTGGATTCAGTTTTTTATACACAACCTTTGATTTTAGCTGAAATGACTTAGTTTAGTTTAATATCTTTATTATGCACCCCATACCCATCCTGTGGGCGGTAGTCAAAAGATTACAGAGGTACATAATGGGTCCAGGGACTGGACCCCAAAGTTTGCAATATTTAGAGCTTCACTTAATATAAAAAATACGCTAAATTAAATACACAGCTAACATCTAGAAAGTGTTGACTAATGGAGCTATAACTCAATTAATTTTGCAGACTTCCCTGGACGACGAAATTGAATCATCAGATGGACCCAAGTCCATATCTCGGGAGAGGCCACAGAAAGAGGAGAACCTGGAAGATGTCCGTCAATACTCTCTTTCTCTTTATCGACACTTGCAAGAACAGTTGAAGAACAGGCAACTGGCCTTCCCTCGCCGTTCACTCAACAAAAGGAAGAGAGTGGCTCGCCAGGTTACAATACCCAAAGATATGCAGGAGTATGTAAAAGATGAAGGAAATAATCAGACGTTGTCCCAAGACAAGCCTTTCAGTTCTCCAGGTGACCCTAAGAAATTTAGATTCACTGCTCAGAAGCTCTCACATCCGGCTGGCTCTGGGGAGACAAAAGGCTATTCATATCCAAAGCAATCCAAAGAGCTGGAGGAGACCGGAAAGATCACTGCGTCGTCAGAGAACCTGGGACCAGATGGACGATCCGAGATCCTCCAGGGGATGGAAAACGCTGAAATCGTTGCTGACTTATCTTCCGGTGAGAATGATGCTAAAATTACAGCACTCTCAGCTGCCGTCACATTTGCAACACCTGTGATTTCGACTCACCAGACTGCCCAGGAAACGCGCACGACAAAGAACATTAGTGATAGTCTTATGTCTCCTTTTCAAGTTCCTAATACACTAAGTAAAAGATCATCTAAGTATCGATTACGAGGCCGTAGACGATCCATCTACAGACGTGGCCGTCGATTTAGGGGCTATGACCACCTCTTTCACTACCCAGCCACCAGGGTAGTGATTTCCAAAACATCTCATGACGTTTCGCCAAACATTTACAAGAGGCCGACGATTTTTGCAACTAGTATCACCCCAGTTACTTTCCCTACTATGACTCCTGCCTCTATTCCTTCTTCTGGGATCAATGTAAATCTGTTCGATGCCATTCCTTCACCGACTCCTATTACGACTTCTATTCCGATTCCTTCTGAATCCCTCCTGGGTACTACTCTCTCACCATCTCTAAACTCCGATTCTGCAAGAATTCCTGAAGCCGTTCAAGCAACAAAAATAATTTCTTATAACGAGTTTGATCAAATCTAGTCAATGGAAGTAGCCTTAACTTTAACACTGGCCCTATACGACAAAAAGAGGGTCAGAGAGGATCTGACCCAAAAAGAGGGTCGTTCCTGAGAGAATGCAAGAATTGCGTCTGTCCATGGAGGCCAGAGCTAGAGCTAGACCAAACTAGAGTGCGTGTGCCGTGAAAGATCAAAGTAATTACTTCTGCCTGCAGGTATTGGTGTGATCGATCACTTTCTTTCCCCCTGATATACATGATATCTAGCTTAATTTAATTAGTATATAACGATACTAACTCTTGCGTTAAGATAACTCTGAAAGACAATGTTCCCATTTCTCACGTAGAAAAATCGAATTGTAGAGACGATTGGAACAAATTCTGACTGTTTTTGAAGACTATTTTGTGGAGGATAATACACATGACTTGTTTCTTGCCTCAGAAAGACAAGCGGGATAATTATGCAAATCTTGCATATATTTTGGTTAATCTTCCGGCAGATTTCCAGTGAGAGAAATCCTTGAAATAGAACAATGAATAAAAACTCTGCCATAGGTTAGTGAATAAATGCGATTATTTCCTTTTTTGAACATGTACATATTGTCGTTGTTATTGTGTTTTTATCATTGTTGTATATTTGTTGTAAATCAAAAGACAATGTTTCTACTGTTTGTGTTCGATAGCCTTGGCAGTATCAAGGGTACATAACTTTCGTTCTCAAAATCTGTGTATAAATGTACATACAAGTAACGAGGGACACTTTCAGCAATATCAAATACTCGTGCAGCGCCTTAGGACTGGCTTCTCTATACGACTCAGCTGTCATACAATACACTTTCCATTACCAAGGACATACCGCAGACATCACTCGTAGCAGCAATAGTAATTAGGTGATTCATTGTACTGACACATACGTTGGTGCAGCTAAGATATCTGAGGAGCTATCACATAAATTGGTGACTACCCTTAAACAGTGTCTCCACTACTCTACAGAAGGTAGTGTCAAATGTTCTCCCCATCCCGTACCACATTAAGATAATCTATAACGATAGTAAACATGTGTCTATGTAACAGTGATTCAAAGAGTTTATCCCACCCAGAAGACGAAGTCAACACGACACCTGTGTGTCTGCCGTTGCATTAAGTCTATAGCTACATGGTAACAGGAGAATTAAAGGATAGACGTCATCGTGCCATTACCAACAACTTGATTGCTCTGTTTCCGGGCTGTAATTAGCAGACAGACGTTCTAGCCTCCACCACTACTCATACAGAATAACCCATATGAGTTTAAAGCTTGACATATTTCATAAAGATAAAATATACGACCTCGTACAAGTGTTACTTAAACCACAGACTCGGTACAAAAGATCATACAATTTTTAGTCAAAAGTAACGAACTGATAAATACGATACACATGCAAAGTCTTTGATGGTGCTTGTCCGGTTTCTTGATGATTCTTACCTAAACATTACATGAGTGAGACATGAGAACGTGTGTCTCACTTGTGTCTTAGTTATCAACTTGAGGGACCAGCTCTACAGGCTTCACCAACCCTGCCGTCGATTTCCTCCACTACATCATACGAAGCCAAATCTAAACCTGCACAAAGGTACATACATCTGGAGATGAATTTCCCAGTGCATTTACACCGAGTATAGATATTTACACCGAGTATAGACATTTACACCGAGTATAGATATTTACACCGAGTATAGACATTTACACCGAGTATAGACATTTACATCGAGTATAGACATTTTGAGGTTTGCTTCTCGGTTATATTCACACTGATACATTTGGAATATACACATCAGGACGTACCTACCATTTATTCACACTGAGAATTTAGATGTAAATTCCGTTTGGGAAATGTTTGAACGACGTAAGAGAGAGAAATTGAGGCGACGGTGTTCATGAAAAATAGCGACCATTAACAGGGGTTAGGGTAGGTTCGTCAGGACACCGGACAGGTGTTTTCTGACGCGGGTCTTAGTCAGATGATGACCCGCCGTTGGAGCTTTTGGTCATCTGACCGAGGCCTTCCGCTGGCTTACCGGTCCCGTAACTGTCCGACGACTCTATCAGCTGTGAATTATTTCCATATTAGCTGTGTTGTGAGTATCTATCACTTGTTATTCACTTGTTATATTTTCACTTTGTTGTAGTTGATTGTTGATATTTTTTTTTTTTTTGTGAGAAGAAAATCTGTAAAATATTCACGATTACGGTTACAGTTGTTTTATTATCTACGGGTTAGAGAGAGAGAGAGAGAGAGAGAGAGAGAGAGAGAGAGAGAGAGAGAGAGAGAGAGAGAGAGAGAGAGAGAGAGAGAGAGAGGGAGAAAAAGAGAGATCACCAAAGACTAGAGGAGCGACGATGCTCAACTCCATAGAGGATTTATTTTTAAGAAACTCTATATCTAATACCTTAAACTTTTTCAAATAAAAACATTCTAGTGGATGGTCCAAAATAAATAAATTATCCTGGCTAATGTGTAAATACCTACAGGATTTTCAATTTAGATTTCATTAGATTTCTCAAAATTCATTCATCAGCTATGTGCTTTTACCAACACCTTTATCAGCAAGACTTTTGACCAAGATTAAAAGACGGTCAGAGGGTCTGAACCCTTAAAAAAATGGCTTTCAACAATATATTGCTTTTGACTTTCAAGGAAATTTTATGTTCTGGTAAAGTACAAGAACTTTCAACAATTTTTTTTATTATCATTCGCTAGTGAGTAATTTGTCGGATTTATGGGATCCTGTATCAGGAACCCCCTGGGATCATGTATCAGGAACCCCCTGGGATCATGGGATCTTGTATCAGGAACCCCCTGGGATCATGGGATCCTGTATCAGGAGCCCCCCTGGCATCATGGGATCATGTATCAGGAACCCCCCTGGCATCATGGGATCATGTATCAGGAACCCCCTGGTATCATGGGATCCTGTATCAGGAACCCCCTGGGATCATGGGATCCTGTATCAGGAACCTCCCTGGCATCATGGGATCCTGTACCAGGAACCCCCTGGGATAAAAATTCCATACAAATAATACACTGAACTCCCAACAGTTCAATATTCATCAATAAATTGATAAGGAAGCTGCTGGGGTGTTATCTAACGTATATTACCACTCTAGAATATTACCACCCTCCAGAATATTACCACCCTCCAGAATATTACCACCCTCCAGAATATTACCACCCTCCAGGATATTACCACCCTCCAGAATATTACCACCCTCCAGAATATTACCACCCTCCAGAATATTACCACCCTCCAGAATATTACCACCCTCCAGAATATTACCACCCTCCAGAATGCCACCCTCAATACTCGACTGATGCTCAGATACCTATTGACTTCAAGGCAAACAGGAACAAGCAGATGTAAGCAGACTAACACTAGGGTACCTATTTACCTTTCCACTTCTAGGTTAACAATGATAACATTGCTAGATCAGTAAGGACAGAACTCTGGTCCTTCGGTTCTCAGCCCAAAATACAACACCACCGAGCTGCTAACAGATGACCCACGTTAAATTCTAGACGCAATTCAGCTTGAACCGGTGAATAACATTGCGCAACATCGCAAATTCCATGTATCACTGTAACACAAAAAAGGCAAAATTCATATCGCCAACTATTTTTTTTTTTTGGCCCGGGGGGGGGAGGGGGGGGTGATACAGTCACGTTGAAACAATAGAATTGCAGCCAACGTACGCAGTGAGCTGTGTCTGTCTATCTCGCTGTCGCTGTGTCTGTCTATCTCAACTCTGACCTCAATCTCCAGCTTTCATATATACTAATTCTTTGGTCTTGCCAGTTACGTAATGCAATTGCAATTAATTCTTACAAAAATATTTTTATAATTATAAAGGTTATAATAATTACTAACATTTTTAATTATTATTATTATTATTATTATTATTATTATTATTATTATTATTATTATTATTATTATTATTATTATTATTGGAAACATTTTATAATAATATATTATTATTAATATAATAATAATAATAATAATATTAGTAATAATAATAATAATAATATTAATTATTATTATTATTATTAGTACTAATAATAATAATTATTATTAGTATTAATAATAATATAATAATATTACTAGTACTAATAATAATAATATTAGTAATAATAATAATAATTATTATTATTATTATTATTAGTAGTAGTAGTAAGAATTTGCTTGAAATATCTTCCTATAACTTTTTTTTTCGCTCGTAACACAAGACTTTATCAGATCATCTTCAAATTTCCAGCACCGGTGTACGGTAACTAGGACAAAATTCTGGGAACAATTGGCATGTGTAGGTTGCCCTGTGACCACAGTTGTTGAACCCATTCCCAGGTTCCTAGGACGACTGTTGAACCCATTCCCAGGTTCCTATGACGACTGTTGAACCCATTCCCAGGTTCCTAGGACGACTGTTGAACCCATTCCCAGGTTCCTGGGACGACTGTTGAACCCATTCCCAGGTTCCTAGGACGACTGTTGAACCCATTCCCAGGTTCCTAGGACGACTGTTGAACCCATTCCCAGGATCCTAGGACGACTGTTGAACCCATTCCCAGGTTCCTAGGACGACTGTTGAACCCATTCCCAGGTTCCTAGGACGACTGTTGAACCCATTCCCAGGTTCCTAGGACAACTGTTGAATCCATTTCCAGGTTCCTAGGACGACTGTTGAACCCATTCCCAGGTTCCTAGGACGACTGTTGAACCCATTCCCAAGTTCCTGGGACGACTGTTGAACCCATTCCCAAGTTCCTGGGACGACTGTTGAACCTATTCCAAGGTTCCTAGGACGACTGTTGAATCCATTCCCAGGTTTCTAGGACGACTGTTGAACCCATTCCTAGGTTCCTGGGACGACTGTTGAAACCGTTCTCAGTTTCCTGAACGACTTTTGAGCCCATTCTCAGCTTCCTGGAATGACTGAACCCATTCTCAGGTTCTTGGAACGACTGTTGACACGGTTGTCAGGTTCCTGGAATGACCCCGATAACTTTTTAGAGTCAGTGGCACAGCTTCAAACGTTAAAAAAAAAATAGTGCCAATTCGTCAATGGCACGAATTGGCACTATTTCAGATTGTTTGGCACTAAGTTCAGATTGTTTAGGTTAAATTTTAATATTTTAATGAAATGAGGATCTACGAATCAGATTATTGAATAGAAATATTTCAAATTTTTTATCTTAAATCCTTATTAACTTTTACATTTACCACTAAAGTTTTCAAAATCTTCTCAGTCATATCCAGCCCCATAAAAAATCAAAGAGCCCCTGGCAATTCTTTTGAGTAAGATTAGATTATATTGTAATAGTTGTCCAGAAGCTAATATTGGCTATTATATTGTGTACCTCATATCCTCCATCGCATGGATGGAAATAGCTAGTTTACTGTGTTCTTGCTATTGCAAGAGCACAGGGATTCACAAAAGATCTAAGAACTAGACTCTAAATGGGCTAACAGAAGTATTCTTGTTTACATATTAGCATATCATCATTTTTTTCAAGCCGATTTTCGGTTCGATCGGAAACGTCAGTAAAGCAGCAACACTACACGTTTTGCTGTCGGTCACTAGCTGCCACAATGATGAATCAAAATCCTTGTTGTCGAGGCCGCCAGCTCAGAGAAGAAAATTGTTTGGTATTGTGCAAGTGATGACAAGCATGCAAGCTGTTCAACACACACTCACTGCTGCAACATATGGGCGACTAGCGAACCTAAGAATAGCATTCCGACATCTCGGAAAGTAGTCATTCCGGACCCTGTACACTGTACGTCAGGCCTATATTGGAGAATGCAGCTCCAGTCTGGAACCCACACCTGGTCAAGCACGTCAGTTAACTAGAGAAAGTGCAAAGGTTTACAACGAGACTAGTCCCGGAGCTAAGAGGCATGTCCTACGAAGAGAGGTTAAGGAAATTCGACCTGACGACAAGAGGGACAGGGGATGGGGACATGATAACGACATAAAATACTGAGAGGAATCGACAAGGTGGACAGCAACAAGGGGTCACAATTGGAAGTTGAAGACTCAGATGAGTCAACGAGATGTTAGGAAGTATTTCTTTAGACAAAGAGTTGTCAGGAAGTGGAATAGTCTGGCAAGTGATGTAGTGGAGGCAGGAACCATACATAACATTAAGAGGTATGATAAAGCTCATGGAGCAGGGAGATAGCGGATCCAGTGGCGACCAGTGAAGAGGCATAGCCAGGAGCTATAACTCGACCCCTGCAACCACAATTAGGTGAGTACACACACATGCGCATGCAGCATCAGAATGGAACCCACACCTGACAAAGCATGTTAAAAAATTGCAGTAAGTGCAACCTCGTATGCAAACGAGGCTAGTTACAGACAGAACCAGAATAACTGATAGGAATATTAGAAACTATTTCTTCAGCCTCTAGAATTAGAATGACCGCTAGCACTCCGACCTTGATTTTCTCCATAAGAAAGCATGTAAAAAAACGTAGATCTACGTTTGGAGCGCTACGCGAGCGAACGTAGATTGGTCTGGGAAACAAGTTAGGAGTAAGGAGGCATGCTCAGGAGCCGAGACTCATATAGTAAATACACACCACACACATAATTATTATAACTACCAAAGTTATCACCATTTGTGATGTCTTCTCCAAACTACCAAGAGGTAGAGGCGCTATTGGTACACTAAGAGAAAACATAATAAGTGTCCGGGGCCCAAGACTGTGCAACAGCCTCCCACCATGCATAAGGGGAATTACCAAAAGGCTGCCTTCAAGAGGGAACTGGACAGATACTTAAAGTCGGTGCCGGTTCAGCCGGGTTGTGGAGTGCGGCCAGCAGTAACAGCCTGGATGATCAGGCCCTGATCCACCGGGAGGCCTGGTTGTGGACTGGGCCGCGGGGGCGTTGACCCTCGTAGTATCAACACCCACTGAGGCACATGGTAAACAAAAGTGAATCACATATGATTAATGGAGGGGAAAATATCGAGGGAAAATCAGGACGTCACCGATCGAATCAAGAAAAAAAAATATGATGAGATCTTCAGAACTCCGCCGAGCGTAATCCACCATTTACAATAATTTCAGTTATAAATTATAGTATAACGGGCAGAAAAATGCATAAAGTATTCAAAAGTTACAACGATTTGCGATGTCTTTTCCAAACCACCAAGAGGTAGACACCAAGGCTCTTT
Organism: Cherax destructor; assembly: GCA_009830355.1. Taxonomy (NCBI): domain Eukaryota; kingdom Metazoa; phylum Arthropoda; class Malacostraca; order Decapoda; family Parastacidae; genus Cherax; species Cherax destructor. The sequence goes on along the minus strand of WNWK01000666.1, from coordinate 20,373 downwards.
TTATTTTATAGTGGTATCCCCAGGAGGACTAATCCACTTTTTCTTCACCTCTGGTAGTTCATGAAGTATCAACACATATTGAGACACAAGCTAAAAAATAGTGTATCGCACTTGTGCTCTATGGAGGGGAAAATGGTGAGGTTCCTGAGGACGACCTCAAAAGGACAAAGAATAAAAAAACAGATGAAGAGAACTTCATGACTCCACCGAGCGGACCCCACCATCTACCTAAACCCCAGAATGAAAGAAGGTTGGGGCAGGATCTTCAGGACTCCGCCGAGCGGACCCCACCATCTACCTAAACCTATATATATATATATATATAGTATATATATATATATATATATATGCTTTAATTAAATATTAATTTTTTATGCATTTTTCTGCCCGTTATACTATAATTTATAACTGTAATTACTGTAAATGGTGGATTACGCTCGGCCGAGTACTGAAGATCTCATCATATTTTTTTTTTTCTTGATTCGATCGGTGACGTCCTGATTTTCCCTCGATATTTTCCCCTCCATATGTGATTCACTTTTGTTTACCATGTGCCTCAGTGGGTGTTGATACTACGAGGGTCAACGCCCCCGCGGCCCAGTCCACAACCAGGCCTCCCGGTGGATCAGGGCCTGATCATCCAGGCTGTTACTGCTGGCCGCACGCCACAACCCGGCTGATCCGGCACCGACTTTAAGTATCTGTCCAGCTCCCTTTTGAAGGCAGCTTTTTGGTAATTCCCCTTATGCATGGTGGGAGGCTGTTGCACAGTCTTGGGCCCCGGACACTTATTATGTTTTCTCTTAGTGTACCAATAGCGCCTCTACCTCTTGGTAGTTTGGAGAAGACATCACAAATGGTGATAACTTTGGTAGTTATAATAATTATGTGTGTGGTGTGTATTTACTATATGAGTCTCGGCTCCTGAGCATGCCTCCTTACTCCTAACTTGTTTCCCAGACCAATCTACGTTCGCTCGTAGCGCTCAAACGTAGATCTACGTTTTTTTACATGCTTTCTTATGGAGAAAATCAAGGTCGGAGCGCTAGTGGTCATTCTAATTCTAGAGGCTGAAGAAATAGTTTCTAATATTCCTATCAGTTCTTCTGGTTCTGTCTGCAACTAGCCTCGTTTGCATACGAGGTTGCACTTACTGCAATTTTTTAACATGCTTTGTCAGGTGTGGGTTCCATTCTGATGCTGCATGCGCATGTGTGTATACTCACCTAATTGTGGTTGCAGGGGTCGAGTTATAGCTCCTGGCTATGCCTCTTCACTGGTCGCCACTGGATCCGCTCTCTCCCTGCTCCATGAGCTTTATCATACCTCTTAATGTTGTGTATGGTACCTGCCTCCACTACATCACTTGCCAGACTATTCCACTTCCTGACAACTCTTTGTCTAAAGAAATACTTCCTAACATCTCGTTGACTCATCTGAGTCTTCAACTTCCAATTTATAAACCTTGTCGATTCCTCTCAGTATTTTATGTCGTTATCATGTCCCCATCCCCTGTCCCTCTTGTCGTCAGGTCGAATTCCCTTAACCTCTCCTCGTAGGACATGCCCCTTAGCTCCGGGACTAGTCTCGTTGTAAACCTTTGCACTTTCTCTAGTTAACTGACGTGCTTGACCAGGTGTGGGTTCCAGACTGGAGCTGCATTCTCCAATATAGGCCTGACGTACACGGTGTACAGAGTCCGGAATAAACTCCTTTCCGAGATGTCGGAATGCTATTCTTAGGTTCGCTAGTCGCCCATATGTTGCAGCAGTGAGTGTGTGTTGAACAGCTTGCATGCTTGTCATCACTTGCACAATACCAAACAATTTTCTTCTCTGAGCTGGCGGCCTCGACAACAAGGATTTTGATTCATCATTGTGGCAGCTAGTGACCGACAGCAAAACGTATAGTGTTGCTGATTTACTGACGTTTCCGATCGAACCGAAAATCGGCTTGAAAAAAAATGATATGATAATATGTAAACAAGAATACTTCTGTCTAGTTCTTAGATCTTTTGTGAATCCCTGTGCTCTTGCAATAGCAAGAACACAGTAAACTAGCCATTTCCATCCATGCGATGGAGGATATGAGGTACACAATATAATAGCCAATATTAGCTGTCTTCTGGACAACTATTATAATATAATCTAATCTTAATCAAAAGAATTGCCAGGGGCTCTTTGATTTTTTATGGGGCTGGATATGACTGAGAAGATTTTGAAAACTTTAGTGGTAAATGTAAAAGTTAATAAGGATTTAAGATCAAAATTTTGACATATTTCTATTCAATAATCTGATTCGTAGTTCCTCATTTCATTAAAATATTAAACTTTAACCTAAACAATCTGAACTTAGTGCCAAACAATCTGAAATAGTGCCATTTCGTGCCATTGACGAATTGGCACTATTTTTTTTTTTAACGTTTGAAGCTGTGCCATTGACTCTTTAAAAAGTTATCGGGGTCGTTCCAGGAACCTGACAACCGTGTCAACAGTCGTTCCAAGAACCTGAGAATGGGTTCAGTCATTCCAGGAACCTAAGAATGGGCTCAAAAGTCGTTCCAGGAAACTGAGAACGGTTTCAACAGTCGTCCCAGGAACTTGGGAATGGGTTCAACAGTCGTCCTAGGAACCTGGGAATGGGTTCAACAGTCGTCAAAGGAACTTGGGAATGGGTTCAACAGTCGTCCCAGGAACTTGGGAATGGGTTCAACAGTCGTCCTAGGAACCTGGGAATGGGTTCAACAACTGTGGTCACAGGGCAACCTACACATGCCAATTGTTCCCGGAATCTTGTCCTAGTTATCGTACACCGGTGCTGGAAATTTGTAGATGATCGGATAAAGTCTTGTGTTACGAGAGAAAAAAAAATGTTATAGGAATAAGATATTTCAAGCAAATTCTTACTACTACTACTACTACTACTACTACTACTAATAATAATAATAATAATTATTATTATTACTAATATTATTACTAATATTATTACTAATATTATTTGCTGAGGAGAGGTTTATACCCAAGGGTAACAGGAAAAGCGAAAAAGCCAGGATGAGCCCATGGTTCACCCAAAGGGGCAGGGAAGCCAAAACCAAGTGTGCCAGGGAATGGAAGAAGTATAGAAGGCAAAGGACCCAGGAGAATAAGGAGAACAGTCGTAGAGCCAGAAATGAATATGCACAGGTAAGAAGGGAAGCCCAAAGACAATACGAAAATGACATAGCAGCGAAAGCAAAATCTGACCCAAAGCTGTTGTACAGCCACATCAGGAGGAGAACAACAGTCAAGGACCAGGTGATCAGGCTGAGGAAGGAAGGAGGGGAGGTCACAAGAAATGACCACGAAGTGTGTGAGGAGCTCAACATGAGATTCAAAGAGGTGTTCACAGAGGAAATAGAAGGGCCTCCAGAAAGGAGGAGAGGTAGGGTACACCATCAGGTGCTGGACACGATACACACAACTGAGGAGGAAGTGAAGAGGCTACTAAGCGAGCTAGATACCTCAAAGGCGATGGGGCCGGACAACATTTCTCCATGGGTCCTGAGAGAGGGAGCAGAGGAGCTATGTGTACCCCTAACAACAATCTTCAACACGTCTATCGAAACAGGGCAACTACCAGAGGTATGGAAGACAGCAAATGTAGTTCCAATTTTTAAAAAGGAGACAGAAACGTAGCACTAAACTACAGACCAGTGTCACTGACATGTATAGTATGCAAGGTCATGGAGAAGATTATCAGGAGAAGAGTGGTGCAGCACCTAGAAAGGAATGAGCTTATCAACGAAGGCCAACACGGTTTCAGGGACGGGAAATCCTGTGTCACAAACCTACTGGAGTTCTATGACAGGGTGACAGCAGTAAGACAAGAGAGAGGGGTGGGTAGATTGCATATTCTTGGACTGTAAGAAGGCGTTTGACACAGTCCCACACAAGAGATTAGTGCAGAAGCTGGAGGACCAGGCAGGGATAACAGGGAAGGCACTACAATGGATCAGGGAATACCTATCAGGAAGACAGCAGCGAGTCATGGTCCGTGGCGAGGTGTCAGAGTGGGCGCCGGTGACGAGTGGGGTTCCACAGGGGTCAGTCCTAGGACCGGTGCTGTTTCTGGTGTTTGTGAACGACATGACGGAAGGAATAGACTCCGAAGTGTCCCTGTTTGCAGATGATGTGAAGTTGATGAGAAGAATTCAATCGGAAGAGGACCAGGCAGAACTACAAAGAGATCTGGATAGGCTGCAAGCCTGGTCCAGCAATTGGCTCCTGGAGTTCAACCCAACCAAGTGCAAAGTCATGAAGATTGGGGAAGGGCAAAGAAGACCGCAGACGGAGTACAGTCTAGGGAGCCAGAGACTACAAACTTCAATCAAGGAAAAAGATCTTGGGGTGAGTATAACTCCAGACACATCTCCTGAGGAGCACATCAACCAAATAACTGCTGCAGCATACGGGCGCCTAGCAAACCTAAGAACAGCATTCCGACATCTTAATAAAGAATCGTTCAGGACCCTGTACACTGTGTACGTTAGGCCCATACTGGAGTATGCAGCACCAGTTTGGAACCCACATTTATCCAAGCACGTAAAGAAACTAGAGAAAGTGCAAAGGTTTGCAACAAGACTAGTCCCGGAGCTAAGGGGTATGTCCTACGAGGAGAGGTTAAGGGAAATCGACCTGACGACACTGGAGGACAGGAGAGATAGGGGGGACATGATAACTACATATAAAATACTGAGAGGAATTGACAAGGTTGACAGAGACAGAATGTTCCAAAGATGGGACACAGCAACAAGGGTACACAGTTGGAAGTTGAAGACTCAGATGAATCACAGGGATGTTAGGAAGTATTTCTTCAGTCACAGAGTAGTCGGGAAGTGGAATAGCTTGGGAAGCGATGTAGTGGAGGCAGGTTCCATACACAGCTTTAAGAAGAGGTATGATAAAGCTCATGGCGCAGGGAGAGTGACCCAGTAGCGGCCAGTGAAGAGGCGGGGCCAGGAGCTATGTCTCGACCCCTGCAACCACAACTAGGTGAGTACAACTAGGTGAGTACACGCCCCGATGGCATGGTGGCTAGCGCTCTTGCTTCACGCACGGAGGGCCCGGGTTCAATTCCCGGCGGGGCCGAAACATTTCGAAGTGTTTCGTTACACACACACACACACACACATACATACAACAGGCCTAGTGTCTAATCGACATGTGCCTAGGACAAAATGGTAACTAACTAACTAACGTGGCAATGTTTTATTTACAGGGAGCAAAGTCAGGGTATTTTTCCAGAATGGTCTGTAATATACCACTGTGGATAAAATACTTTGACATATCTTGAACATTTTGAATTTTATCGCACTCCAGTACATAATGACGCAGGGTGTGACAATAATCCAACTGGCAGAGTTTACATTTTGTTTGGTCTACATCTGGTGGTGGTGATTTAACCTGCCAAAGATACTTGTAACCCAGCCGGAGGCGGGCGGTAGTGACATCCAAGAGTCTGCTTATTTTGTTGGATGCACCATAGACATGTGGCTCCTCCTGCATGATAGAATGATGATAGATGGACTGACTGGTGTCAATCTTCCTGAGTCTTAAGTCAATAAAATTCAGTTGAAGTTCTTTTCGTATTATTGTTCTCAAACTGCTAACTAACAAGCCAAGATTGTAATCTACACCCTCTTTGAAAGCATAAAACTTAGCCAATTTATCAGTTCTATCATGCATCTGAAGACCAATGTGAGATGGAATCCACAGCATGTGCACTCTGACTCTACTATCCACAATCCTACCATACCTGTGTCTGGCTTCTGACACGAGCATGCTACAAGTTATACTTGATGAGTTGAGAGCATTTATGGATGGCAGATAATCAGTTACAATTAGAGAGTCAAGCTTAGATACATGGACGAATTTGAGTGCAAGGAGTATGGCAAACAGTTCTGTCTGAAGGGTAGAGGCCCAGTTATTGATGCGTGCTCCAATTTCTTTAAGAGAGCCATCACTCTGCATGACAACAGCAGCACTACCAGCTGCACCAGTGGATTGGTGAACAGAACCATCAACGTAAATAATTTGTGAGAGAGTGTGCTGTTTGGCTAAATTATCAATACAGCTTAAGGCATCATGTTTGGCTTCAAGGCGAAGCTTTGGTTGTGATTTAAGAAGTAGTTTGGGGGAAATGGAGGGATGGTAGTTTGGAATGGGGTAATATTCCATGAAGCGGAGAAGTGCCGCTGTTGCCTTACTTGCCACAGATCATGTATCTGATTCATGCGGAGGTCGGTTCCAGTTTTTTCGATCCATCTGGAGGGATGTTCACCAGTGCTGAGGAAAGTTTGGAGGGCTTCTGTGCAGGGGTTTGAATGGGCTTGCCTGAGTATATTAACCCCAATTAGGATATTTCTTTCAGTAACACGATCTCCGATGCTTAGAATATCAAGTTCTTTCTGCATATTTAAAATTTTGGCAGTACGAGGGCATCCTAAAATGATCCTCATTGCTTCGTTCTGCAGTTTTTCCAGCCCTCCAAGCTTCCAGTCAGTCACAAGAGCAAGTAGTGGCGCAGCATAATCAACCAATGATCTAATATAAGCAAGATACATCATTTTCACAATTTTGACATTAGCACCATACCTGGGTGAAACCCTGCCACAAATCTAAGTGCTCTCAGCCTTTCTTTGTATTGACGACAAAGTCTCGTTACAACAGGTCCAAGTAGTGGGACCTCAAAACCTAGATACCTGTATCTGTTTACATATTCTAGAAGAAACCCATCATGCAACTGGATCTGGCGAACTGTGCCTCTCTGTCGAGGACGCCTATTGAGTATCTATGTTTTATCAGTAGAGATTATCAACCCCAGGTCCTGACACGAGGCTAGTACATGGTTAAGGATGTTTTGGGTGTTGGAGAATCCGGTGGTGTGAATCATTATATCATCAGCGAAACTAATCATATAATGATGGGGCTGGCTAGGCATAGCATTAAGTAAGGTATTAATTAGAATATTGAATAGAGTGGGACTGAGCACACCTCCCTGTGGGGTTCCTAATTCAAAGTCTTTAGTTGTACTTCTATGCCCCTGGAACAACACAGAAGACTTTCTGTTGGACAGGTAGCCTTTAATCCAGCGGAGAAGCCATCCTCCAACATCCATTCTGGCAAGTTCACTAATGATTACATGTCGGTTGGCAACATCAAAAGCAGATTTAAGGTCAAGGAAGGTAGTGTATGAGCTGTCAGTGTGCAGGGTGAGAAAGGTGGCTATGCAATGATGCACACTCCTTCCATGCATGAAACCATGCAACCGGGGGGATAAAAACTGTTTGATTCTGTACATGAGACGATTAAGAATCATCCTCTCAAATGTTTTACATAAGCAGCTAGTAAGAGATATTGGGCGAAATGAATTTTGTTGATTGGGCTTAGGAATGGGAATGATGAGGCTGTTGGTCCAAGATTTAGGGAGCTTCCCAGTTACATAGCTCATGTTATATAATTCAAGTAAAGGATTGCCTGGTACTCGACACAGCAATCTTAGTATATTGTAGGTAATACCATCCTCACCAGGCGACGTGGAGTTGCCCTTAGTTAGTGCTGCATCAAGTTCAAAGTTAGTGAAAGGAATGTTACAGTCATCTTCCTTGTTGAGCATAAAACAAACAAGTCTCTCCCTAGCATCATATGTGTCATTCTAGGACGAACTTAGCAAACCTTTGGCAAATCTTTTCAATATATCACTACAAACTGGCATAGTGCCAGACAAGTGGAAAAGGGCAAATGTAATGCCTATTTACAAGGCAGGTGACAGGTCCTTACCTGGAGTATACCTGGAGAGAGTTCCAAAGGTCAACGCCCCTGCGGCCCGGTCTGTGACCAGGCCTCATGTTGGATCAGAGCCTGATCAACCAGGCTGTTACTGCTGGCCGCACGCAGTCCAACGTACGAACCACAGCCTGGCTGGTCAGGCACCGACTTCAGGTGCCTGTCCAATGCCTGCTTGAAGACAGCCAGGGGTTTGTTGGTAATCCCCTGATGTATGCTGGGAGGCAGTTGAACAGTCTTGGGCCCCTGACACTTATTATGTTGTCTCTCAACGTGCTAGTGGCACCCCTGCTTTTCATTGGGGTAACTATAGACCAATAAGCCTTACCTCCATAGTTGGTAAATTTATGGAGTCAATAATTGCCGAGGTAATTCGTAGCCATCTTGAAAAGTATAAATTGATTATTGAATCTCAACACGGTTTTACTAAGGGGCGTTCCTGTCTTACGAATTTGCTAACTTTTTTTCACTAAGGTATTTGAGGAGATAGATCATGGTAATGAATATGATATTGTGTATATGGACTTCAGTAAGGCTTTCGATAAAGTTCCACATCAGAGGCTACTGAGGAAACTTAAGGCACACGGAATAGGAGGAGAATTTTTTTCCTGGGTAGAGGCATGGTGAGACAAATAGGCGGCAGAGAGTTTGCATAAATAGAGAGAGAGATCAGAATGGGGGCACGTCTCAAGCGGTGTTCCACAGGGGTCAGTTTTGGGCCCCCTGTTGTTTACAATTTACATAAACGACATAAATGAGGGAATAAATAGCAACATAAGTAAATTTGCTGATGACACCAAAATAGGCCGTCCAATTCATTCAAATGAGGACATTAGATCACTCCAGGATGATTTGAATAGACTGATGCAGTGGTCGGAGAAGTGGCAGATGCAGTTTAATGTAAATGTGAAGAAGGAGGTTCTACCTCTTCAGGAGGAAAATAGGAGGCTGAAGCTTCGCCTAGATGGGTGTGGGTGTGGGAGTGAGTGTGAGATGGTTGGAGCTGGTAAGGAGGAAATGGCTACCAACAGTGAAAGTGGCAGCCGCTTTAAGTGGCAAGTGGTTCACAATTCAGGAAGAAGGAAGATAAGGAAGGTTAATAGAGAAGATGTGAAGGTAGGAAATCGATTCTCTGTTCTCCAGGACGAGTGTACTTCAGTGGTCAGTGAGGTTAAAGGTACCACTGACTCCCCTGCTAATCAAGGTAAGAATATTCTGATTGTGGGAGACTCTCAGGTAAGATATATGGACCGTGCTTTTTGTAACAGAGACAGGAAGGTCAGACAGAGGGTGTGCCTCCCAGGAGCTGGTGTTGGTGACATAGTCAGCAGGTTGGATAATATTATGAAAGGTAATGGGAACAAGCCCATTATCTGTCTTAGTGCTGGTGGAAATGACATTGGGAAGGGCAGGAGACAGGAGCTACTAGATAAGTACAGGTCAGCCATAGAAGTCGTTAGGTCTAAGGGAGGTATCCCAATCATATGTAGCATTTTGCCTAGAAGGAGTGGGCAATGAATGGATGTCTAGGGCAATTGGTATAAATTGCTGGCTAGACAGGTACTGCAAGGAACTTGCAATTCCATTCATTGATAACTGGGACAAATTCTATGGCAAACGTGATATGTATGCAAGGGATGGGGTTCATCTTTTGGGGCTGGAGTGATTGCATTAGCCGATACGATTGAGGGGTCATTGGAGACTTGTCTAGGACTTTAAACTGATAGATTATAGAGGTATGGGTGTTTGTGGGAAACAATCAGGCTGTAGTATTAGGCCTGGAAACAGCAGATATTACCAGGATACCTCAGGGATATGTTTAAAAACAATATTCAAAATAAAGTTTGTAAATGCAAAGCAATTGATCAACAAACAAAGAGAGATAGTAGAGGGCAACGAGTGACTAGCTCCCTTAAGGTTTACTATACAAATAGTAGGAGTCTAAGAAATAAGATAGATGAGCTAAGATTACTTGCAAGTGCAGATAATATAGATATTATTGCTATAACAGAGACCTGGTTCAACCTGAAAGATAGAGAAATGCCTTCCGAGTGCAACATTCAGGGTTACAAACTATTCCACACTGATAGGGTCAACAGGAAGGGTGGTGGAGTGGCGATGTATGTCAGAGATAATTTAAATTGTTGTGTTAGACATGATATAAGATTAGAAACAGCGGACACAGAATCTGTTTGGCTACAGTTTCTCGAGGGTCGTGAAAAATTAATTTTGGGTGTGATTTACAGGCCCCCAAGTCTGGATAGGGAGTGCAGTAAGCTGCTATGGGACGAAATTCATAAGGCGTCTAGATATGAAAATGTTGTGTTAATGGGAGATTTTAACTTTAGACAAATTGATTGGAACAATGAGACAGGTAATCTCGAGTCTAGTGACTTTCTTGATACGGTTCAGGATTGTTTTTAAAACAGTTTGTGACAGAACCAACTAGAGGTAGCAACTTGCTTGATTTGGTTCTTGCCAACAAAGAATCACTAATTAATAATCTTGAGGTTAATGAAGAGCTTGGGGAAAGCGATCACAAATCACTTAGCTTTAATATATCATGGAATTACCCAGGTAACTGCAATCAAGTCTCTGTTCCAGACTTTCGTGTTGCCGACTTCATGGGGCTGAGAAATTACCTAGGTGGGCTAATTGGGATGACCTGACTATGGGTCAGGTAGGTGGTTTTGGTTGCCAATATGACGTTTTTCAGAGCGTAGTTCTAGCTGCCCAGACAACCTTTGTTCCAAGTAGGGAAATTAGATCTAACAAAAATGATCCTAAATGGATGAACAATAGATTAAAACATCTCATTGGTCAAAAGAGAGGCATATATAGGCGTATCAAAAGAGGGGATGGACAGATAAGAAATCAATATTTTCAATTAAAGAGAGAAATAAAAAAGGAATAAGAAAAGCAAAAGGGATTATGAGGCTAAGGTCGCAAGGGATTCGAAGACTAACCCAAAAGGGTTCTTTCAGGTATACAGAAGTAAGATTAGGGACAAGATAGGCCCACTTAAGAGTAACTCAGGACAAATCACGGACAGTGATAAGGATATGTGTGAAATTTTCAATACTTACTTCCTCTCAGTTTTTACTCAGGAAGATACTAGCGGAATTCCAGAAATAATAAATTATGTAGAACTGGAAGATAATAGACTATGCTCGATTGGGGTAACTAGTGACATGGTCCTCAGACAAATAGAGAAATTAAAACCTAACAAATCCCCAGGCCCTGATGAACTGTTTGCAAGAGTTTTAAAGGAATGTAAAGAGGAACTTAGCAAACCTTTGGCAAATCTTTTCAATATATCACTACAAACTGGCATAGTGCCAGACAAGTGGAAAAGGGCAAATGTAATACCTATTTACAAGGCAGGTGACAGGTCCTTAGCTTCGAACTATAGACCAATAAGCCTTACCTCCATAGTTGGTAAATTTATGGAATCAATAATTGCCGAGGCAATTCGTAGCCATATTGAAAAGCATAAATTGATTAATGAATCTCAACACGGTTTTACTAAGGGGCGTTCCTGTCTTACGAATTTACTAACTTTTTCACTAAGGTGTTTGAGGAGGTAGATCATGGTAATGAATATGATATTGTGTATATGGACTTCAGTAAGGCTTTCGATAAAGTTCCACATCAGAGGCTACTGAGGAAACTTAAGGCACACGGAATAGCAGGAGAAATTTTTCCTGGGTAGAGGCATGGTTGACAAATAGGCGGCAGAGAGTTTGCATAAATGGAGAGAAATCAGAATGGGGGCGCGTCTCAAGCGGTGTTCCACAGGGGTCAGTTTTGGGCCCCTGTTGTTTACAATTTACATAAACGACATAGATGAGGGAATAAATAGTAACATAAGTAAATTTGCTGATGACACCAAAATAGGTCGTCCAATTCATTCAAATGAGGACATTAGAGCACTCCAGGATGATTTGAATAGACTGATGCAGTGGTCGGAGAAGTGGCAGATGCAGTTTAATGTAAACAAATGCAAAGTTCTAAATGTTGGGCAGGACAATAACCATGCCACATATAAGCTGAATAATGTAGATCTTATTACTTGTGATAGCGAGAAGGATTTAGGAGTTCTGGTTAGTAGTAATCTGAAGCCAAGACAACAGTGCATAAGTGTTCGCAATAAAGCTAACAGAATCCTTGGCTTCATATCAAGAAGTATAAATAATAGAAGTCCTCAGGTTGTTCTACAACTCTATATATCTTTGGTTAGGCCTCATTTAGATTATGCTGCACAGTTCTGGTCACCGTATTACAGAATGGATATAAATGCACTGGAAAACGTACAAAGGAGGATGACAAAGTTGATCCCATGTATCAGAAATCTTCCCTATGAGGATAGACTGAGGGCCCTGAATCTGCACTCTCTAGAGAGGCGTAGAATTAGGGGGATATGATTGAGGTGTATAAATGGAAAACAGGAATAAATAAAGGGATGTAAATAGCGTGCTGAAAATATCCAGCCAAGACAGGACTCGCAGCAATGGTTTCAAGTTGGAAAAGTTCAGATTCAGGAAGGATATAGGAAAGCACTGGTTTGGTAATAGAGTTGTGGATGAGTGGAACAAACTCCCGAGTACCGTCATAGATGCTAAGACGTTGTGTAGTTTTAAAAATAGGTTAGATAAATACATGGGTGGGTGTGGATGGGTGTGAATTTGGACCTGACTAGCTTGTATTACCAGGTCAGTAGCTGTACTAATTCCTTAAGTGGAAGTGACCTGACCAGGTGGTCGGCTGACCAGGTGGTCAACTAGACAATTATATGAGTGGGTGCGGTTGGGTGTGAGTTGGTCCTGACTAGCCTGTGCTAGGTCAGATGCAGTGTTCCCTCCTTAAGTGAATGTAACCTGACCTGGCTGGGTCGGGGCTTAAGCCGTTGGAGATTTGGACCTGCCTCGCATGGGCCAGTAGGCCTTCTGCAGTGTTCCTTCTTTCTTATGTTCTTATGTTCTTATGTAAACAAATGCAAAGTTCTAAATGTTGGGCAGGACAATAACCATGCCACATATAAACTGAATAATGTAGATCTTATTACTTGTGATTGCGAGAAGGATTTAGGAGTTCTGGTTAGTAGTAATCTGAAGCCAAGACAACAGTGCATAAGTGTTCGCAATAAAGCTAACAGAATCCTTGGCTTCATATCAAGAAGTATAAATAGTAGAAGTCCTTAGGTTGTTCTTCAACTCTTTATATCTTTGGTTAGGCCTCATTTAGATTATGCTGCACAGTTTTGGTCACCGTATTACAGAATGGATATAAATGCACTAGAAAACGTACAGAGGAGGATGACAAAGTTGATCCCATGTATCAGAAATCTTCCCTATGAGGATAGACTGAGGGCCCTGAATTAGGGGGATATGATTGAGGTGTATAAATGGAAAACAGGAATAAATAAAGGGGATGTTTACCTGGAGTTTACCTGGAGAGAATTCCAGGGGTCAACGCCCCTGCAGCCCGGTCTGTGACCAGGCCTCATGTTGGACCAGAGTCTGATCAACCAGGCTGTTACTGCTGGCCGCACGCAGTCCAACGTACGAACCACAGCCTGGCTGGTCAGGTACCGACTTTAGGTGCCTGTCAAGTGCCTGCTTGAAGACAGCCAGGGGTTTGTTGGTAATCCCCCTGATGTATGCTGGGAGGCAGTTGAACAATCTTGGGCCCCTGACACTTACTGTGTTGTCCCTCAACGTGCTAGTGGCACCCCTGCTTTTCATTGGGGGGATGTTACATCGCCTGCCGAGTCTTTTGCTTTCGTAGGGAGTGATTCTCGTGTGCAAGTTTGGTACTAATCCCTCGAGAATTTTCCACATGTTTATAATAATGTATCTCTCCCACCTGCATTCTAGAGAGTACAGGTTTAGGAACTATAACTGTCATCACCAACACCACTACCAACATTTTTTTCATTACATTTATCAGCAGTGGTATATTCAACATTAATGTCAATGTGGTTAACCTCATCACACTCACCACTACCACTTATATGACACACATCACTATTACTAACATCAGAGATAACACTGCCCTCAGCATGATGCTCACTATATGCTCTCACAAATTATTTACGTTGATGGTTCTGTTCACCAATCCACTGGTGCATCAATAACTGTAAATAAAGCATTGCCACGTGTGTGTGTATGTGTGTGTGTGTGTACCCAAAATTAAAATTTGCACCAAGAACTCATTACAGTTGTGACCGGGTGTAGACTAGTGAAGTGTTCATTACTTTATAATTTGTTCATGATTGTAACCATGTATAAACGTAAGTAATTACTTCGTCTACCTTGTAATTGTGAGTTCATTACCTTGTAACTTGTAGTTCATTACCTTGTAACTTGTGAGTTCATTACCTTGTAACTTGTGAGTTCATTACCTTTGTAACTTGTGAGTTCATTACCTTTGTAAACCTTGTAGAGTTCATTACCTTTGTAACTAGTGAGTTCATTACCTTGTAACTAGGTTCATTACCTTGTAGCTTGTGAGTTCATTACCTTGTAACTTTGAGTTCATTACCTTGTAACTGTGAGTTCATTACCTTTGTAACTTGTGAGTTCATTACCTTTGTAACTTGTGAGTTCATTACCTTTGTAACTAGTGAGTTCATTACCTTTGTAACTTGTGAGTTCATTACCTTGTAACTAGTGAGTTCATTACCTTTGTAACTTGTGAGTTCATTCCCTTTTGTAACTTTGAGTTCATTACCTTTGTAACTTGCTCAGCTATCAAAACTTTGGGGTCCAGTCCCCGGACCCATTATGTACCTCTGTAATCTTTTGACTACCGCCCACAGGATGGGTATGGGGTGCATAATAAAGATATTAAACTAACTAAACTCTACTATTCCTACAACTAAACAAAAGCAAGTCAAAGATAAATCCTTTTAATGTCAACAGATATAAAATAAAAAATACTCAGCTGTTATAATAATAATAATAATAATAATAATAATAATTATAATGTTAAACTCAATCATACAAATCTTAGGTTGTATCACTTCAAGTTACCTCCATTAACATGCCATCCAGAGCAGGAGAGAAGGTTTGTTGACGCCACCGGTAAGGATTGTATCGTTCTGGAGGTGGGTCATCAGAACGAGTATCCATTGGTTCAACAGAGCGAAGATCATAACATACTGTGAACGGATTGTATAGTTCTGGAGGTGGGTGACCGTAGTGGTTATCCACAGGGATGACGGAACTAAGCTCCCCAGAGGGACTGGTGGAAGGGAGGAAAATGACGGGAGTCATAATCCACTCGTCAGGGTCGGGTAGGACTAAGGGTGAACAGTCCATGATTCTGTCCACAACTTCACTCGGTGTGATGGGATAAGTGGAAGGGACTGCAGAGGCGAGACTCATATTGCACTCGTCAGGGTCGGGTAGGACTAAGGGTGACCAGTCCATGATTCTGTCCACAACTTCACTCGGTGTGATGGGATAAGTGGAAGGGACTGCAGAGGCGAGACTCATATTGCACTCGTCAGGGTCGGGTAGGACTAAGGGTGACCAGTCCATGATTCTGTCCACAACTTCACTCGGTGTATGGGATAAGTGGAAGGACTGCAGAGGCGAGACTCATATGCACTCGTCAGGTCGGTAGGACTAAGGGTGAACAGTCCATGATTCTGTCCACAACTTCACTCAGTGTGATGGGGTGAGTGGAAGGAGGCAGAGGCGAGACTCATATTGCACTCGTCAGGGTCGGGTAGGACTAAGGGTGAACAGTCCATGATTCTGTCCACAACTTCACTCAGTGTGATAGGATGAGTGGAAGGGAGTGCAGAGGCGAGACTCATATTGCACTCGTCAGGGTCGGGTAGGACTAAGGGTGGACAGTCCATGATTCTGTCCACAACTTCACTCAGTGTGATGGGATGAGTGGAAGGGAGACAAGGAACGGGAGTCTCATTCCTCTCGTCAGAGATACTCTGGTCTGAGGGTGGACAATATACGATTTTGTCCACAGCTTCACTCAGTGGTACGTGACCAGTGGAAAGAGGTAAACAGACGGGACTCTCTCCTATCTGGTTAATTGTGGGTAGGTCTAAGGGTGGACAGTCAACAGTTTTGTCCATAGCTTCTTCATCTAGTATGACGGGAGTGTTGGAAGCGAGGACAGAGACGGAACTCCTACTCAACAGGTCGGAGGGTTGACACTCTTCACTTTTATTCATTGTCTCACCCACTGTGATGGGACTTCCACATCTCTTGTGATAGTTGGTCGGGTCTGGGGATGGATCTGAGACGGAATATCTGCTTCTCTTTGAAGAGTTCCACAGGTCTGAGGGTTGACAATCATCCGTTGTGACGTTACTTCTGTATCTCTTGTGACAGTTGTTCAGGTCTAAGGGCGATTCTGAGGATGGACCTGGAGATGGATACGAGAGTGGACCTGAGGGTGAACATTCTGTTGTTTTGTCCATTGCATCACCGGAAGTATTAGAAATCCTGCTCCTTTTGCTAGGGTTCCATAGGTCTAGGGGTTGATGGTCTACGGTTTGGTCCATATCATTAGCAGTTGTGCTAGGAAGACTAGGGTCGTTACTCCTGCCCCTCTTGCGAAGGATGTCTTGGTCAGGGGGTGGAGTACCGGCTTCCTGGTTCACAGCGGGTTGGTTCACGGCGGGTTGGTTCACAGAGGGTTGGTTCACAACGGGTTAGTTCACAGCGGGTTGGTTCACAGCGGGTTGGTTCACGGGGGGTTGGTTCACAGCAGGTTGGTTAACGGCGGGTTGGTTCACAGCGGGTTGGTTCACAGCGGGTTGGTTCACAGCGGGTTGGTTCACGGCAGGTTGGTTCACGGCGGGTTGGTTCACGGCGGGTTGGTTCACAGCGGGTTGGTTCACAGCGGGTTGGTTCACAGCGGGTTGGTTCACAGCGGGTTGGTTCACAGCGGGTTGGTTCACGGCAGGTTGGTTCACGGCGGGTTGGTTCACGGCGGGTTGGTTCACGGCGGGTTGGTTCACAGCGGGTTGGTTCACAGCATTACGTGCTGTTCTTTCTTGCTTCTTAGTTTTCGCCATATGTATCTCTTTAACAGTTGGGCCCCGAGGGGGAGGGGTAACTGGTCTACGAACGCCCATCTTCAGACAGAAATGAGAGGCAATACACTAACAAATTATATTAAACTAAAACTGGAAGAGAACGAAGTTATTTTTAAATACGTCTTGGTGCGATAAATAGTGAACTTGGAACCTGAAATCTTGAACAGATTCTCTAGTTTAAAAGATTTACCCCCCATGAACAAGAAGAAATGACGGTATACATGTGTAGTGGAGGTATAATATGTGTAGTGGAGGTATAACATGTGTAGTGGAGGTATAACATGTGTAGCGTAAGTATAACATGTGTAGTGGAGGTATAACATGTGTAGTGGAAGAATAACATGTGTAATGGAAGTATAACATGTGTAGTGGAGGTATAATATGTGTAGTGGAGGTATAACATGTGTAGTGGAGGTATAACATGTGTAGCGTAAGTATAACATGTGTAGTGGAGATATAACATGTGTAGTGGAAGAATAACATGTGTAATGGAAGTATTACATGTGTAGTGGAGGTATAACATGTTTAATGGAAGAATAACATGTGTAATGGAAGTATTACATGTGTAGTGGAGGTTTAACATGTTTAATGGAAGAATAACATGTGTAATGGAAGTATAACATGTGTAGTGGATGTATAACATGTGTAGTGGATGTATAACATGTGTAATGGAAGTATAACATGAGTAGTGGAGGTATAATATGTGTAGTGGAGGTATAACATGTGTAGTGGAGGTATAACATGTGTAGTGGAGGTATAACATGTGTAGTGGAGGTATAATATGTAATGGACGTATATCATGTGTAGTGGAGGTATAACATGTGTAATGGAAGTATAACATGTGTAATGGATGGATAACATGTGTAATGGAAGAATAACATGTGTAATGGAGGTATAACATGTGTAGTGGAGGTATAACATGTGTAATGGAGGTATAACATGTGTAATGGAAGTATAACATGTGTAGTGGAGGTATAACATGTGTAATGGAAGGATAACATGTGTAATGGAAGAATAACATGTGTAATGGAGGTATAACATGTGTAGTGGAGGTATAACATGTGTAATGGAGGTATAACATGTGTAATGGAAGTATAACATGTGTAGTGGAGGTATAACATGTGTAATGGAAGAATAACATGTGTAATGGAAGTATAACATGTGTAATGGAAGAATAACATGTGTAATGGAAGTATAACATGTGTAGTGGAGGTATAACATGTGTAGTAAAGGTATACATGTGTAGTGGAGGTATAACATGTGGAGTGGAGGTATAACATGTGTAGTGGAGGTATAATATGTGTAGTGGAGGTATAACATGTGTAGTGGAGGTATAACATGTGTAGTGGAGGTATAACATGTGTAGTGGAGGTATAACATGTGTAGTGGAGGTATATCATGTGTAGTGGAGGTATAACATATGTAGTGGAGGTATAAGATGTGTAGTGGAGGTATAACATGTGTAGTGGAGGTATAACATGTGTAGTGGAGGTATAACATGTGTAGTGGAGGTATAATATGTGTAGTGGAGGTATAACATGTGTAGTGGAGGTATAACATGTGTAGTGGAGGTATAACATGTGTAGTGGAGGTTTAACATGTGTAGTGGAGGTATAATGTGTGTAGTGGAGGTATAACCTCTATAGTGGAGATATAATATGTGTAGTGCAGGTATAACATGTGTAGTGGAGGTATAACTTCTATAGTGAAGATATGTGTAGTGGAGGTATACATGTGTAGTGGAGGTATAAAATGTGTAATGAAGGTATAATATGTGTAGTGGAGGTATAATATGTGTAGTGGAGGTATAACATGTGTAGTGGAGGTATAATGTGTGTAGTGGAGGTTTAACATGTGTAGTGGAGGTATAATGTGTGTAGTGGAGGTATAACTTCTATAGTGGAGATATAATATGTGTAGTGGAGGTATAACATGTGTAATGGAGGTATAACATGTGTAGTGGAGGTATAATATGTGTAGTGCAGGTATAACATGTGTAGTGGAGGTATAACTTCTATAGTGGAGATATAATATGTGTAGTGCAGGTATAACATGTGTAGTGGAGGTATAACTTCTATAGTGAAGATATAATATGTGTAGTGTAGGTATACATGTGTAGTGGAGGTATAAAATGTGTAATGAAGGTATAATATGTGTAGTGGAGGTATAACATGTGTAGTGGAGGTATAACATGTGTAGTGGAGGTATAATATGTATAGTGCAGGTATAACATGTGTAGTGGAGGCATAATATATGTAGTGCAGGTATAACATGTGTAGTGGAGGTATACATGTGTAGAGGAGGTATAATAATAATAATAATAATAATAATAATTTTTATTTCAATGCATGTTACAAGTGTACAATGTTATTGGTAGTTACAAATATAATACAATTATAAAACTGTAATGCAAGGAGAGCCACTGGCATGCCATGGCATTAGGGGCAGTTTATTCTAGAGACTTATTCACTAAGTACTTAATGCTAAAGAAATTGATTGAGTTTATTCTAGTTCTATATTATTTAAATTATTAAATGGTTATACATACTATTTAAAGACAATACAAGAGAAATTGGTTGAGTTTAATCTAGTTGTAGAATTTATTTCAAATTACAGTATGTTGATGCTATACTAGTATAATAACAATACTAGAAATAGTTTTAGAGTTTCATCTAGGTATATATTTTATTTCAAATTAAGAAAATGATGATACTATAAGATTTTAAATGACAATATGATGATATGAGATTGCAACAAGTGTTAAGGAGGATGAACATATCAAAATGAGATCTTCTTAAGTAAAATAATATTGGGTTTGGAAGTTTGTTACAGTATGAGTATTTAGTATAGGGTGAGTAGGTGACTTTTGAGAAGAGTCTTGAATTGATTTTCCGACAAGGTTAACTTGATATTTACTGGTAATGAATTCCAGATTTTGGGGCCCTTTATGTGCATAGAATTTTTACATTGGTTAGTATGGACTCGGGGTATGTCAAATAGTGATCTGTGTCTTGTGTCATGTTCGTGGGACCTATTAAAGTTGTTGAGGAGAATTCTGAGCGCAGGGTTAATATTAGCATGTAGAGTTTTATGTATGTAGAAGGCACATGAATAGGTATGAATATTTTTTATGGTGAGTAGTTTTAAGGTTCTGAATATAGGTGGAGTATGCTGTCTAGAGTGGAATTTGTTATCATCCTGACTGCAGCCTTTTGCTGGGTTATGAGTGGTCTAAGGTGATTTAATGTTGTTGAGCCCCATGCACAGATTCCATAGGTGAGATAAGGGTAGATAAGAGAATGATATAGTGCAATGAGAGCTGGTTGAGGCACATAATAGCGTATCTTAGATAATATACCTACTGTCCTTGAGATTTTCTTGGAAATTTGTTGTATGTGTGTTTGGAATTTAAGACTACTGTCAAGGTGGATTCCTAGGAATTTTCCCTCTGTGAGCCTTGTGATGGGTGAACCATTT